>BSBK01007729.1:0-490000 GCA_027943335.1 Chamaecyparis obtusa
ATATGTATATCTATATATATATATACATACATATATATATATATATATATATACATACATACATATATATATATATATATATATATATATATATATATATATATATATATATACATACATACATATATATATATATATATATATTATATATGTGTGTGTGTGTGTGTGTGTGTGTGTGTGTGTGTGTGTGTGTGTGTGTGTGTGTGTGTATGACCATAGGGGTGCACCTTTAAGTTCACAACCATTGGCATACATAAGACAATGACCTCTAACAAACTATATCATAGTTCTTACATCTTTTTAATGGATACTCCACCAAATGTTTATAAAATGAACAATGTTCCATGCAATATGAACATAAAACATCAATCAACATACCCACACAATAGGGGAAAATGATGAATCTCAAGAAACATTTTTAGTTCTGCGATTATGATAACTATCAACATCTTACAACATGCCTAGAGGGAAGAAACACATGACCAGATTGTTCATATTAGAAGTTTGTGTGTCTCTCACTATGACACAAACATTCATGTTCAAGCCATAATCAAGCTCACAAACATAATGATCTAAGATGTGAATGGTGACAAAGGGTATTAATGAACTGGCCACTAAAACTCATGCAACCTCATCCCGCATATCAAATTTCAAAGAATCACAATAATTAATGAAAATCTCATTAATGTCATTGTCAACAAGTAGTCAAGCTTGTATTAATATCTATTCTCTATGCACCACAATTTCCAGCCACAACTGTACATGTGTCAAGACAATGTAACTGTATAGAAAATGAAGGTCAACACCATTATTTAAGGTCTCCCATGACATGTTTTTCATTAGACAAAACCTCTTATAAATATAGCACCATAAGAAAAGATTAATTTCATGCTTTTCTAAGTGCTCAATCTTCATATATATATATATATATATATATATATATATATATATATATATATATATATATATATATATATATATATATGACATAGGGGTGCACCTTTAAGTTCATAGCCACTGGCATACATAAGACAATGACCTCTAACAACTATATGATAGTTCTTACATCCTTTTAACATATACTCCACCAAATGTATATCAAGTGAACAATGTGCCATGCAATATGAACATCAAACATCAATCAATATACTGACACAATAGGGAAAAGTCATGAATCTTAGGAAGCATTGTCATCAGAGTAGGTACATTTGAGGTATAGTTGATTCATACAATCCAATCAGTGGATAAACTTAACATCTTGAACATTATCTTAACGCACAACTAACATTCATTATAGCATCATTTCACTCACAATGCATAAAATATCATAACAAAAAATACATTAGGTCCTCTCAAGGAAATAAGCATGATAGAATACACACATCCACTACACTACAGTCACAACAATGAGCAATAGTCCAAGCACACCATAAGTCACAAATAGTACCAATGCACATTGAAGCAGAACGTAGTTTAGGCACTTGAGAGAAAAGCATAAACATAACTCAGCATTTCGAGAAAGAACACTTAGAATCATATTCATCATCATGGTCTATGATATTTCTCATCTTAGAGGTTAGGTATATAGTCATGTTACCTGGTCTAATAAAGAAAATAGCTCATCTTTCTAAACTTTTACCCATAGACCCCTTTACAGTTTCATATGTTTGGGAATCAAGTCATCAAATAAAAGGAAGATGATATCAGTCTTGGAGGAAGAATAATTTCTCTAATACATTACAGATGAATCAAGATCACAAAAATATAGACAAGGTTGGATTGTTGTACTATTACGGGTAGTGACATGGTCTTTAGGAAACCAATTTACATTTCATTATCTCAGAATATATTCGATAAATAAAAACTACTTTTGATAAACAATCATCAACCATAAATGATCATAAAGAATCATCAACCAAAACACAATTGTATTAGTGTATGTGGAAAACTATGATAAATTTTTAACTCGTGATAAAGTTTGATAAAGTATGTAGAAAATAACTATAATCCACCATATGTGTCTACAATCCAATCCACTCTCTCATCCTCAGTCATCAACAAGAACCCATTGGCTCTTTCATGTTCAACCATGAAGGTGTTATATAGCCTCAGGAATACACCTCAACTCAATTCAGGGATGGATTTGAGAGCAGTATATATGCTCGTCAAAGCATTTTCATGATCAGATTGATCAATTTTGTGAAGGTGAACATTGCTCATGCCATCTTTTATTTTCTTCATTGAACTTCACACATGACATCCAAGGAAGTGGCCATACTTGCCTTCCTCCTCTTTCCCACCCTTGTGACTGATGATGTAGGAGTTCCTCTAGCACTTGCAGTTGCAATGGACTAATTGGAAGGATTATAAGGGTCTTCATCCAAATCAACAACACTTTAAGATGTATACTGAAACCAATGTCCTCTTCATCATGCACATTGAATGGCTCTTCCATAGGGTTCCCTTCTTCAATCTCATGGGCTGCCATAGTTTTATTACCTTCAGCAATGTCATTACCCACAATTGCACCCAATTCATTAAAGTATTGGAAGGGCTTCCTCTTATACACTTTGGCATTTTCAAACTCTCTTCTCTAGATGTTGGCATAAATAAATGGATTAGGTTCTTTGTCTTTCATTATTAACTTTATAAGAAGGCAATATTATTTCCATCAAAATAGTAGAGAGATCACCCTACCTTCAGAAGCTCATCCCACACGCTATCCTCAGCATCCATGCATTGAGTTACCTCATTCCAAGTGAAACCACTTGTATTTCTTAGCTCTTTCATCACTCTATATGTAAGCTTCCATTTTTTCAACTTATTTTTGAAGTTGTCCTTTGATATATTGAGGTTCATATCCACATTGAACCTCCTCTCAATGGCAGTCTGTGCTTTTTTTTTTAATCCTCCATCACATTTTCTTCCAAGATGTACTTGTTCTAGGAGAAAGTCTAGAAACTTGCTTTCCATGTCTTTTTTCCACATTATCTTCTTTGAGGAAGAATATATTTGGCTCGTGTTACTAATTTCTTCCATGCTCATAATTAGTTATGTGTATGCCATGTTGTAGATTAGCTGATCACAATGTACATATTGTTGTTAAAGGTATAAACATATTGTTGTCAATGGTATAAACATATGACATGGAATAAGTCTAGATACAAACATAAGAAAAAGGAAACCATCATTTATATCAAATTATCTTCATACATCACTTTGGTCAAATAAAACACATTGACCCATAAAAGTCCAATACTTCTAGATAAAAACAATAGAAAAAGGAAACCATCATGTATATCAAAGTATCTTCATACATCACTTTGGGAAAATAAAACACATTGACCCATAAAAGTCCAATACTTCTAGATAAAAATAATAGAAAAAGGAAACTGTCACGTATATCAAAGTATCTTCATACATCACTTTGGTCAAATAAAACACATTGGCCCATAAAAGTCCAATAATTCTAGATAAAAACAAAAGAAAAAGGAAACCATCATGTATATCAAAGTATCTTCATACATCACTTTGGTCAAATAAAACACATTGACCCATAAAAGTCCAGTACTTCTAGATAAAAATAAAAAAAGGAAACCATCTGTAGTCTTGACCCATAAAAGAACAACTATTCTCAGGATCTGTACTCTTCCCACATTCTACATGCTATATCATCTTAGAACTCTACCCACTAGTCTCTATCACACTGAGACAACCCATATGTCAGCAGCATTGGTACATCTATCCCATCACAATCATCTTCCTCTTTGGTACCAATTTCTGATGGAATGTCATCCTCTAACGTAATGTAGTTGTGTAGTATGCAACATGCTAATACAATATGGGCTTATGTCATGATAGAATAAGATTTATCATGCCTCAGGATTGGAAAATATTGCTTCAAAATAAAAAATGTACGCTCTATTGAGTTTCTAAGAGAGGAGTGTCAGTGGTTGAACAACTCTTGTTGAGAGTTTATTAGATTCTCTCTTGAAAACTCCTTTAGGTGGTAGCATGTACACTAATAAGGATCAAGAAATCTAGGTGCATTGGGATATCCAACATCCACTAGAAAATATTTTCCTACATAAATAAAGTATATTATTAAAACTTAAAACATTGATTGTACCCTTGAGTATATTAAACTATGATTTGGCTTACCAGGGGGAACAACAAGAGGATCTACTCTTGACAGAGCTGAAGCTAAAACATGACTATCCATAGCAAACCCTTCCCAACCAGCAAGGTAGTACTGAAACTTATAATCAAAGGAACACACACCCATAACATTTTGTGACAGGTTGCCTTTTCTATCATGATATTTACCCCACATGTCGACATCGATGGTCACTAGTATATGGGTTCCATCGATAGCTCCAACATAATCCTATACGATATGATACAATCATGAATTCTATGGTTAACCAATAATACGATAAGGATAAAAGTTCATACAAGAAATTTTTAACAATACAAGAATTACCTTGAAGAATGGATCAAAACATTCATTCCCACTAATTTTAGGAAGAGTATTTGAACTGGGTGGTATAAAGCAATCCTTGTGGAGTGCTAACATAGCCCTCAACACCTCGTGGAAGTATCAGCTGATTGTCTCTCTTGGCTGCCCAAAGTTGTGGAAAATCTTGCGGTTCCTTAGATTGTGGCCAAGGGTGTGGAGTAAATCACAAGTTGTTCTTCTAACGTCAAGTGTATCATATATGTCAAGCTTCCTTTCAGTCTTAGGATACTATCTAGACAAAAGAAGGCTCCCCTACTCATGCGAATCTGATCATGACAATCCACATCGTTGGAATGAATAACCATTCTATAAAAGGAATTTCCTTTTCTTTTTTGTTTACCCATATGTGCACTCCCTTCTCGGGCTACAACTACTCTGGATATGGAAAGACAAGCAAGAAGATCTGTGCAAAGATGAGAGTATGTGGTCTCCACAACTACTTGTCCTAAAACGTCAATATTCTCAATAGGATCCATCAATGGCTTGAAATGTGGACAAACACAATAATTTTAGTGAGGAGATATCCTTAATGTTTGAACCCCATAAAACTTCAAAATAAACACAAAAAACTATAACTTAGAACAACAATACAGTGAGTTGGTTGTTATTAAATTAGGGGCATTTGGGATAAAATTGATTGGGGATATTTAATAAGTCTTATAAAATATGGTTTTCCCCACACTATAATTTCCATGGTAAGATTTCTTTGTGCTATAAGTATTTATCTTGTTTAATTTTTTTCTATAAATGTTAATGTTCCATTTCCAGTGACATTTACTTTATACAATCATAATCTACATTTTAGTTTAGTGCTATTCCATGTATAATTCTAGTACTAGCAGCAGTTCTCATGTATTAAATCTTTCTTTAACCTCCAAGAAAGAACTTAGGAGACATAACATGTTGGAGCCAGTACAACCATCATTTAGATAAGCATTTTTATTTTGGCAAGTGTTGTTAATGTAATCCCCTTTCTGAAAAAAGAGACATAATGGTATATATATTGAAATGAAGTATTGATTATCAGTGTTAACACTGATAATCAATGTTAACATTTATGGGGCAGTGGGATAGACACCCTTATTGAGTTTCTTCACCACTACAAGAGTTACAGTGGCCTTAGATGTTAGGATACAAATAGATTTAAAATAGATCAAGATTTGCAGTTAAGTTACGTGAATGTATTAGTGCCCATGTGGACTATAGCCTAGATGTATGTGGTTGTATGTATGTGGTTTAGCACCCATGTGGACTGTAGCCTGGATGTACGTGGTTGTAGACAAAAAGAAATATTCTTAAACAAAGAATATTAGACAATTTTTACCAAAAGCATACTAATTCATTTACAATGGATTTTTGAAAACTCATATCTTTGAATGATAATCTTCCATATAGAGCGCGGAATTGCATATCATATCTCTAAGATCACCATACCCACTAGTAAAATGAGGCACCAGGCAATAAAAGAAAAGAAAAGAAAATATTGCAAGCAAGCATGCTTTGGGCTTAGAACCGTCTTTATTTCTCAAGATGAGGTGTGGCTAGATCCGCCACAGCCATTGATTATGCCACACATTTCATTGGCAGATTTAGAAGGCTTGCATAAAAATTTGAACTGTTATGCCAATAGAATGATTAATTAGTTCTAGAATATTTAAATGAGTTTTATAAAACCCACCCACGTCTCAATTTTTGCAACAAATCTCCTGAACAAAAAATTGAGACACATTAGTGGGCTTGAATCGTACATTTAAATCATGTTTAAGTTTTTCTTTTGAATCATCAGGGGGATGTTATTGATGAGCTGCCAATATTAAGGAATGAGCAAGAAGGATAGCTATTTTTTTCCTTTTCTAGAGTCTAGATGTATGTTTGAGTCACTACTGCTCTCAGTTATGCCAGCTCACAAGTCCAATATTTGAATTTGAGGCATTCATCAGTACTCAGAAGCTAGGATACATAGATAGTTGAGTAGACATATGCTTCATTCTCTAGCCCTCATCTAAAGTAAATATGCTCATGAAGTCAACAAGTGCATACTACACAGAAACAAGTTTGCAATGGCCAACCTTCTTTGAAATCTTAGGTGGCTAAACCAAATTGTGTACCAGTCACAAGGTTGACAGCTATGGCAACTAATAATATTGTGCATAAAAATACAGATAAAATAAAGGACGGGATATGAAAATTGACATTCTAACCAACTTGACTGTTAATTTTTAGCCAACACTAGTTGATGTTGAAGAATGAGAGCATCTTTTCTAAATGAAGCATTGGCTCAAAGGACAACTTCTCAATGCCATCATGAACACTAGAAGCTTGAAGAACAACATTGTAGTATATATTACAAATCATCTAGGTTTGAGAGTGGAATCACACACTCAACTTATTCACTTGGATGGTTTTACTAAGGTTGTGATATCAAAATCATTGCTTGATGCACGTCCAATTACATGCAATCTCATGGTTGCAATATTTTCTTACTTGAGATGTTTCACCATTGGAAATTTATGATAATCTTCTTGATCAGTCATTTTTTTAAATTAGCATACAACCTACAAAGCTAAGGCACAACATTGGTTTTTCAAGATCAATAATTGCATCTATCACCTAAAGACCATCAGCACTTTAATATTTGCAAGCAATTCAAAAAGGTTTCTTATGAAGGGCACAAAATATACTAGGGGTAGGGGGGCTAGGTTGAATCAGTATATCTTAAATTCAGCATATATATATCAACTAAAATAGAAACAACATAAATAAATAGAGAAATTTTTATCCATATACAACAATGGAGAAGTAGCACCATCGGTTATAAAGTAGCACCATAGGTTATAATTGTAAGGAATCGATACCTTATGCTTCAATGCCTGCTAATTAATATATTTAAAGTTTTAAAGAAAAAATGTAAAACTAAAAAATACCATCCATTATGAAGCAAATAGATATTTGCCGCACTTCGTATTTTTATGTCATACTAAATGGCAGGTGTATCGACCAGGAAGCATCTTCACCTAAAATTTGGATATATCAGGTCTCCAAATGGAAGAGCCAATGGAGATGTTGAAGGCAAAACAACCCAATTAAAGTTTTGTGATATCTGGAAAAACAGCCTTCTATTTTGTCTATCAAATAAATTTGGATGCAATAATATCTATTGACAAA
This sequence comes from Chamaecyparis obtusa, assembly GCA_027943335.1. NCBI lineage: Eukaryota > Viridiplantae > Streptophyta > Pinopsida > Cupressales > Cupressaceae > Chamaecyparis > Chamaecyparis obtusa. The sequence goes on from BSBK01007729.1 coordinate 7,685, forward strand.
GGTTCTAAAAACCAATTTAACTTGATAGGAATGACAACAATAATTTAACAAAAAACATATTTCAGAGTAAAAGGTACATAGTTTGTAACGATAGCTATTTAGTATCACTTTAGAGTTTCTAGAATAGGAGATTATGTAAAGTAAACAGAGGAAGAAAACATGTGTATGGAATTTTATTACAAGATTTGGCATAGCCTCTTCTCTAGGATGTGTTTTGAGTTCTCTGGGAAATGGTAACACTAGGGTGTAGACAATTCCTCATCATTTGTCAAGACATTGTGTATTAGATCTCAAGCGTGTTAAATTTGGACAAAACTTCTTTAATGTGTTAAATCTGTGTTTTTTACTTACAACATCCTAAGCAAATGACAACATTTTCAAATTAGTTTTCCATTTTCTTAGGACGTTGCAAGAAAAATGCCAACTACATCACGAATTAGGGTTTCATGAAACCCTAGTTTGTGATGTAGCTAGTATGAATCGCAATGAACTCTTTCTCAAAATAGAGGCTGCTACCGCGATAAGGAAAATACCTCACGAGCATAAACAAGTATGTCAAATACATAAACATTATTTATTATGTGATATGATGATACTTTAACAACTAAAATCATAACTTACAGATCAACAAGGTATGCAAAATTAGTTTTCCATTTTCTTAGGACCCTATAAGCAAAATGCTAGCTACATCACGAACTAGGGTTTCATGCAACCCTAGTTTGTGATGTAGCTGGCATGAACTGTGATGAACTCTTTCTTAAAACAGAGGCTGCTATAGCAAAATACCTCATGAACTAGGGTTTCAAAGAAAATTACCTGGTTGGAAAAGTGAAAAGACCACACAATAGAGAAGGGCACAGCACGAAGAGCACACCGCACACAACAAATGACAGGCAGGAGTAGGAAAATGGTGAACGAAGACCACAACTGATTATGACAGTAAAATATATAGTGTAGCACACCACACACGGCAAATAACAGGTAGGAGTAGGCAAATAAAAATGAAGGTACAATGTTTTTCTCCTTCACAAAAAAGAATTCAAGTTTTAGTACACAACGCGGGAGAATTGGGGCGGACGCGATCGGATATTAAATCTCCTTAATAAAACCCAAATCCATGAATTTAAAATTAAATTCCACCTATTGGGTGGGAAGATGGTGTCGTCCATTTTAGAGCCAAAACCAAATTTTGAAGCCTTAACCTCGAATTGCATTTTAGTGTCCCAAACGGCCGATTTGTTGAAAAAGTGAAAGTCTTGTCGCCAATTCTAGCAAACAAATAGGGCCTATAGGAATTATAGCAACGATTGTTTTTCCTTCTTTGATTGGAGAATATTTCATTCATGAGGTGGTAGTTATAAAAAGGATATATAAAGACTTGAAATGAAATATGGATCTTTGATTATGGTATAGAATTGAAGGTTATTTCTCACTAAAATCTTTTACAAATGTTAATTGGATTGGATGTGCAAATAACACAAGAAGTAAGAAGGGTGGTGTATTGCTTTTTTGGGATGGGTTGGTCTCCTCAACAAGGAAAAAAATTGATTTATCTTCATTATCTACTATAGAGGTGTGGATTATATTGTACACATCATGCAACACTCAAATAATTTTAATAAAGAAAATATTCAAGGATATGAAAGTAGTTTCAAATAATGCAATCATTCCAATAATGTGTGATAACACATGTGCCATTAATATTTTGAAGAATCTAGTGATGTACTATTAGACAAAAATAAATATCTATCTCCTATCTATTTTTAATCACTTTTTTGTGAAGGAAGTCAAGCTAAAGTATTTACCTACTAAGGAAAAAATTAATGTGTAATATAATTTAATTGAGAGAGTAATATTTAAAAAATTAAAAAAAACTTAAATAAATAAGTAAAATAAACATTTAGCATCTGATAATAGAAAAAATAATTGTTTGATTGAAAAATAATATTTATTATTTTTTAAAAAATTAAATATTAAAATAGATAAGATAATGAGTATGTTAAGTAGAAAAATTGGGATAAATTTAAAATATTTTTTTTCTCTCTATTAAAGATAAGGATAACTCATTACATATGTATCATGCTAAAATGATGGGATTGTCTCTAAAAAGGAGAAAGTTTCTGAGAAGGAAGTCAAGCTGAAACAATCAGATAGTCTCAAAAAAAGGGTAAGGGAAATGGAGTAGTCATTGCACCTAGCTAAAAATGAATAGTAGAAGAGGGAGGAGGGAGGAGGAGGATTCCTTTTACCCAATGTGATACAGTTTGCTCCAGAGGAAAAATATGGAGTCCTAGATGTGATTGGAATTATCGAGATTCAAGAAACCCTATATTTATTTCATTTACCTCCCTTCTTGCCCATCTAAGTCATAGCCCTTACCGCCCTTCTTTTTTTCTTATTCTTCACCATTTTCCAACCATATTTCTCCCATGCTTATGGAGGGGGAGCCCTAACCCCATTGTAGACCTTTGAGTTTTTAGCCATATTCACATTCACATTCACATTCATTTTCGCAAGAACTTGTATTTTCTAAATAACATATATTTTTAATAGTAAATCAAAAATTATTTTATTTCATTTACTTATTAACTATTTTGTTTTAGGTTATTTATTTTGAATAGTTATTTTACTTATTACATAATTAAATAAGAAGACTCCAATTTCTTATTTGAATCTCAACTAAATTATTAGATACTGGACCTCAACTTCTTATGGGGTGCCTATTGTGAAAATAAAATATATTATATACACTTCAGAGATGTTTATTCATAATAAAGAAGGTCATTGAGTCAAAGTTCCACAAGAGTTGTTGGCCACCATCTAATATAAGATTTGGAATGGTGGTTGTTAGTGAGGCTAGTTTACTACTTCTACTTGAGGCCAATATACTCTTATTTTTGACAATTTCTTAAGATGATATAATAATTGTACAAATGATTGGTTTCCTTCTTTGATTTGAGAATTTTTCATTCATAATATGGTGAGTTCTTTAAGCCCCATTGACTTGTCCACTTTAACTGGATGAAATTTTTGTACTATATAAATATAAATATTAATTATTTCAAAATTATATTACATTGATATATGGATGTTAAATTATCTATTATATTTTTTAATTTCCTATTATTCTTAATTTCTAATTAATATATTAATATTTCTAATAAATATATAATATAATATTTTGAAAATAAAGTATCATAAATATAAATTCAAAATAATATTATTAATAATATGAGAATAAAGGTGTACATAAAATCTTTAAAAAAATAGAATACAAATAGAAAGTAATAATGTAAAAATATGATAACACGCTAATAATAATAGTTTTAATAGATTTCTTCTTTGATAAAGAGTTTAATACTGTAACAAAAACAACAAACATCATCATCATTATCGTCGTCGTCGTCATCATGTCATCATCATCATATTATTATTATTATTATTATTATTATTATTATTATTATTATTATTATTATTATTATTATTATTATTATTATTATTATTATTATTATTATTATTATTATTATTATTATCATCATCATCATCATCATCATCATCATCATCATCATCATCATTGTTATTATTATTATTACTTAGGTTCTTTTGCTTTTCTAAAGAGCTTCATTTGGATCACCTCAACCAGTAGTATGGAGTGATAAGCATTTGATCCCCACCAAGGTGAGTGGAGGAGAATAGGATTAGGCCCTTGAATAGGGAGCGGGGATTCGATAGTTGGGAATTAGGTTGATTAATTAAGGTGATATAGGAATTGTAGTGATTATTGATTTTCATTCTTTCATGGAGAATTTTTCATTCATAATTTGATGAGTTATGTAAGCTCCACTGACTTGTCCACTTTAATTGGATGAAGTTTTTGCACTTCACAGATATAAATATTAATTATGTCAAAATTCTATTACATTTACATATGGATGTAAAAATATCTATTATAATTTTTAATTTCATATTATTTTTTATTTCTAATTAATACATTAATTCTTAATAAATATAATCAATAAAATTAAATAGTAATATAAGATTTTAAAATAAAAGTACTATCACAATAAATTCACAATAATATTATTAATTATGTGAGAATAAAGGTCGTAGATAAAATTGATTTTTTTAAAGTAAGAATATAAATATAAATTAAAAATTTATAATAATATGATAACAAAAGAAAAAATGCATTGTTATTGTTTTTGTCATTGCCATTGTTAGTTACTTAGTCTCTTATTCTTTAGTAAAAAGTTTAATGTGGATCCACTCAACTAGGTATCATAGAGTGGGCACTATTTGATGCCTACAAAGGTGGGTGGAGGACAATATGAATATGGCTTGAATGGGGAGAGTGAGAACTTGATAGTTGGGGAGTTGGTTGATTAAATAATGCCCCCTCCTATCCCCCCAAACAAAATAAGTGTGTGTGTGTGTGGGGGGGGGGGGGGGGGGGCAGGGCGGGGGGGATTCAATCTCAACCTCAAACAAGAAGGAATGCACCCCATGAAATTGGTTCTACTAAGACATATAGCTATGCTACTGGTAGAAGAGGGAAAGATAGTGTTTAGGGATTTTTATTAAAGGATTTTCACATTTCTAAAAATAATATTTTGGGAAAAAATTTCTAGAATATTATAATAGGATTTTGGGGTTGTGGTGGGGAGAGATGGTGATAATACATCTAATTTTGAACCTTAACCTTGAAAGTGTTTTAGTTATTTATTCTTATTGTTTATCTTATGTTTATAAATGGTTTGATTTAGGCTAGTAGATAGTTGTGAATCCTATTGTATATAATGGTGCATTTATTGAAAGCTGGTATGTACTTATTGTATTTCTTTTGAAAAATTATGAAGAATGTTATAGAAATGTTTTTTTATTGAGTGGATCCATAAGTTGGTGTAGTTCTTAGCACAACTGCATATTCGCTTTGTAAAATAATATTAGGGTTACATATCAATCTCAAGTCACATATCTTATGTATGTATAATATTTAATATTGTTGAGATAAAAAAATTGTTGAAGTTAAACAACATCTAGGAGGAGGGTAAGGAGGGCTCGTTCTAAAAAAGATTGAAATTTGAGAAGAAAATTGGCATGGAGACTGAGTCGGGGGGAGAAAGTGTTGGGTGTTTTTTGGATTTCAAAGGAAATCCTCAGAAAAAACCTAAGGATGATAGTAAGGATTCTCTGTCTGGCACTGGTAGTGACACAAAAGTGGAGGGAGTTCAAAATATTGAGATCATTTTGGATGTGGATGATCAAAATGACTCTGGGGGTCAGAAAGTCCCTATCTTGGTAGGCTACGACATTTCTATGGACCATGATGTCCTTATCTCTTTGCACAATGAAGCTGCCACTAAGGTGTTGTCCTATAAAAAGGATAAAGATGTGAGAGGTGAGGTGGCCATTCTAGATAAGGATATTCCCTCCTCCAGAATTATTCCTTTTCTGAAAAACTATCAATATGTAGGAGAGAAATGTGTAGCTCCTCAAGGAAGACTTGGAGGACAAAATTGATCCTCCTTTTGACATTTCACAAATGGCCAAAGAAATGTCTATGTACTCTTTTTGACTGGTTAAATGGTTTTTTCATGAAATTAAAACTTTGAGTCTTAATCTTAGATCGCTTTCTGCTAAACTAGATAATATTCAGGAGAGAATGGACTCTAGGCCTAAATGGATGAACAAAGCCAGGGAGAACAGGGATGATATGAAGATGGGCTTGCAGCAAGATAAGGTGAATAAAAAGATTTTGTTGGATAACAATCAATTTATGGGGACTGTGGTTGAGTGCATCAATAACATAAAGCTGGAGCTAATTCAACATTATTTATCATATGTTGACTTCTCTACCACCCACTACAATCATTTATTACCTTTATTGGCTCTTAAATGTCAAATATTATAAAATTATAAAATAGAAGATTATTTGATAAATATTTAGACATATATTGATAAATATTATTTAGTGTAATGGTAAAAATGTAAAATGTGAAATGTGTAGATCCATGACCATAAGATTCCTTCTCAAACCAAAATTATGTAGTTAAATGAAAAATTATTTAATTAAAATAATATTTTTTAACATGTTTAACGTGTATTACGCATTTAATATGAGCCAACATATAGAAACCTTAAAAAAAATTATAATATCGGTTCAATAAATATTCATTCTTTGATTAATGTAATGCCGAAGTAACGACTCTTTCGTTTGAATTTTCGCACTTGCTAACATGAAGATGAAAGCGAAAGGAAAAACACTATATTTTGTATTGAGATATCGTGTGCCCATCTCTTAATATTAATTAAATTAGAAATTTAAAAATTATAATACACTTGTACTATATATTTCAATTTAATGAATAAATGTGATAGAGTTGCCCAAACTTAATTTTCTAAAATGTTAATGGTGACTAAACAAGCATATAGAGAAATGTATATAAACTACTGTAGCTTTGATCTACAATTCGTAATTCGTCTTGTACCTCTTCTTTCTCAGACCACTCAGATGCCTCTGATTTTTCCAAGGCAGATACTGGTGGCGATTCTTCTTTCTCCGTGGTCTTTTTGCTCTCAACTTCTTTCTTTTGGCTTTTTGGTCCTTCCTTTCTATAGCCTATCAATATCTCTACCATCTGAGGAGCTCCATTTGAAACTTTAATGTTTGTCCTTAACATATCAATAGGTAACGCTTCTTCCCATGAAGGTGGAACCTCCTTAGCACAAGATGAAGATCAAGCCTCCTTGACTTCTTCTATTACCACACAATGAAGAGGGTTCCTCCATTGATTTTTTTAATCAGCACTCCGAGGGAAGTTGCAGGTGATTCTCTGCATTGTGCTCTTTTCCTCCGCAGCGAAGGCAATAAAAAAATTTCTATTGACTGACTCCAAACAACCTTGGAGGTTGTGAGTTCTATGATTGCGGGATCGGGTGAATAGAGATGAGTTTAACCCTTACATATAACATCGACTCATTATTCCCAATTTCGAATCCTGGCACTTTACCTAGACACGACCCAATCTTTTATATGCATTCTCCTCACCAATTTTCGAGGGTTAAATTGTTCAATCTGATCCAACAGGACCTTTCGGAAGGCGACAAGTGCTTACGGTTGAAATTCCCAGGGCTGAGGGCTGAGGGCAAGGAGACGTGTTTACGGTTCAGCATTTAATCAGCAGCTAAATTTAAGTTTTTATTTTATTAAAAAAATATATTTTTATAATATTTTAATTTTTTTTAAAAATACAAACATAAAATACATTAAAATTAAATATTTTATTAACTTATATCATTTAAAAATTCTCATCATATATCCTACTTTTTAGTGATTCAATTTAAAATTTTGAATTAGTGTGGCAATTTCCATTATAAAAGTGTGACATAGCTTTATACTTTTACCCACTCCTATTTGACTTCCTCAATACTTTCTCAGTTTTTCTCAGAGCTAAATGAAGATGTTATTATGCACAAAAAAAAGTTTCCTTATTCAAAATCATTTTAGAATAATATTTATTCAATCACATACAATATTAACACACACACACACACACATATAGTAGATTAATATTATCAAAAAGGGTCCAAAAAGGATCCAAAGATAATTTCATGTCCCAAGCTTAACAAGTCTTAAGGAAACATCATAAACATTGTAAAAGTATTAGAAAATATGTTCAAAACCCTTAACAATAGTAGAAAAAGTATCTAAAGGTTTGATTAAAATGAGTCATAAAACATGCTCATCAAAATGCATGTTTATCATAGGAATAGAACATATACAACACACAACAAAATGCATTTTCATTGCAATGTTACAAATTAAATAGCTAAGAGTACAACACAAATACATCAACATAAGGGTGATTGAGAAAGGTACTTACTATGTTTTACTTCCACAATCTGATTAGGAATAATGTAGCTCTATATCCACTCCTCTTCTTGCTATGCTCTTTTGTCAAAATATCCTCCTCATTTTTCTCAGTATTCTCCACCATCCTTACACTTCCATCCATAGCGACCACTTCACCCAGTTTTCCAAAAGGAATGTCTAAAATAAATCCCCTTCTCTTATTACAAAAATAAAATATTCTTTCATGTATCCTTCCTCACGTTACCTCTCCTCAAACACCATATTCCTTTAGTCAAACTCGTTGCTAATGAAAACTACCCCCTAAAAAGGTTTCCAACACAAATTTTATCCCTTTTATGGTCTTAAAATATTCCTAATCCCTATTCCTATTACTTTTTATTATCTACCTCTATTTTTGTCTTTTTATTTAGCACTTATTGTATTTTTATTCTTTCCTCATTTTTTTTTCTCTTATGGTCCTTTTGGATTTCTTTTTTTTTTTAATTCTCTTCAACATTTTAGTCTTCTTATGAAGCTATATATATTTCATCTCTATTCCTCCTCGCTTTATGTGTCTCTCCTCTCCCCACCTCTTGAACTACCTATTTAATGAAGCCTAGCATGCATTTTATAATTTACATCTCTTGCATTTTCTTAGCCTGGTATGCATTTTATAATTTACATCTCTTGCACTTTCTCAGCCTTGTATGCATTTTTATAATTTACATCTCTTGCACTTTCTCACATCCTGATGATGGATCACAAAGTGTGATAAAAAAACATTGATGCTAAAAACATATACAGAACCAAAGCTAGAAGATATAACATCATGTTTGTACATCTTATAAATATCAAGCCTTTTTTTTATTTAATAATGTGTTTTGATCCCTGTCTTCAATTTTCTTAACAAAGATATAATTTACGAGATCTAAAGTTTGAGCACAAACATTTTCTTTAAAAACACATCTATTTAGGTTATCCTATCAAACAACTATAGACTAAAAAATAGGTATTATCCATCATTTGCCTTTGTAAGCCAACAATTTTTGTACTCTAGTATATGTGAGCCTCAAGTGGTTATTTGTTAGATATATGTGGCTTGCAAAAACTACCTCTACTAATGAGGAATTGCTAAATTGCCATGATCTCTCATACATGATATTCTAGATCATCATCGTTCTCCCTTACCATACCTATTAAAGAAAAGGCCATAGAATTCATAGCTTTTGACAAGTAGAGAGGCATAAATGGTCCAATTAAGTGGCCACATAAGCACTTGATTATTTCAAGATCCTTATGTTTTTTCTTAACCATATGTATTGATAATCTAATCTTGTTCTTTGATAAGTGACTTCTAAAGATAATAATGAAAAATAGACATTAAATTTTATAATCCTAATTGTACATGTTTCTAAGGGTGCCTTTTTTGAATCTCCTTTCCCATTTCTATAAAGTCTTTGCTAACTTATGTACATTAGAATGTTCCTTCTCTTATCTATGGAACTTACCTCAATCAATAAGAATTTAAATAGACCATAGATGTGCATGTGTTTTAGAGACTTTCCTCTTTCTATGTGATAATTTATGGAATAACCATTGAAGTTTAATATTCATCATTTTTTTATTAAATAGTATCCCCTAAACTTATTTTAGGAGCTACTATGACAACTATAGTTAACATGTATATTAAAATAATGTAAATAGAAGAATTTTGCTTGGTTTCCTCCAATAAAATGTATCTTTTGGATTATAATTAGTAACTTGGCTTAGTTCTACTAAGCTTAGAATAGTAAAAATATCTACTATACAACTATTAAAGAGCTTAAAATGCTTTTAAGATACAAACATATTATACAAATAGATTAAAATCTAATTAAAAAACACATGGAAATCAATTATTTCAAATTTTTCTTGAACTATTTTAGACATTAATTAATTCATATTTTATTGGAAATTTATTTTATTTTTCTATGATATTATAATAAATCATAAAAACCCTACACATTGTTTTGAAATATAATTGTACAAGAGCTTTTTAATTTTCTATGCAAATAGCATTTATATGTTACTCACTCAAGAGTGATACTATACTTTACATTATATGCCTAACTTATATTTAAAGTAATTTTAATTTTGAGTAGATTTTTTTTCTAAATAATGAAAAAAATATATAATAAATTTTAAAATAACCAAATAAAAAATCTTTAAATTAATTTTAACATATATTATAGTATTTAACAATTGTTCTTGATCCTATTTTTTACTTTCTATATTAATCAACAGCCAAAACAAAAATGCTCACCCTTACCCAATTACAATTTTATTGCTTAGAAAGACATAACAAATAAATTATTATTTTTATTAAATGATGTTAATTATATTACATTCATTAATAAATATTTTAAGCCGATAGGCTTTCTCCCGGGGAGATGCCCATCGGCAAATTTAGACTTTCCGACAATCTTACGCTATGAAAAACATTCAGGTGCAGTTAAGACGATCGTCGAGAATTAATGTCAACTTCCAAATGTCATTTATGGTGGCTCACACATGCCTGCATTTAGTGAGGAATTTTGAGGTGTACTTGTTTGCGTGGAGTGAGTTTTTTTGGATACTGTGATCCATATGTTGAATACACGATGCCATTGTTGCTTGATCTACAACTGTTGGAGGAATGAGATTCTTCGTCGAGTCCATATACGGAAGTCATGGGTGGTATAGGAGGTCGTATGAAGTTGAGGGAGTCAAAATTATAGTGCACACACAATTTTCTAAATGCCACTTCAGGTTGCGGTGCTCTATTTGTGGGTATGTTTTTGTAGGCTACAGAGAAGGTGAAGGGAGTTTCCCAAGGAGTAGCATAAATTGTGAAGAAACCCCTCTCTGCAGGCAATGATGACCAGCGTGACCAATAGAAGATATTTAACATCTTCTTTTAGTGTAGCTCATCTACTTTTCTAAGAGGGGAGGGATGGAATGGGCAGGTCATAAAGAGGAACAAAAAACATGGAGGACCAAAGTGCTTGCGATTGTAATTTGGGGGAAGAAGCAGTGGTGGAGAGGAAGGTGACAGTGAGGCCTTGGGATGTAACCATCTTAACCATCTTATAAATTAGTGCAGATATCTACTAAATACATCTGTTTAAAATAGGGGAGTGATATATTTGTATAATTTGAGTGCGCACATGTACTATTTCACATTTTGCCCCAAATATATGCTTATCTGCTAATCGTCTCGCCTCCAGTGACAATATTTAGGTTCTAAAATGATTTTATTTCTCATGAATTATGATGACACGTCTGCTTGGTGTTGCGTATAATTCTTTGTTTTCTTTGTTGCCATGTCTTTTTTTTGGTACTATTTTTAGCATTGTCCTAAGCACTAGTTAACTCTCGGCTTAAAAAATCTTCAACTTCTCTTTCACCCATGTTTGCCAATGCTATTTTAGCACTGGTCATGATTATTATAAATAAATCTTTCTGTATTGACTGCCAAAATCTGTATTAGTGGGATGTTCTTTTGTTTTAGACAATGTTCTCTTCCTCCATGGTTGAGATGTCCATATGCATCACTCCTATTTGAGTCAAATGTGGAATGATATCCAATGCACATGAATTATTTGACAAAATGTCCCAAAGGAATGTGGTCTTAGGCATGTTGCGGTTGTAAGACACCAAAGAGTAGGTTTTAAAAAAATTAATTAAAACATAGAAGCTTAAGGATTTGAATGCCTAGGAAAGCTTGCATGTAAGTGTGGAAGCATGGACAACATCGTGAACTATTTTTTACATTTACTCCAGGGCCTCATAGAATGATACATTTTTTTTGTAGGATATGCCTAAAAATGATTTAAAAAGGATTTATAAACCCTCAAGAAGACACACTTTATAGGTGTGGCGTCATTTTCCTTCACGTTTGCCAGACACTTCTTTGCTAGTGCGTGAATTAGAACTTTTGGAACATGTTATGGGCATTCATCATTGCGTAAAAGATGAAGAGAGATTTTAATGTATTTTCAATAGGCATGGAAATGATTTATACAATGTGTGGAAGTGTATACAGGATCTGTATAAAATTGAATTTACAAGGAATCTCTTCAAACCTTTAGGGTAATGCTACACTCTGGAACATAGCAGAACATGGACATCTTTTAAACGATAAAACATCTTCTCTTCCTGTGTTTGAATGAGAACCATAGGACATGGTATGGACATCATCAAATAATAATGCTCTAGTAAATTCATTTGCAAATGTGAAAGCACAGAGTGGGTATGTGTACTATTTCCCATATTGCACCAAATAGATGTTTTCTAAGGAAATGAATATCCATCAAAGCATAAAGCCAAAGGAGATTTTTGCCAAATGTTATAGTTGGAAATGCCCAAATAGATATGCATATAAAATGTGGAAGCTAAGGAACATGGCATGGCTCTATTTGAATGATTTGCAAAATGTGAAGCTAAAGAAAAACATGTTAAATGCCTCAAAGATGTCATTGTATGAGATGTTTGCATGATTTACAAATACATGGATTTGTTAAAAGCTATAGGAACTTTCAAGTAACAACAATGGGCAGGTATCACAACAAATTTAACAACCTTTGGTATATTTTATCTGCCTATGTGATTGGGAGCTTGGGGGCAGGGGATGGATTTTCATTAAAGAATTTTACCAGATATTTAACTATCTATGGTAGAGATGAATTGTTATCATAGTATACCTCAAAGAAATGACTTCTCTTGTGGGCCCACTAACTTATTTTTGTGGCTAACTATACACATATTCCAAGTATTTTGATTGATCCATTGGAGATTATGCCAGGTTGAAGTGCATGATCAAGCCCCTAAATCAAAAAGGGTAAGTCTAGAAGATAAACCTATCTCTAAGAAGGCTCTAATTGTTAGATGTCGTCCATGAGATTTCTTCCATTTAATGTAAATTTCTTGACTGTAATAGTGTAAAAGAGAATATGCAGTGGTTAGTGTGTGACACATTATGATTAGTAAATGGTTTATGTTCTTTTTGACATAGTGAAGAAGTTACATATTTAGAAAAGCTTGTTATAGGTATAGTTTGTCATGGAATGGACTATGATACAAAGATAATGTATGATCTATGTGAACCATAAAATGATCATGAAAAGCATGATGTATAATTGATAAATTTATCAATATTTTATAAATGGAGGGGGTGAAATATTATTGTAATCAAAGCCTAAAGAAGAATGTAAGGCATTAACATAGAATACACATGAGATGTTTGACTATTTTCTGTGATACAAATTGCTAGGTCTGAGTGGTTTTGGGGATATCTAACTTGACATAAGTATTAAATAATGGTGATAGTTGTTGGTGAACTTGTTTACATAGTTGAATTTTTATGCATAAAGGTTGGATACCTTTGCCAGTTTAAAGCATGACTAACTAGTTCCAGCTTTTATGGAGCTGTGATTTATCACATGTGCCCCTTTTGAGTAATGAGCATGTGAATTTAGTAAAAAAATAAAATAAAAAAATGAATACAAACAAAGTATCACCATAAAATTCAACTGACAATAAATTATATAGTCTTGAATGATTTTTTATTATTGAACCTTATGATAATTAATTTTATCTTATAAAGTAATAAGAAAATGATAATTAATTTATTTTTAAAATAAATCAAAATTTTAAATAGAACATTAAGTTATATAGTCAATAAGAGAAAAAAGAATTATATATATTATATTCTATCTACATATGTAGAAATTTAGTAATTTTAGTATTGGATCAATTATTTTAATATTTCCATGTAAACAATTTTGTGATAAGGTTTTCTATCAAAGGATACTTACACTTTCTTTTAAATATATGAATAATAGCTATTAATTATTAATCCATGTCACAACAAATTTTTCTTTTTGGATCAATCAGATTTCTTTGTCGTGGTCAATTCTTAAGAATCACATATGATAGGAACTCAAAGTTTATGAGAATTGGTTTTATGAGACATTAAGATGCATTTCCTTCAAAAAAACTTATGTTTTATTGTAAAGTTTTCAACAACCAAACCCTAGCTATTGTCATGGAGGACTATTTTTCTTTCCAGTTGGTTTGCATTTTGTTTCAATCTTGACCCATTTTGGGCCTTTAATATTTGGAAAGACGGTATGAGCAAATGTAAATGACTAGTCTATGACGTAAATGGTTATTTTCTCAGCACATCATAAATTCGTGAAGTAGTATTGACAAATATAATCTCATTTTTTAAGATATGGGTTTTATGATTAAGGTTGGGTTAATGACTCATTCATTGTGTTTGACTGTGGTGGTTTTCCATATGGAAAAGAGTTTGTGGAAAATCAGAGGTATGTATCCTAACTGCACTAAAAAATTACAAAATAGATGTTGAAAAAAATAGTTCAACATCGAAAAAAGCAATTTAGGTACTTCCTCACCCAAATAAAAAAAATATTATGATGAAATGTTCTATGCCATCAATATAGCGACATCATTATATATATATATATATATATATATATATATATATATATATATATATATATATATATATATATATATATATATATATATATATATATATATATATATATATATATATATATATATATATATATATATATATATATATATATATATATATATATATATATATATATATATATATATATATATATATATATATATATATATATATATATATATATATATATATATATATATATATATATATATATATCGATGTAACCCTTGAACCCTTCAAAGGTGCAAGTGCAAGTAATACTTTTACAATTACACTTTTCAACATTATAAATTATTATTCAGCTAAAGTGATCATGAAGAATAAATTAAAAATTACACTAATATAAATTCAAACTTTATGAAACTATTAAAATTGTCATAAAATAAATATAAATTACAATAATAGGAATTCAATCTTCATAAAGTAGCTTCTTAAATAAAATAGTATAAAACTGCCATTGTCATTTTAGTACTGATGGTAAAATAACTGAGCAACTCTTAACTAGTGACAACATGTTAATCGGCACGCGAGTAATAAGCAATATCAAAACATTAAAATATTCTACATGAGTCTACTCTACTTTTTCACTGAATAAATAGTTTGGACAACAAACATTCCTAGAATAAGTATGGTGACCACAAGAGATAGAATATACCAGGGCTTTGAAAAATGTTCTTTCTTAAATAGACACAACCACACCTTCCACTAGCTCTTATAATGCCTTCTGACCTCTTTCATAACCACCTCAAACTGTTCAATTCCGTTGAATGTGATCCCAACTCTAATTGCATTAAACATGCGAGCTATATTTTCATCACACTCCACCATCCTTTGAATGACTCATGATGAATTTTGGCACCCATTTTGCAAAAAAAGTGTACCCATTTTTCAAAAAAGGGCACCCATTTGGCAAAAAATGGGTACCCATTTTTTAAAAAAAGGGCACCTATTTTTTGAATTTTGGATTGGGTACCCAAACTTAAATTGCATGCTCTTTTTTGAAAACAGGTTCCCATTTTGAGCGGCATCTTCCAATTCTACAAGACATCCACTGAATTGGCACCCAACTTCTTGCAGGTACCCAATGATGTGTTTAGTTTGTCTTATTTTAATCAGTCATTTTGTGTCCTATTTGTTAAGTTAATTTGTGTCTAGTTAGATTATTTTATTTACTTGTGAGTTAGGAATAGTCGTGTCATTTCAATGAAGGGGTAATACCCTTTAATTTTGAAAATTGAATCCTCATCTATATAAGGAATTGAAATTTGATAGAATTTTAGTGGGATGTCATTATCCACAATGGAACTGATGAAGAACTGAAAACATATTTTGTTTGGAAAATGTCGATTCAGTGCACTACATGGTGGAATTTATCATCCACTTTTGTATATTTATGTCATTTTGATAGGGGAAAGATGGTGGGAGATGAAAACAGGTGATTTTGGGTAAGTTAAAATCTGATTAGTTATAACAGAAAAAATATAGATAGAAAATAATTTTAATTTTTTTTGCACTAGCTATACATGTCATC
Source organism: Chamaecyparis obtusa (assembly GCA_027943335.1). Taxonomy (NCBI): domain Eukaryota; kingdom Viridiplantae; phylum Streptophyta; class Pinopsida; order Cupressales; family Cupressaceae; genus Chamaecyparis; species Chamaecyparis obtusa. The sequence continues at coordinate 23,591 of BSBK01007729.1, forward strand.
TAAAACATATTATGAAATTGGTGGAAAAAACATTTTTTTACTTATAATTTTCCAGCGGGAAGTAGACCCCTTGATTTGTAGTATTTTTCAACAAACAAAAAATAGAATTTCAAAATAAGAAAAAGTGTATCAATTTTTTATTAAGTTTCTTTAATAAAATTAAAGGTATAAACTTCATCCAGCTTTACATATTTCATCAATTTACATCATCTTCAAATTTTCAATAGAAATATCACTTTTGTGCCCTTAAAGTTGAATATTTTTGGTGTTGCTAGCATTTTCCTTTTATAAAAGTGTGACATATTATTGTGCTTTTACCCTTCAAGTATAATCAAAAGGGTACTCATAACCAGCTATTATATTTCTCCAAAATATAACCATAAGGGAACTTAAACTTAAAAGAAAAATATATGCTACATTACCTCGACTCCCTAAACCCCTACACATGTGATGAGCTCCTCACTATGAGATTCAACCTCAATCTAATTCCCTCCACCAAAAATACATAATACATACATACTTATATGTGCTGGAATTCTCTAATGGTTCAATAACTAGGTTCACAAAATCGTAACTTTGGGACTGGTTATTCATACTAAGAAATTATTTCCTCATCATAAATACTTATTTATATATCAACCGAGGATGTGAAACCTAAAATGGTGCAAAACTATATGTGCATTGGCAACTAACTAAAGTTACACCTAGTTTAGATTGAAATTAAATGACTCCTGGATAGTATAGTGCTAGAAAGGAAATAACATAAACACTAAACATGCATCAACAAAAAATCTTAATAAAACAATTAATCAACAACACAATCTTTGGAAACTAGATTGAGGATTGCTCTTTTCTACCTTTTCTACAAGAACATTCAAATAATCAAATTCTAGTGGCTATAGGAATAGACAACTGCCAGGACTAATATAACTACTAAACATAAAATCACTTAATTAAATAAAATGGATGGGATTCTCCCAGTGGTACCCCTTGAGTGAGTCTCCTAGAGTTGAACTCAAATATAATGAATTAAAGAAACATTTTATTCTAGATAAACTTGGTCACTACATAACATCGTAACAATAAATAAGATTGTATTTTAGTAAACTGGTAACCAGATTACACCATTCAAAATTTCTAACCTCTAAGACTAACAACTGAGACTTATTTATAGAAGGAAATCCTAACTACTCTTAACTATTTGGTCGATCCACTCCCAACATGCTAGGAGGATCTACTTTATTGAAATCATGAAAAAGGGGGGAAGTTGTGCATAGGAAAGACCAAGTCAACTCAATCCCACTTTAGAGAAGTTTTAGCACAACGAACCCTCCTATATTTATTCAACTAACAGACATGAACATTAAAGGTGGATTTATTACTTCCACAAGATCTAGAAGTCTTCAATTCTTTGACTCTTTCAATACAGAGTTGGGTAAAACTACAAAGGTGTGTCACACTTTAGGCCAACTTATCAACACAACGAAATTTAAGTATTTCTAATCAAAAATTAGTTTTAGTCAAACATATGGTCTAGCTAGATTTATTTTAGCTAAGTTAGATATGTGTCTCAAATTTTCCGATTGGAAGTGTTTATTGAATGAATATTTTAGACAACTTTGGGTCCAATTACAAAAAAAAATTATTACAAAAAAGTGATGTTTTAACAACTCTTACTTCTTTTAATGATATTTAAAAAAAATATATAAAATACCCTTTTGTAGATCAATTTGTGAACTTTTCTAAAACTATATCTAAGTTATAATTATTTAATTACATTTTATGGTCTATATTTACTTTTTACTAAAAGTAGTCATCATCACAAAAATATATGGTTGATTATCTTGTCCTTGAAAACCATAAAATGTATTTAAAACTTTTTTTAAAAATATGATGTAGTAGAGGAAAGAATATATATAAAAAAGATACAATTTATTTCTAGTTTGGATGAATAGTTAAGACAAAAGGTGATGTGGAATGGAAAGAGATATATTTGGGTACACAAATTTTGTTTCTTCTATATTTAAATACATATTTATACTAGCAGTCACTTGCTTTTGTGCATGCAACTATGAGCTGATAGGAAATTTGATTCTCACCTATAAAATTCTATGCCATAAGAAAAATAAATTGTGAATTTTGATTGGTGGAAAATGTTCTAATGTATACTTGCATTTCATTTTTCATTTTGTTTCTATGTACATGATTGAAACATTTTGTGTATAGCTTCAACTATAGAATGCCTCTTGACATAATAAATGACACTAAATTTTAGTTTTGCAAACTATAAGGGCTCGTTTGGTTCCTAGTATTAACATGGAATAGTCATTATTTAATGTGAGAATTAATTAATTCGCCATTTATGACCATTTTTTGAATTCCCGAATAAGAAAATTAATCCCCATTTTTGGGCCAATGCTTGGATTAATTAATTCCAAAAAAACTTGGAATTCATTTTTTATTCCAGAATAAGCTTTTCATGGATTTGAAATTACAACAAAATGTATAAGTCGCCAGGTCTATGCGTGAACAGTTAAGGGATTATAATCTTATTTTCTTTATAATTTTTTTTAATAATTTTTTTAAATAATTTTTTTAATAATTGTTTTTTTATAATTTTTTAATAATCTTATTTTTTTAAAGTTAATAATACATATTCTAATAAAAAAACCAACAACAAAAATGATAAGTTCAAAAATTAAAATTTACAGTAAGAAATTTTTTCTTTTTATAATTATAATTTTTTAATAAGTTAAAAATACATATTGTTCAAATTAATTACAAAAAATGAAAAATAATGCTTATTCCAATTCCACATTATGGGATCTAAACGTAGAATGGATTATTCCAGCTTTCATTTTCAGGATTAATTAATGCAAGAATAGGTCCTTATTCTAGAATATGCCTATTCTTGATAAATTAATTGCATGCACCAAACGGGCCCTAAGAGCAATGAATGGAGCAAGGCTTAAAATTTTGAAACTATAAGATATACCTCGATTTAAATGCAAGTATAGTAGTTATAGAGTTTATAAATTTTTTTATAAGACAGAATATAAAACAAATTCACTCAAGAAGAAATGAGAAATATGTTGAAGAGAAAAAGGGAAATGTCTCTAGTAAATCACTAACCAATAACTAACATGTGCAGTTTACAAAGATGTTAGAAAAATGCTTAATCCATCTTTAGAACAATCATTATTACACTACAAGTTTTGAAACGAAATATTCCAAATGATAGAAAATAAAAGGGAAAATGATACTATAAATTTTAAACTCTAATGCTTTCAATCAATTATGAAAGATACACGTTTCTATCATATATAGTTTTAAAATAAAAATTAATTTCTTATTGTTGTAATATACAACCAACAAAATTAATTTAAAAAAATCAACTTCAAAATTTAATATTATTTATTAATTTATTTGAACTCTATTATATTATAAATTATTGTGAAGATATAAATCTTAAGAACTAAGACCTTTTTTTTAATTAAACTCTTTTATAAAAGATTTTCTTTTCGATTCTTTTATTTTCTGTTGGGAAGATTTTGTGTCTATTATAAATTAAAAAAAATACTTCAAAATCTTAATTTATTTATTTTGTTCAAATATTTCATTATATAACAAAATTAGAAAAATATATATTTTTCATCTTAGATTTAATTCTATTAAATATTTAAAGAAAATAAAAAAATCACATTACAAAATCACTTTCTATATTTTTATTTCTATTTTTAAATTATATTTTCTATTAAAGATATATTATTAGTATATTTTAAAAATGTTAAATATATATTATGTATAATGTAGTTCTTAGTACAATTTAACTAACTAAAACATATAGATTATCATTCTAATTTTATAAAAAAATAAATCTATCTACAACAAAAATGTAGATATGGGAGATTTGGAGATGGGAGATCCATTGGATTCTGGAACGACCATTGGATTCCAAACTTCCCTAATCTTGGTAGTAGATTCAACCCCCTCATGGACTACCTTAGGCCTATCCTTGGCAACAGAACTTCCAACTACATCGCTCGAGGGAATTGGGAAGCTATTTCTAATCTTTTCAGAGACAGACTAGATCTTCAATGCTTGGCTAATGAGCTAATGGAAATCTTGAGAAATATTAGAATCCTAGGAATTGGTGGCCAAGATTCCATCATCTAGGCCTCTACACAAGCAGGTACCATCTCAGCCAAGACTGCTTACAGCTTGCTTCTGAAGGAAGAGAATAATTTAAGGGACTGGGTGAAGGTGTGGATCCCTCAGCTCACGCCAAAAATTAACTTCTTCTGGTGGACCCTTATGCATGGTAAAGTATTAACCTAGGAAAACCTTATAAAATGAGGCTTCTCCATAGCTAGCAGTCGCATCCTATGCAAAAAGGAGGAGGAAACGGTGAATCACATGTTCATAAACTGTGAATATGCCAACAAAATTTTGCAGGAAGTCATTGGCAAGTTGGGAATCTCATGGGCTCTAGGTAATGATGTCCACTAGTTCACCAACTAGAGATCCCCCTCCAATCATACCCTCCTCCAAATCCTATGGTGAATGTTGCCTCTGCACATTTGTTGGACTATTTGGAAGGAAACGAACAATAGCATATTTAGGGAGGCTAGTTCCCCACTTGAGACTTGCCTCTATCTTGGGACCAAGCTCCTATGTGAGAATCTAGATGTGGCTAAATGGAAACTCCCCTCAACACCCCCCTCTTCTTGGGAAATCAAAATGGCTGATAAATGGAACCTACTAACTGGCTTCTCCAAGTTTGATGACTCCAAGTTGATGTCTAGAAAAGCTACCAGATGGGTTGCCCCTCACAGAGGTTGGACCAAATTAAATTTTGATGGGGCAGCTAATAATCTCACCCAAGGTGGGGGAGGTGTGCGAAGAGACCACAATGGAACTTGCCTCTTGGCTTGTGGTGCTGCTCAATAATTACACTGTCAATCAAGCTCAGGGTATGGCTCTTTTATGGGGAATTAAATTTTCCATCCAAATGACCATTAGACTACTGGCAATTGAGGGGGATTCCAAAGTGGTGGTGGAGGCTATCAAAAGAAGAGCTAGTGTGGGATGGCATGTTAACACCATTATTTTGGAAATCAAGGAGCTTCTCAATAATCTCCATTGCATGACTATATCCCACACATAAAGATAGGGAAATGTGGTGGCGGATTCGATGGCTAGTATTGGTCTAAAGAAAACCAGGCTAAGAAATTGGAAGGAGATCAATGAGCTACCTAGGGTGACTCAGCAACTAATCGGGGGGGAAAAAATGATACCACCAATATTTAAAATGTGCCATTTTGTCAACCTTGCTAAAGGCCCCGCCCTGATTATGTGTCTACATAAGGTGATGATTTTTGTGATTATGAATAAGTATGCCCATAATCCTAGAAAGGATCATAAGTGTCTTTCATGTGAATATGTGTGGAAAGATAGTTGTCCGCATCAATGGGTTTTTTTAGTTAACAAGGATACTGAGTGTAGCTCTGGCGTAACTGCTAATTATTGCGCCTAGAGATCTTATGGATTTTTCATTGTGGAGCATGACTCCCCAAAAACCACCTAAGGCCAACCTTTTGAGTATATTTTCCTCTTGAAATGGCTAATTCAAAATAGCCAATTTTATGCTCTAACTCACAAAGCTTGGCCCTACAATTCTCAAGATAATCTGGCATAGGACAAGGAGATTACCGACATGGGAGACAATACCTTACACATTGAATTGAATAATATTGATGATGTGTTCACCTCTGACCCTCTAGTGACCCACTACTATAAAGAAACTGGTATCTGGGGTTTCATGGAGTACATGAAGGGGGGACACGATGGGCAATTATCCAAGTAGTTCGTCTCATCCTGGAACAATAGGAAAGTTATCGTTGGTGGAATTCATTTCTAGATTAATGAGGAAGTTATTGCTAAGGTGACGAGGCTTTCCTTGGAAGGAAGGAATTACAAAAAAACAAGTAGGACATCGAACCCAACTAGCCTCAACCAATTCTTCAGGGAGGGGGAGAAACCTATGAAAAGTCTGGAGGTTTCAACCATGAGGAGCTCCCAGAGTTCTGACCCAAACTGTACCTCATTGTGATGAAGCATTTCACCCTGGAAGGTAAATTTATGGTGTTTTACTATTACCATTTACCTTTTCTCAATCATATTAGTTATAGGGATCTCATTTCCATTCCCTTTTACTTCCTTAATTCAATTTAAAGCAATATTTTGGATATTAAGGAAAACCCTAAAAAAGCAATTCCTATTCTCCATCATGGGCTCCTGCTCTGTCTTTATAACTTTCATAAGGCCATCTACCCTCCATCCCAACCTCCACCTGTTATTTAAGAAGTCACCCAGGAGGATTGCCCTTTGAAAACTGACAATCCCACTCAATCCACCTCCCACTCTATCCAAGAAATTCTAGAAATGGACCTTGTCCCCAAAGATGAGAAAAGGTGCAAAAGATGTGTAAAAAAACCCTTTCAAAAGGGTGGAGGATCTTGATGAATCCCATGTCTCTGAGTCCTTAGAAACTAAATATTTGAAGGAGATTGACATTACCCCTAAGACTTCAAAAGGAAACCCAAAAAATGAAGGATTTTGGATACCTAGGTCAAGTTGGATGTTGATTTGGGGGGCTCTATTCACCGCCGGTCTAATAGAATTGCTAAGGAGAAGTGCAAAACTAGAATTAGGGAAATGGCTTCGAAGGAGAAGTCCCTATCAGAAAAGGACTCCCATACCACTGAGTCAGTTGAAGGCTCTTTTGATGGTCACCTGAGTTCGGACAAGATTGGTTCCACTCTCGCTCTTAACCCCTAGCAAACCATGGAGATTCCTTGTAGCACTACCCCACCTCTGGCTTCCCCTTATAATCTCCAGACCAAGTCCCCCACTACCAAGCACAATGTTGTGTCTCTGGATGGCAATGACAGGTTCAAGGGCTCCCTCAAGCTGAAATTCTTGGATTTTGACAATGAGATAGCTGGCCTCAAATAGGACATATGGGAACTCAAAAACCACGTTATGGTTACTAACAAGTTTTCTCTCAAGGTAATGCATGCTTGAGCTGTGACCCTCTACATTGTGTAGGAAAAGTTGGTTGGTGGAAAACTAGAGGCAGATGAAGACAATAAAGACCTCTTTTTGTTCCTACAGGAAGAGTGGGCCATGACGCTGATGTCTAAACATCTGGGTGGGAGATCTTAGCTGCTGCTATGGACATGAGGTTTTTATTTTTGATTGGGCATGATGGCCCTAAGTTCTCTATGTTGCTTTCTTATTTTATGGTTAATCTTTATAGTTCATGTTCTGGCCCTGCGTGGCATGATACTATTAATTTAATTACTGCTACTTGCTTAAGATACTCTGGTTTGATTTTTTTGAAAGGAACTATTATGTTTATTTTTTATATAGGTATACTAGACATTGGTCTTTCTACTATCAAACTGCTGATAAAATGTCCTAGACTAGTGCTATTAATATGCTATTAATGTGCTTCTAGTCTTCTGTACCTAGGCTAGTACCCTCTTGCTGCTTTTATCTATCAAAAAACAAAAATGTAGATGTGATGTAATCTTTCTATTATTTACATCTAAATCTAGATATGATGTAATCTTTCTATTAAAATAATTACAAATTCTAATATTAAACTAAATTTAATTTGTTTTATAATTTTAAGATTTCTGAAAACTGTCAATTATTTTAAAACTTTTGCAACTTAAAATATATTTTTGTAAAGTAAAAATTATATTTTTATTAAAGGGTGTTCAAGGATGATGGAATTATGTAATATAATTTGTTAAAAAAATATAGAGGAATCTTTAGATCTCCGATTCATTTGGTTTATTAAACATTCACATTTTACTATTTTCCTTCATCTTCATGTACAAGGCATTCAATTTCAATGATTTATTTTTCTATCAATGCTTTATGCATATCATAAACCCACTATTCCAATTATTTATTATAATAATAAAAAAATAAAAGAAAATTAAATTTTAAAATAAGTTAAAGCTCTCTCAAATGAGCTGGATAAAACATAACAAAAATTCAACAATCCAACAATATCCACCATATGCAAATGCCTCAATTATTCATAACTATTCAGATACTTTGGACAAATGACATAATGATACTTAAAATGTAAAATATTGTACAATATGATCCACTCCCTAAGCACTTCAAAGCTCACTTTTACGGTATGCAAAGGGGTGTGCCTTCTATAGTAGATTGCAAAAAACTATTCAAAGAAGCTTGCAATGTATATCTTAACTAACAGAAATTTAAGTTTTCCCTACAAGTTAACATAAATGATGCCTGCAAAAATATTGTTGAATGGAAGGAGATATATTTGATAGTCATTTATTCAACAAAAGACCATTTTGCCAAAGGATGGATTCGTAAAGTACATAAATAATGGTTAGATGCCCTAAAATTAATGTAGATGGCCTAGTGATAGAGAGAGTTGCAGAGGTGGATAGGAGCAAAAGTCATAGAAAATAAACAAAATGTCAAAGGAATGAGATATACAACGTATATGGTTCATGCTGGCAGATCTCTCAATAATGCACAATAATGAAAAGATATAAAATTGTTGCAAACTTAGTTGATCATAAACCATAACCCAATAAATAAAAAACCAGTAAATCATAGTTTCAAAAATGAAAATCATTTCCTGATTTCCGCATCTTTACCTCTTTCAAGATTGAACAATGTCGATAACCCTAGTTTTATCCTCTCTAAAATGTTAAAAAATTATAAGAAATAGAGGACATTGAACACAATAAATGATTACTCTATACCTAGCTTCCTCTATTTGTTTCAAGACTTTTTGTTCCTACAGAGCAATCAAACTAGACGAGCTTGTTATTCCATTGTGAATGAGATATTTTTTTAAATAAATGAAACCCAAACAAAAGCCATCAAATTAGGAGGTAGAAAATATCTAGATTGGAGTCAAATTTTGAAACACAGAGGATAGGTGCGAGAATTAGAAACTGGGCAATGAAAATCCATAAAACAAAATAGGCAAGATTCATTATCGGAGAAACCTATAAGAAAATCAAAAAATAGGGAAGGGTTGACAACTTCTTGGCAAAAAAAATGCAAATTCCAAGAGCAGAGCTCCCACACAAAGCCTATCAACTTAAAAATGGTTAAAATAGATATACAAGCACTAAAGTTTCAAGTTATCTATACACACAAGAAAAAATTGCATAAAAAAAAAATACTATATAAAGGTTGACAAATGATTTAAATCTAATTTCAACATTTAATCAAAAGCTAAATTGTAGTTTTTATTTTATTAGAATATATATATATATATATATATATATATATATATATATATATATATATATATATATATATATATATATATCTCGATAGTTCTTTTAATTTTTACAAAAAATACAACTACAAAATACATTGAAAATTATATACTTCATTAATTTACATCATTAAAAATTCTCATCATATATGTCACTTTTTAGTGATTCAATTTAAAAACTTGAATCAATGTTGGTCATTTTGTTTATAAAAGTGTGACATACCTTTATACTTTTACACTGTCCCATTTGACATCATCAACACTTTCTAAGCTTTTTCACAACTACATCAAGATGTTAGGTGCACAAAAATATTTTCATATTCAGAATCATTTTAGAATGATATTTATTCAATCACATGCAATATATATATATATATATATATATATATATATATATATATATATATATATATATATATATATATATATATATATATATATATATATATATATATATATATATATATATATATATATATATATATATATATATCAGTGGTTCCACAATAGTGTGTCTCACTTTTTGGCCAACTTTAACACAAAGATTAATATTCTAAAAAAAAACTTCACTTTCAAACACCTATTGCCACAAAATTATTAGGAATTTGAAGATGATGTAAACTAGAGTCTTTTAGAATTTGCTTTCTAATTTCCAAATATATTTTAAATAAAAAATAAATTCATTTTTCCTTCTCCTTTGAAAAGTGGTTTGTGTGAAAAATTATGTTTTTAAGGAGTTACTGTCACTTGGATCAACATAACATTTTTTTAAAATATGATAACATTGTTATTCTTTGAAGATTATATTTGTAACTTCAATATATAAAGCATGCAATTGGTTTCATTCATTTTGGCTCAATGTTTCATAGTTTATAAAGTTCTAAAGTGACAGTAACTGTAATTTAGACATAAGGTCACTTGAATTGCTCTAACTTCATCTGTGTATATCAAAATTCATTTTTTTTTTTTTATATAGAAAGGTAACACAAATACTCTATTTCTACATATTTTTCATAATTTTTTTTTTGTAATTTACTATTTTCCCAAAGTCTTGAAGAGACAGGTTGTTGAAAGACCAAACAACCTATGTTTAGTTAAAGTAATATTTAAAAGTGATAATGAACTCAATATGTATTAAAATTATATTCATTAAAAATCTTGTTCCGAATAGAATCATACTAAATAGATAAATTTTTCAAATGGATTCATTTGTTTTGCCAAAACATAAACTCAAAGTGATTTTTTGTCAGCATTTTAATAGGTGCGAAGGAGACTCCATTGTAGGTATGAATGATGAGTATAGATGTTATATCAATATTTTTTTAATCTAAGAGGCTTTGAGCTAACCATTTGTAATTAATTCCTTCCAATAGAGCCTCTCAAGACTTAAATCATCATATTTTATTAAAAATGTGTTATTTCACCAAAAATCAACATGTCTAAAAAAGTGGGACACACTATTGTGGAACCACCTATATATATATATATATATATATATATATATATATATATATATAGACACACACACACACACGTGTGTGTGTGTGTGTGTGTGTGACATAGTAGATTAATATTATAAAAAAGGATCCAAGGATAAGTTCATTTCCCAAGCTTAACATGTTTTAAGAAAACATCATAAATATTGTAAAAGCATTAGAAAACATGTTTTAAACCCTTGAAAATAGAAGAGAAAGTATCTAAAAGTCTGATGAAAATGAACCATAAAACATCCTCATCAAAATGCATGTTTATAATAGGAATAGGACATATACAACACATAACAAAATGTAATTATATGGCAATGTTACAAATTAAATAACTATGAGTACAACACAAATACAACAATATAAAGGTACTTACTAAGTTTTACTTACACCATTTGATTAGGAAATTTGTATCTCTATTTCCACTCTTCTTCTAGCTATGCTCTTTTGTCAAAATATCCTCCTCATTTTTATTAGCACTTTGCACCCTCCTTACACTTCCATCTAGTGCCACCACTTCATCCAGTTTTCCAAAAGAAATGTCTACAATAAATCCCCTTCTCTTATTACAGAAATAAAATATCTCTTCCTCCTTAACCTCTGCTACATTTCTCACACATGTGTGAGTATACCCTTTGCTTCCCACCTTCCTTAGAATCTCTAATAATTCTTTAATGTATCCTTCCTCACCTTATTTCTCCTCAGACACCTTATTCCGTTAATCAAACTTGTGACTAATGAAAACTACCCCATAAAAATGTTTCCAACACAAATTTTATCCCTTTGTATGCTCTAAAAATGTTCCTAACCCCTATTCCTATTCCTTTTTATTACCTACCTCCATTTTTATCTTTTTATTTCGCACTTATTTTTTTTACTCTTTCCTTATTTTTTCTCTTGTGGTCTTTTTGGCTTTCTTTTTATTTTTATTTTTCTTCAACTTTTTAGCCATCTTATGAAGCCATATATATTTGCATCTCTATTCCTCCTTGCTTTATGTCTCTCTCCTCTCCCCACCCTTTGAAATAGCTATACAGTGAGCCCTGGTATGCATCTTTGAATTTACATCTCTTGCACTTTCTCACATCCTAATGATGGATCATAGAGCGTAATAAGAAGCATTGATGCTAAAAAAATATATAAAATCAAAGCTAGAAGATAAAGAATCAATTTCATACGTGTTGGAAATATCATGCCTATTTTCAAATGGTGAAGTAAAACTTATTAAATACTTTTCTCAACCACCCTTTTGTTGATGTATTTGTGTTGTACTCTTAGCTATTTAATTTTTAACATTCCAATGAAATTGCATTTTGTTATGTTGTACATGTCCTATTCCTATGATACGCATGTATTTTGATGAGCATGTTTTATGGCTCATTTTTATCAGACCCCTATTTTTCTTAAATAATGTGTTTTGATTCTTGCCTTCAATTTTCTTAATAAAGATATAATTTAGGGGATTTGAAGTTTGAGCGCAAACATTTTCTTTAAAAACGCATCTATTTAGGCTATCCTATCAAACAACTATAGTTTAAGAGAGAGGTATTATCCATCATTCACCTCCGCAAGCCAACGATTTTAACACTATAGTCTATGTGAACCTCGGTAATTTGTTAGACATACGTGGCTTGCAAAAACTACCTGTACTAATGAGGAATTCCTAAATTGTCATGATCTCTCTTGCAGGATACACTAGATTATCATTGTTCTTCCTTAGCATACATATTAAAGAAAAGGCCGTAGAATTCATTGCTTTTGACAAGTAGAGAGGCATAGATGACCCCATTAAGCAACCACGTAAGCGCTTGATTATTAAGCCGATAGGCTTACTCCCAAGGAGATGCTTGTCGGAATTTTCAGACATTCCAACAGTCTTACGCTGGCAAACGAGAGAATGGCATCGGGAATTTGTGAAACGCGGGCATCATGTGCTAGTCTGTGTGTGTTTCTGCTGTCCGCATTAATACTCATTCGTGTGTAGGTTGCATGTAAGCGGTTACTAGCAGGTCAGGCATTTTACAGTACACATAGCTGGTATTTGCTTCGATGTTATGCATGAGGTGGCAAGTAGGGCTCGGGTATGATGATAAGGACTGTTCCTTTCTCACTACTGCTACTGTTGCCTCTGCTCCACTCGACTCCGCCTGAGCTACACTCCAGTAACACTTTCCACCCTCGCTCCCTCCTACTCTACACCAGGTAGTTATATAGGTGCAATGATTTATGGTGTACTCATTTTTTGGGGGTTTTACATCTGCTTGCCGCTTTCGATATATTTGTGTTATGCTCAAATTTGTTTTTAATAGTCATTTAGTTTGGGTCTCCTTTGGTAGTATGGCCTGATATAATTAATTTACATTTTTTATTTAATGGAGATGTAGAAGATGGATTAGTAATTATTGTCAATCGTAGCCTGATGAAGGCTTCGACTTTTACAAAGAATTTAGTGAGTAAAGATTATTTTATAGTGAGTTTTGTCTACAGTTGCATCTAATTCTGCATTTCATAAATCTTTCAGGATGCTCTGTGATTCTCAATCTCATTCATCTCTTTTCACGTTTGCCTATAATTTCTGAACAAATACGTTTTTTTATGAGAAAAGCCCTAATTTCTAAGGAAAAACGGAGCCCAAAATGGGGGCTTTCGAGCGTGAGAGTCAACTAGTGAAGGAAGCGTCTGTTTTGGTAGGAAGAACCACCCAAAACATATATATCTACAATCTCGTAAAAATAAAATGCCAAAATCAGTAGGGCACACTATTATTGTAGCCAAATTTTAATAGTCGCATGAATTTTTTTAATAATTTCCTTCCCCTAAAAAGAACATAGGAAAATTATTTTCTTCCCATAACTCCGTCTGCGTTGATATAATTTGCATTGAATTGAATAGGGCCATTTTTTCTTTTCTATGCAGGTAATTATGAACAATGTAAGTTGTAAATTCTATTTTTCCTTCTGGGCAGTTTCAGAAATGCCTCGAATTATTACCAACTTGAAGAGGATGTCTTCGTTGCTTTTCTTATGACATTGAATTATTCCACTTTTTACATTGTATCTTTAAATAGATATTGACAATTGTTTTAGCAGGATTTTTAACTGAAATCTCCAAATATGAGCAATATATTAATAGAAAAGCAGGGCCCGTGTGGATACCAAAGAGTGTAAGCTATTCATTTGAAAAAACCAAGAAAGCCAGTGCATTATAATATATGCTGAATGATAATATTGAAGAATAATAATATTGTAGTGCTCATATGAGAAGTTTTACATCTATACGAAAAATAATTATATAAAAGACAAAAAAATTTGAAAAATAATTACATGAAAGATAAATAGCTCTCGTAATTAATTAGACGTCTGTAAAATGAATTAGGGGAGTTGTTTCTATCATGTAATGATTTTGAATCATCTTTAAGATTTTATTTAAATTATTCTAATGTATAACGATATCCGCACTGCTAAATTGATGCAGGGCTTAAGCCCCTCCTTGTCTTTTATGGTGTTTGGACTGTATGCATTCTCCAAGTGTTTAAAGAAATGGTTGCTTGACTCATATAGAGCTCACTTTCACAAATCTTTAAATGAATTTTGCAATTACAAAACTTTGCTACTGCGGTAGCTCCCTCTCTTCTACCCTTCTGCTCTGGGTGGAGCGGGAAGTTAGGATACTTGCTGCTACACTTTTTCTTCAAGCAATATCTGATAAAGGCTCTTAGTGAATATTTTTTATACTCAATCTAGCTACAAATAACCTTTTTTACGCTTATTAATTTAAAACATAATAAGTATTACCAAGTTACATTCTACATTTATCCTATATAGCCCAGTCCATAGCATAATATAATACTGAAGTCGGATTCTACAACATTCATACAAGTGAACTACCCATATATATTTTATAAGTTCCTTGTTTGGCCTTTTATAATCACTCCCTTGTTTGTATATGTGACTCAAATTATTTTTATCTAAAACTTCATCTATTTTATGCTGAGATCCTATGCAGAGGACAAAATCTTCACATAAATTATCTGATGAAATTGTTGGGAAATTACATTAATTTGAAGTAACTTGAACCAGTAGCACTGTGTTGGGTATATACCCTGTTGTACAACAAATGAAGAAGGAATGGGAATCGTTTGATTAGTATTCCCAGCATTAGAGGCTAATAACCCTGAGAATGGAAAAGCCATGAATCAAAGAGGGAAAAAAGAGAGGAAACAAGTAAAAGTCCTATGATACAATTGACTCTACTGATATGAACTGTAATGATACAATGTAGTTCTTAGGTTTTATACCTATTGTCTGAAGAAGTCTTTTGTTCAACCACTTTTCTTACAACTGGAATAATGAATACCCATATCAAAATTAGCATATAAAAATAGAAGAGAAAATATATGTGTCTACATAGATTGATATATAGACTACCACAATTGATTTTGAATCTCCAACATCAGTAGTTTTGTTTGAACAATCAACATCTGCATGAGTTAGATAAGCAGAAAGAGAATTAAAAATGGTCTCTCTTCACAAGAGAACATAAATTTCCACAGGCCATAATCAGTGACACACAAAGGAAACAATAATACTTTGCAACACCCACAAGCACTACAACAACACTATTGTTTTGTTCGATAAATAATGCATATATGTTCTGAGATAGAAATTTAAGATAAGTTTATTTAATTGAAGTGGTTTAGTGCTAAATTTTAATTACTAATTAGGTATTTATGTGAAAAGTGAATTCCTCGGGCTGGATAGAGAGTGAAAATTTAACTACCCGTTCTCTGAATCTATAGAAATATACTCCAAATGTTTATTATATTCAAAGCCATCTTATCGAACCCCATGGTTTCAAATCTAATCTTAATCCATGCCCACAAAAAAAATGCTTGCATCCTATGATAGATAGAATCTGATGAAATTTGCAAAAATTAGAAATTCAGTAACAATACCCAGATTAATGCTCAAATGACTTCCAACCATGCTAACAGATAATTTCAAAGAAGTTCAAGCTTTGCTACTTTTCTGATCTTCAAACCCTTCATTACAAAGAAAAAAGGCATAAGAAAGGTGACAACAGGTATTGGATTGAGGAATGTAGTTGCGAATGTAGTTGTTTATGAATGGCTATCCAAAAAAACCGCTGATCAAAATTTTGCGGAATATCCTGAATGTTAACTTGAGCCTTGTCTTCCTAATATTTTAATTATATAGTAAAAAAATTATAAACAACAAAACAAATCACAGAAATCTTTTGATACTTGGCATTCAATGATTGACTTGTTCACACACACAAAAAACATTTGAATTCTAATTAACAACACCAAACTGAGAGCCCGAAGGACTCTGCATACTGCCAAGTATATTTCAACAGTTAAACCCAAACCACATTAGCATTGGTCATCCATATCTAATGATTGATCATTTATGTCAAAAAATCTAGGGCAATCCAAATTAAAATTCTTGGCTTCTATTGTTTATATTTTAGGTTGGCCTAGGCTGATAAACCAACTTCCAATTGAATTTTTGTAACAAAGACCCTTATCATAGGCTATCATATTCCAAGTAATAGGTTATTGGAAGTGTTGGAGAGAATGAACCACAATAGAGCCATAATTAAGAGCCTATTTGAAAGCTCAGACACAAAGAATCTTGTAACTCAATATCAAGTCCAAACTAGAGACCCACCTAAAACTAGCTAAGTAGCAATACGCCAAACCCTTTTGTTCGACTTACTCATTAAATTGTAGTTTTTATGGAAGTATAGAGGTTTTTGAACAATACTTCAAGGAAATTAGGAAATTGGCTTTGAAATTAATGGCAACCATATCTAAAAGCTTGGGACTACAACCAACTTACATAGAAACTGTCTTCAAAGAGGGTCTTCAGATTGGTGTACTAAACTTATACCCTAAGTGCCCAATAGAACCAGAGATTACAATGGGTTTTGTACCCCATTCTGATGATGGGGTCTCACCATACTATTACAAGATGATGTGGGAGGTCTGCATGTGCAACATAAGGATCATTGGGTGGTAGAACTATTTTAAAAATGACAATCACTTTATCACATTTCGCATTGTTCAGCTAAAATCTGTATAATTATTGTATGAGTCTTAAAAATGGTAGCTGGTGGAGAAGCTGACACGAAATAGTAGTTGATAATTTAAGAGTGCAATTTTATTGTTCTTCTCTATTGGTGTATTGTTTAGTGCACTCTTTCTCAAATTTTCAAAATTTCTGCAAGAAAATATAGTCGGCCAAAAGACTCAGATCTGGTTGTTGAAGACCACCAATTGTTCTTCCAAAAGGGTTAATACAATGACATCATTTTATATATATATATATATATATATATATATATATATATATATATATATATATATATATATATATATGTATAATACTATCGGCTTAACCATTGCACCCTTCAAAGGTGCAAGTGCTAGTTTTAACATCCTTATGTTTTTGTCAAACCCTTTCTAATTCTAATCTAATTTTGTTCTTTGATAAGTGACTTCTAATGATAACAATGATGCAAAATAGACATTAAATTTTATAATCCTAATTGTTCTTGTTTCTAACATTGCATTTTTTTAATCTCCTTCTTTCCCATTTCTTTAAAATTTGTGCTGACTTATGTACATTAGAATGTTCCTTCTCTGATCCATGGAACTTACCTCAATCAATAAGAATTTAAATAGAGCATAGATGTGCATGTTTCTACAGACCTCTCTCCTTCTATGTGATAATTTAGGGCCTGTTTGGGGGTTGGAATTAGACTGGAATGGCATTATCTAATTCCAAATAATGTCAATTCTATGTTTGTATGTATCCAAAAAATTGGAATTTGAATTTCAAAATTTTAATTTTGTCTCAAAATGGGCATTTGCATCTTCCACTCAAACAGGTGGAATTGGAATTTTGAATTGCAATTCCAATTTTTATAAAACCAAATTTAATATTTTGTGGGATCCGTGACTATAAGGATGTATATTATATTTCTATAAGGATGTATATATATACATGTGTGTGTGTATAAATACATGTGTATTTATGTGTATATACATACATGTGTGTATAAATATGTGTGTATTTATGTGTATATACATACATGTGTATATATGTATACATGTATGTATATACACACGTATATATGTGTATGTATGTGTGTATGTGTATATATATACATATGTATGTGTGTATATACATATGTGTGTGTATATATAAACACACATCTGTATATTGATGGAGTTGATGAAAAACAACCCATAGCTCCTAAGAACACCTACACGCAAACACCTGTCACAGAAAGAGAGAGAAGCAAACAGCTATGGAGGCCTAAACGCATTGATCCACGAGAGAGGAGAAATCCTTGATGTGAAAAACAAAAGTTGCAATCAATAATCAAATGTCAGAAAAGGTTACAAAGTATTATGAAGGAGATCAAAAAACCTAAAAAAGGTAAAACCCTAGGTTGCATAATAATAATTAATAAAGATATTAATTATTATATGCCTAAAGTTTAGCTTAAGTAGAAAGAGGTAATAAGTGACTAAATAATTAAATCAATATGATTTAATTAATCAATAAACACTTTATTACTCTAACACCCCCCCCTTAAGATAAACTTTGGGAGAAGCTAAAAACCTAGAAAGAACTACTGAAAGAAAATGGGTCCTGGCAACAAAGGCCTGATCAGGTACCCAAGTACAAGAAATCTCTGTAAAGCAGCGAAATAGAGAAAACCCAGTGGGAAAAACTCTACCCCAAAAAGAGATGAACTAGATGAAGGAAACAAAGCCTCCAATCTAGGGAATGTCCCAAAGAAAGGAACAAGAAAGAGCATGAAGCATCTCTGAAGCATGAAGCTACAAACACTGTCAGAAGAAACTGCTAGAACCCCCACTGAAATAGTGCATTACCAGGTAGAGAAGACAAAATCTGAAGAGCTGATCAATCGAAGAGGTGACCTCCCAAAGTAGGAAAGAAAAGAGTGTCTATATGGTAAATGATCCATCTCACCGGAATGCATAGGTACCCAGGCACTGCAACCGCCTAGTACATAGGATCAAATACTGAATACATAGCTCACACTATCAAACCAAGGAAGCAATAGAGCCAATAGGTGAACCCCCCTCATAATGCTCAACAGGGAGAGGGGTGACAGGAACACTGAAATGCAATGCCAGAAACAAGTGCATGATGAAGAATTAGGAACATACTAGAAAGTACAAACACATATAAAGGCAGGTGTCATCGACACACATCATGAGGCTAATGTCATGGAGGGAACACTCACTTGACAAAAGTCTGCTAGAAAAACACTAGAAAATAACCCCCCCATGGCACTTTATAATGGAGTGCGAGTACAAACTGACACAAGATGTGCAAGATCCCAAGAATACAACAAGTGGCACTTTATCTCAGTGCATTTACAGAAATAAAAATACTATAGAAGAGAAGCATACACTACTCAAAGAAGATATAAAATTGTATGAACATGAACTACAGATAAATATGAGCCATCCCATGTAAAAAATGAGATCCCAGGACCTGAAACAACAAAGCAATCCACCAGAGTGCATAAATGCAAAAAATTGAATAAAATGAACATGGAGTAGAATTTGGAAAAATGACTCATAGCACTGAAAATCTCTTTGAACAAGCTTTCCAACGATATATCATTTTCCAAAAACGGAGTCCGGATGTGCAAGATAGTGCTCCCAGAGTGCAAACTTGAAGATCTGGCTTTGACAGAGAAAAACAACATCAGAAAAATAATACTAGAAAATATAACCTCTATATCTAGAAAGAGCTCAGACTCAGCTTTCCGATAATATCTTATTTGCCAAATTTTGACACCGTATGCTCAAGATATGAGCAAAAAACCAACAGTTGCGCTGGAGGGCCCAAAGAAGGTGTCTGCAAGGATCTGAGGATGGGTGACGTCAGAAAAAGGATAGAAAACCACATGAAACCATCAGATCTGAAAAAAATTAGAAAGAGATTTCTGGCAATATCTCATTTTCAAAAAACGGAGTCCGGATGCAAGAGAAACGGGTCCCGGAATGGAGGAGGTTTGAAACGCCACTATTAGAGAAAACATCTAACTTTGATAGAAAAAAGAGAGCATAAAAATATAAAAATCATAAAACCATACCAGAAAATTCAGATCGGGCTCAGAACTAGCTTTCCAACGATATATCGTACGCCCAATTACGATCCCATATGCCGGAGATATCACAAAAAAATGCCCAGGTACCCTTAAAAAGCTCCAAAAGTGAACAAAGAGCCTACTGATGTGTGCTGATGTTAGTGTTTTGTGGGATCAAATTTGACAGCCAAATGGCCGTCACCGTAGAAAACAAATAGGGCTTGGGGGCCAAGAGTTGGGTGGTCACGTGACTGACGGCTGGGCGGCTGGGGGCTCGGACTAGTGGCGGGTGGTCATTGATATGACCGAGGGTGTTGCAGAGGGGGCTTAAACGGTGGAGACCACTGCAATTTTGGTGGCGGGCCCATCGGTCCCCATTGCAGTGACTGCACAGTCACCGATGACTATGACAGTCACCGTTTGGTGACTGTGATAGTCACCGTCCGGTGACTGCACTGTGAGCAGGGCACACGACGGAGCGGTGGCCGCTGGGCGGTGCTCGGGTGGCCACTGGGCAGTGCCTAGGTGGCCACCCAAAAAATTATATTTTTTATGAAAGTGCTGTCATAGCCTCGATGTGCATGCCAGGGCCGTACAACCCTGGTAGGCAAATAAAATTTGCCTCAAATGGAAACTTGTCAGAATCAAACAAGTTTTATATGCTTTTTGACTA
Source organism: Chamaecyparis obtusa (assembly GCA_027943335.1). Classification (NCBI taxonomy): domain Eukaryota; kingdom Viridiplantae; phylum Streptophyta; class Pinopsida; order Cupressales; family Cupressaceae; genus Chamaecyparis; species Chamaecyparis obtusa. The sequence goes on from BSBK01007729.1 coordinate 44,256, forward strand.
TCTCAGGCCTTCCGGATGCAACTATGAGGTCCGTTTGGGCCAGAAGTGTACCAAAAATTAGTGATTGCCTCAGGATCTGTGCCGGGGCCAATTGCAAAAAAAATTTCTCACAAATTCCAATTGTGTCCAAATTGGACAAACTTTATATGGATCTTAGGGTTGTTGGATGCTCTGAATGCAACCATGAGGTTCATTTGAAGCCAAGATGACTAGAAAAATAGGTTCCCCCTAGATCTGACAGGAAACCGTCTCTGAAAACATAGATCTGATGAACACGATTGAATCTCTCAGGAAGAGGATAGGGGCAAGCAAATCTAAAGCTCTGATACCATGATGGAGTTGATGAAAAAAAACCCACAGCTCCCAAGAACACTTGCATGCAAACACCTGTCACAAAAAGAGAGAGAAGCAAACAGCTATGGAGGCCTAAACGCATTGATCCACGAGAGAGGAGAAATCCTTGATGTGCAAAAACAAAAGTTGCAATCAATAATCAAATGTTAGAAAAGGTTACAAAGTATTATGAGATCAATCCTTATGAAGGAGATCAAAAAACCTAAAAAAGGTAAAACCCTAGGTTGCATAATAATAATTAATAAAGATATTAATTATTATATGCCTAAAGTTTAGCTTAAGTAGAAAGAGGTAATAAGTGAATAAATAATTAAATCAATATGATTCAATTAATCAGTAAACACTTTATTACTCTAACATATATATGTGTGTATTTATATGTGTATATGTGTGTATATGTATATATACATGTACACACACATGTGTATATATACACACACACGTGTGTGTATATATATGTATGTGTGCATATATGTATATATACACACATGTATGTGTGCATATATGTATATATACACACATGTATGTGTGTGTATATATAGACATATACACACCATATTCAAAGAAATTAAAATAAAGAATTAAAATTCTTTATGCATCTTCTTAGTCATCTTCCAAGTGAACCAAACAGGTTAGCCCATATTCCAAAAATCATTTTTAGGATTTGTATCTTCCAGAATTGTAGCATATTCCAAAATTTACTATATCTAGCATTTGGTATTCTAGCACCCAAATAGGCCTTAGGGAATGATATTTGAAGTTTAATATTCATCATTGCTTGATTAAAAGGTATTTTCTAAACTTATTTTAGGAGCTAATATGACAAGTACAATTAACATGCATATTAAAATATTGTAAATAAAAGAAATTTGTTTGGTTTCCTCCAATAAAATGCATCTTTTGGATTATAATTAGTAACTTGGCTCAGTTCTACTAAGCTAGTACTAAAATTTTTCATTATACAACTATTAAAGAGCTTAAAATGCTTTTAAGATATGAACATATTATACAAATATATTAAAATCTAATTAAAAATATATGTAGATGTCATTTATTTTTCCTTTTTGCTTAAACTATTTCAGATATTAATTAATTTAAATTTTATTGAAAATATTTTTTATGTTTTTATAATATTGAAATAAATCATAGGAAATGTAATTGTACAAGATCTTTTTAATTTTCCATGCAAATATCATTTATATAAGACTCACTCAAGAAGCATTCTATACTTTACATTATATAACTATTTTATATTTAAAGAAATTTTAATTTTGATTAGATATTTTTTTCTAAATAATGAAAAAATACATAATAAATTATTAAATAATCACATTGAAATTCTTAAATTTAATTTTAGCATATATTATAGTACTTAACTATTGTTCTTGATTCTATTTTTAATTCTTAGGCTGTAGAACTATAGGCATCCACATGTCTTTAACTAGTGATTAAACTAGTAAATCTCAACCAATCAAAATTCACTAAAAAAACTGTAAGCATTTTTCATTCATTCTATTGGTTAAAAAACTTTGAGTGTTAAGGGCGGATTTCTAAGAAATATTTGTTTAGGATTGCAAAGTTTAATATGGTCCATTTTTTAGCCTAATAAAATTTATAAAACCTAACTTTATTTTTATAAAGTCTTCCTATAAATGAAAAAATCTTATAGCCAGAATAATATTATTAGTTCTTATTATTATTTTGAATGGAGTATTTTTGTAAGGGAAAGAACAATATTATTATTATTTAGTTTGAATTTTAAAAGTCATTAATAATTTTTCTTTTACCAATAAGATTTGGTACAAATTTTTTATATTTCATTTTTTTACATTATTGAACTAAAATTTCAATCAATATGAATGGAATCTATTTTAAGAAAAAAAAATATATAAATTTTGTATAGTTGCTTGAAGTGTTTTCTCCATATTTCTCATGGGTAAATAAATGTTTTAATTTTAAAAAAATTAGTTTCTTTTATTTTTTTAGATAGGTTTAGATTATATATTAAATATTATATATAAATAATTATATTTATATTATTTTTACTTATATAATATGTACATTAAATATTACTTTTATTATAACATAATTATATTTATGTGCATATTATTCTATTTTACAATTATATTTTTAACAATATTAAACTAATTGCTAAATAATGAATAACTTATGAATTTTCAAAGTCTCCAATTTATTTGTTAAGGTGTTGATTTTATCATAATATAAATGTGTATGCAAAAAAATATAGTTTTTGATGAGGTAAAACAGGTTTCGAATGGGCCCCAAAACCATATACAATTTATTTTTTACGTGAACTATAACCCAGAGAAAGATAGGAAAAATTAACACAGTCCTAAGAAGAGATAGCTGGTAGAAGAAGGTAAACATAGATCCCCTCAGCGGAGACTACTAGCAGAACTACCAACAACCCCAAGGCATCAGAACAATAGCAACAGTACGAGGGGTAAACAATATGGCTCTCACTATACGAAACTATTAGAGTGAAGCCAAGCTTTACACCAACGGGAGAAAAATAGGGTTTTCAAGCACCCCAAACTAGTAATGTGGGTTTTGAAATGGCTCCCATAATCATTATGGGTTTTAAAACTGGAATAAGAACCAGCATTGTGGTTAATAAAGACAGCAGCTTAAAAAAAATAATGAGATTTAACTTGAGCTGCACCAAGACATAAGGGTTTTGAAAGGATCCCCCAACCTTAACCAGAGAAATGGTAAAAATAAAGTCTCCCCAATCTGCCAAGCCACATTCTGCCCAGAGAAAGAAAGTACAGGTAAAGAGCACAGGTAGAAAGAACTCTCTTGAGCACTAGCCACGGTCAACAACATCACTCCTCTACACCTCATTCGACCAACATAAAGCCCCCTCAATGGGCTGAGCTTCCACCTCGATAAGGGCTTCCACCTCTATAGGAAGCAAGAATGAGGAAAGAAGAAGAGAAGCCATCAACTGCCATTGGGCCCTGGAAAGAGACCCCACCTCAATAGGGATTAGCTCCACAGAGAACAGAGGGATGAGAAAGGCATAAGTCCAGCACAATAGCCCTACTACCCATGGAATCAGAAGAGGAGAGAAACCTCTCCACACCAAGGCACCGGGAAGCATAAAACACCACGAGAAGCTTTGTCGTAGGGCATTAGCAAAGTACTCATTTAAAGTTGTAAAAAATGAAAACCCCCTGCGATAATGAAGGTTGAATCCCAGTAGCCATCCAGCCCAAAAACTCTAAAGAAGAAACAGGGGCCAGCAAAGAAACCCCCAAAACCCTTCCACAAAATGAAAGGGAGAGAGGGGAACGAGACAGATCCACTGAGAGAATAGGTGTGTAGCCACCAAATCCATCCCCCCAGAGAAAGGACTCACCACCAACAAAGCCGGCACAAGGAAGGACAAGCAAAGCCCTATTCCCACCGAACCCATCCCAACCATCCTTACACCAAGGAAGAGGGACGAGGCACGAGAGAGGAAGGCCAACACAGACTAAAGAGGGGGAGGCCCTAGCACGAGCCTCTCCAGCAGCCTTCCCAAGAACACAAAGAAGATCGGAGATGGAGGAGGAGCTCCACTCCCACAGCTGCAGCCCTGAAGAAGCCCTCTGGAGCAACCACCCACAAGGAAGAACAAGTCTGCTCGCCACAGATCTTGCCATTAGAAGGGACAGAGCACAGCCGGTAGCATCGCCATCATCCGCCTCTCCGTCCTCAGAATCTCCAGCTTCCTCAAAAACCCCAACTTCAATGCTTGTTGCGCCTCCGCTCTCCATTTCTTCTTTTTATTAGCACATGTTGTTTTACTAAACAACGTTCAAATTTGTGGCAAAGTTTAAACAACATAGCATTATTATAGCAAAGTTGTAAAAATTGAAAATGTCAATTACTAAACAAAGTTCAAATTTGTGGCAAAGTTTAAACAACACAGCCTTGTTATATTAATCAACAGCCAAAACAAAAAAGTTGACCCTTACACAACTAATTTTTTATTACTTCAAAGAAAACAACCAATAAAATATTATTATTATTAAATGATATAAATTATATTACATTCAGTAATAAATATTAATACTTTTACAATTACACTTTCCACATTATAAATTATTATTCAAGTAAAATTATCATGAAAAATAAATTAAAAATTACACTAATATAAATTCAAACTTTATAAAACCATTAAATTGTTATAAAATAAATAAAAATTACCATAAAAGAAATTCAAACTTTATAAAGTAGCTTCGTAAATAAAAAGGTATAAAACCATTAGAGAAGTACCGATTAGTGAGAATAAACGAAATTGCCATTGTCATTTCAGTACTGATGGTAAAAAAAAATGACTCTTAACTAGTGACAGCACGTTACTCGATAATAAACAACATCGAAAGATTAAAATATTCTACAGTCTACTCTACTTTCTCACTGAATAGACAGTTTGGACAGCAGACATTCCCAGAATAAGTATGGCGGCCACAAGAGATAGAATATACCACGGCTTTGAAAAATGTTCTTCCTTAAACTGACCCAACCACACCTTCCATTGGCTCTTATAATGACTTCTGACCTCTTTCATCACCACCTCAATTTGTTCAATTCCGCTGAATGTGATCCCAACTCTGATCCCGTTAAACATGCGAGCTATATTTTCATCACACCCCACCATCCTCCGAATCACTCCACATTTTCGAAGTAGAGAAACATCTTTTTCAGAATCGATTAAATAATCAAACAATATTACAAAATGCGAAACTACGGTCTCTCGCGGATGCCACGAGCATCTTTGACACTCTTCATAAGCCATCAAATTCCGCAATCTTGACTCTGTGTTGTCTGTGATTGTGATTGGAGGGAGATAAAGCCTTCTCTTTTCAAATTTAATTTTGCCTGGTAGAAATTTGATACCAGCATTGTATAATAATTCGGCACTAGGGGTAGCCCTCCTATCATCTTTAACGTCTTTATTATTATACTTGGAAAGTCGCTGGGAAACTTTATTATCAATTTTAGAAAGTGGTGGGGAAACATGAGGAAGTATATCGATGAAGATGGATCGTTGCAGTACGCCATTCATTGACCATCCCCGCTGCCCATTATCATTGCTGGTATTATGAGTCCCACCATTGCTATTATGTCCAATAGCAGCAGTCAATTTCCCACTTGAATTTGTTAACGTATCTTTAACCACCATCCTGAACAAATCCAACAAATGGTATGCAGGCCGTTCGTTCATCATATGCTCCTTTAGTTTTGATATAACTTTTTCGTGTGAAAATTTGTAGAAAGGGAATCCGCGGAATAAGCTACGTTTACTAAGCATTGTAGCTAACTTTGTTGCTGCATCCTCGGGCGCTCCACCCTCCAACTCCAATAACTTTAACATAACAAAGAGAGGAATTTGATTTTCCAACTTGATAATATCATCTAGTATAGCATAAAACATGGAGGTTTTCAAAAGATCTGTTTGAAAAATAAGACTAAAGGATTCTGGAGCACTCTCAGATCTTTCTACTGCAGAGCTTCTAAGGAATTCAAGAATAAAACAAGCATCCATTGCTAACATCAATGATAATGATTTTCTATCCAAATCTATTGGTTCATCATAGCATTCTCTGATTTCAGATTCTGACTTCTCAAATTCTTCAACCAATGCAGGCACATTTTTGTTAAGTCTAGTTGATACTCTACGGACAGCTTCTAGTTTATGCTGGTCCATCTTAGACAACTGAGGATTGATATTGTGATGATAAGGCCCCAGAGATACAACACTAGGCACATAATCTTCTGGTTTTGAAATCTTTATAGCTTCAGGCACCCTGTAAATGCACACTTTTTTCGATACTCTCCACATTTTTTCTGGATAATCAAATGTCCTGACCACTTTTTTAAACCATACTTCAGCTGAAGCATTGTATTGGCTGCCACAAGCAGAAATGTCTTGTTGAGCCATCTCTTCTGTACATCGAATATAACATGCATATATTAGAGAAAGAAATGAAATGTCAGGCGTTCAATTTTGAAATCAATAAGAATCCAATAGCCAAAAGAAGAACTACAGAGTTGAAAGAGTTATTTTAAAAAATACTATTGAGTTTATATTTTATTTTTTATTCAAAATGCCTCATTATGCATAAGAATATGTGTTATTGTAATATAGAAAAGTTCCAACCCTACTAGTGTATATATAAGAATCTGCAACATTGTAAAATACATCACTATGCAATTCCTTGATCACGTAGACAGTTTTCTACTGTATATGGTGTCTTGAATTTGACCATATTCATACCGCCATAATTTTGAGTAAGTTTCTAAATTCTTTCATTTTTGAACCTCAAGTCCCGATTCGGGAATACATTGGAGGAAGCAAGGTGCTTGGGGTTCCCCATTCCCAGCAGTGGGCTGACTTGGGTAACTCACTCTCACAAATTAAACCTCAAATTTGCAGTATACAATTATCAAGTTGTTTAAGAAGGAATTTCAAACCCGTGTTGGCTTGCTGTAAGTTTCCCACCACAAAACTGGCTTGCTCTAAGTTTTACACCCCAAAACACTTAGGAGAGGTATATGAGGTATATAAGAAAGGTATTCTCCCAATTTTGACACCCTCAATGAAGCAATCACTCTCAATTATTTTAAGCATTCATGTAGTTTAACATTAAAAAATTCATGACATTGCAGTCTACTGGATATTTTTTATTGTGGCAAGCTTAAATAACCTTCATACAAGCATATTTTTGAGATGATTTTCTTGAAGTCTTTTTGTGGAGTCGTGCTGTTTCATCAACATTTGCAATCATCTTCAAATAGAATTATATTATCAAGATAAGAAATCTCAATTCTCAAATCTAGCCTGAAGTACATGTTAGCATGCTTTATTTTCAAGTTGAATTTATTTTATTTTCATGGTTAAGTCTAAAACTATGGCTTGACTTAGGAAAACCTATTTCCACACAATATCTTCCTTCTATTTTTTGTGCAAGAATAGGTGGTGAAAATATGGCAAAAGTAATGGGAACAAGCAGAAGAAGTCTTACAATCTATAGGTCAATGAATCTGAAACTGACATGAGGAGACCAAAGTAGATTCCTTTGTCCTAGGAGCAAGCCAACCTAGGAAACCTAGTCCCCTTGACTCTACCCTATGTTTGGATCATAGGTCATTATAATCCATTCTTGTCAAATCTTCTACTAGTATTTTTTTTTTCAATCTCTAGTTTTCTTGTGCATGCTAAAAACTACCATTACACCATATTTGACATTAATTCCTACATTTTTCTTTCATAATTTTATTTTTGTCTTCCACTCTACCATTATAGAATACTTAATTCATCTTGTGTCTAAGAATGCTTGAACCAAGAGGGTCATTTTCCTTTTAAAGGCAATTAGAGAAGAAATAGGTGTAAGCTTCCTAGTTTGCCCATACAAGTTAGTGAACCCTATTATCCTTCATTACATTTTGGTAAATCTGATGCCTCTTTCATGCTTCTTATTTTGTATATGTTCTTGTAGTTTATTTCACTTTCATGGTGGAATTCACTAAATCAGATTGGTTTGCCATTTTATATTTGATTACATTCCTTATTAATTATAATTATCAAAACCATCATTTAAATAATGGACTCTTCAACTCCATGTTTCTTGTGCTCATTCATAGAACTGATACATATTGTATCATTACAATTTTAAAAATATTTCATATTTGAAATTATTTTTTCAAATCTTTTATCCATCTTGCATATTTTTATATCATAATATTCTTAAGAAAATTCTTTGAGTATGTAGATCTCATGAGAGATTTATAGAAAGTGATAATCCTAAAGATGACATTGAAATGAATAATATTAATGGTTCATTGAGGATATATTATTTTTAATGAGTATAAAAGTAATGCTCCTATTAATGGTGACTCTAATAACAATTCCACATTAGAGAGTCATAGATTATCTCCTCACAAAGATACCTTGGTACAAGAATCTAAACATGTTAATTCAAGAACTTTGATCACTCTAGATCATCCCTATTCTCCTATATCTTATCTTCAACATCACAATATCCAAATTCAAGATGATGTTACAAATTTCATTCACAATACATCACTTAACAAAAAATTAAGCAAGGATGAAGATGAGCCTTCTTCTATTGAACATAATTAAGTGGATGTGGCTAATGATGATAGGATTTTGAATCTGACTCTAGAGATCATTCCTCCTAATAGCCATTCTTACACAATAACTTTCTACAAAACAAAAGACCATTTCTTTCCACCATCTAGATTAAAGATATATTATGATATACAATAAGCAATTACTTCTAAGAAAAGATATAGTTGAAAAGGTCTTGGAAAAATAGAAAAATGGAATTAAATTTTTTTAGGATTTACAACTTTTAATAAACATCACATAAGTGATCCTCATTGTACTTCACGAGCCAATCCTCTACCTCATTTAGCAACACTCTTACTAATTGAAATAACTATCTCTCCTCCCAATGTTAATCCTTTCCTTTAGAAAAATAAGTATTTTAGAGGTTTAAATATGACACTAAAAAATTAGATTTCCTTTAGACATTTTCCAAAGAGTAAAAACCCAACTAAAGTGAGTAGTCTTTTTCATCATAGTATTATTTAGCATATTAATGATTAATTATTTAATTTAGAAAATTTGTTTAATATTTAATGTATAAATGTCTTATTTATCTCACAATGGATCATACATATTTTCTAAATCTAAAGAAATGGTGCACTAGCACTATCCTTCACCTATTATGTTGTACAAAAGTATGTAGCCTAGGTAGTTTTCCTTTTTGGGGGCTCTTTATTTTACATGGTATTATTCTTTTGTATACAATCTTAATTTGTGAGAAATATAATAGGTCCTTTACCTTGACTTAAAACTTAGGGGTAAAGGTTTTTCTTTTCAATCTCTTATCCTTTATAAGGATCCATTTTCTCTCAGCTAGGTGCTATTTAATTATTATGCAATGTTTTTTATATCATAGAATTTTTTGTTTTTATCAAGAATTTCCCATTTTTAAAAGACATGTGTATCCTTGATTGTGACCTTTTCCATTTTTGAAAATGTACGTTTATTTAAATGAAATCCCTTATTTAGAGTGCCTAAAGTGTGTTACCAATCATTAAGAATCTATTTTACTTAGTAATAAGGGTGTTGGCAATTTGGCTAAGTAGGATATCAGAATGTTATCATTATGGAAACATATAGTCAACATGAAGATAGCACAAATGAAGGAAGTAGTCTTGTAGAACGCACTATAAAATTGTCTACATACAACAGTATTTACTAGTCTAATCAAAGATAGTTTTGATTAGCAATGTCCACAAAAGAAGGTTCAGTGCATGCACACTTGAACATGGATCATTCTATGTATATCAAAGCCACATATGAGATCGCAAGTCTGAATGACATGTACAAAAGAAGATATTAAAGATTTACAGAGATAGTGTTGAGTTGACCTAAATAGAGCAGAAGATAGAACATGATTACATTAAGTTAAGGGATTTCTTTGTTTATCAAAATAATGACTTATTCCTGTAGCGATGACATCCTAGATGTTAACCCTAAGGAAGAATGAATTTATTTTATATTTTGAGAAGAGTTTATGTATTGTAAGTCGGCTGGAAGTTATTAATTGTAATAACTTGTATATATGTAAGAATTATGTAATGTGAAATATACATGGAAGTGACATATAGAAATTATAATAAGTTGACATATGATGCGAAGTTGTATATTATAAGAAGAAGGAAAGTAATAGCTATATGTGAAAGTGAAGAGCCTACAAAGATAAATCAGAATAGGTTTAAGCTATTCGACAATAGTAAAGGTTTTGTATTTAACCTTTCTATCAAATGTTGTTATTGTATGTTGCATGTTTAGGCAGTGAGTTCATCTTGCAAACATTTATTTTGTAATAGAAACTCCTAACAGGGTTGAGGCTTCTAACAAGGCCTAAAGTCCTTTAATCAGGACAGAGACACTATATGTATGTAACAGACTCTTTATAGGGTCAACATCCTTAACTAGATATCTTTTGATTAGTGGATTAGTTGTTGGTATCATCCACACTGGGGTTTTCCCTTGGCCAGGGTTTCCTTGAGAACAAACATTATGTTATGAGTTTATTTGTTTTATTGCTATGCTTTTTATTTAGCTTACTTTGTTTAGTTTCAAATATGCAAGCTTCAAGGTAATTTTTTATACCCATAATTGGGCAAAAGTAAAATTTTGTGAAATACTGATTCACCCCCCTCTCAGTATTTCCTATTTATAACAATTGGTATCATATCTTAGTTACTCAGAACAAATTTATTTGGAGAAATCCTAACAGCTTGAGTAAGATCTCTATCGATATGGATTAATTGTAGAAGAATCTTGAAGCTCCTGAACAAATTGATATTCTTACTGAAGAAAGAGATACTCTGAAAGAGAAATATGATGATGCAAAAAAATTCATTGACAAACTAAAAGAAAATATAGAAGATCTGAAATTAAAGAAAGAACCTACAATTCAGGTCAAGGACTGTGATGAAGTTTCAAAACTATTCAGAAATAAAATGAGATCCTTAAACATGAGTTAAAAATTTTATATCTGAAGTTAAGCTTTAAAGATGAAAATAGAAAATATGAATCAAACTTGACATCCTAGAATACTAATATGAAATCTGAACTTACCAAAGTGACATCAAAATTTGAGAAAAAAAAATTACAGTATGCTGAACTTGACAAGTACAATACAATTGTGAAAGGAGAACTAACTCAGTCTAAACAACATTTTTAGGAACTATATTCCAGTAGTGAAAAGATTGATGAACAAATGTCTTATCAGAAACCATCTTATCATAAGTTCCCTAAGAAGATTGAGGAATGCAAAGAACCAGATCTGGAACACTCTGAGAGAAAAGATGAAAAGAAGCCTAATGAAGCTAACAAATTTGAAGATATACCTAATCCACCTAAAGATATGCAAAGAGAATTAAAAGGTAGATGCTTTTCATGCAATTCTTTTGGTCACATAAAAAGACATTGTACAGGTAAGCAATTCAAACCTATCACTGGTTTTTTTTATAATTGTCATGATTTTGGACATAGAGCTATTGATTATAAGAAACCTAGATCTAATGATAACAATAATAGTAGAATGTTTAGAGATACTAACCCTATAGATAAAAGACCTATTGGAGACATGAACAAAAGGAATGGAGTTATGTGTTATAGATGCAACAAGATTGGACATATTACCAAAAATTGCAGATCACAAATTAGTTAGACATGACCAAGATATGGAAACAATGGAGTAGTTTTTTAGATATGCAAAAATTTTGGTCACATGGTGAGATTTTTCTGAATGAACAACATGAGAAACCTTTAATCCTAGAAACTATACAAGGAGAAATGTGAGCACAAACAATAGTCAGAGCGGATGATGTAGTAACTTGTATGAAGTTGAGTTTGTTAAAGCCACATATCAAGCATTAAAACTTAGTATACGAGCAAACTAGACGACATGTGAAGTACCTAAGAGTAAGTGTGAGTCATTTCCTAGTTCATTAAAAAGCACTCAAGTATTTATTTCATGAATTATGTATAAGAGTAAAGTATTAGAAAAGTGTAGAAGTTAAAATAGATTGAATTGAGTCTTACAAAGTTAATATGAGCTAGTATATGATATAATAAACCTATGGTTAAGAGTGCATGAATTTATGGATATGTATGCGAGTACACAAAAAGAATGAAATTTTGCAAGTAACTAGGAATAGCTTTTTGGCATGAAGCAGTAAACAAATTTAATGAGATGTCAATATCTTGAAATATTTGAAGGATAAAATTCAATGATCGGTATTAGTTGATCATTTAAATGATTATAAGTGATATAGAGAGCTAGCCAATGGAGATTAAGAGTAGTTTGCAGGATTTGGAGATGGATTTCTTGCCAGATCTATGCAAAGCCCTAAATTGTGATTTTGGGGTATTTTCCTAAGTATTCACTATCAAAGTAGTTATGTTTTTATAGAATCATGGATGCGTCACTAGTTCACCACATCAGAGATTCAGTCCTAGACCTAGAATGAAAAAGGAGCCTATAGAACCATTGAAAGAAGACCCTAGTTTAGCCTAGTCATCCATTCTAGACAGAGTTTTGCATTTGGAAGATGTAAGAGGTTATCTTAAATATAAGTTTGAGACCATAGGAGATGGTAGCCTAATCATGGAATAAGATAAGATCTATAAACATGATATGTCATACAAAGAATGGTTTGAACATTTGAGTGAAATTGAAGTTATCAAGTATACACTTCACTATGAATTTTAGAATGATGAATGGACCAAGATAATTTTGAGCATAATTCATAATGGAAAGTTTTGGTTAGATAATAGAGTCATAGACATAACCAAAAACCTTATTCATGAGGTAACTAGATTATCTAAGTCAGGAGTAATTCCCTTAAATGAGAAGAATGTCAAGAAAATAGTGTTAGAAAACACCAAGTCTTCATACAATGGAGGAGGAATTATTATAAGTAAGATTGAACAGGATGATGTTAGATATGTATGAAAAATTTTGACTTCAAAGTTTTGTGCAAGCTCAAGAGAAGACGATATGGAAGCTAGCATGGTACATACATCTTATCTTATGTGTGCAAAGAAAGTACACTAGATATGTGTGATATTTTGAGGATTCAGTTGATGAAAAATCTTGAGAAGATCAAAAAATACAAGAATTCATAGTTTGGATTTTCATCTCTGACCACATACATGTTTTTCCATTTGTTGAGAAGATTCCCATACACTCTAGGAGTTTACTAGAATGACAACACAAATTCTATCGACAGAATCAATAAAGTGTACCTAAGACACCCTATTGACAAAGTGAATGAAAGTGCTACTTTAGTGATTAAGACCTTTCACAATGAAATGAAGAACAGATCAAGGATTCCACCATCTATTATGGAAAAGTACAAAGATGAGATATGATTTTTGGTAGATACAAACTTTACCTATGTTGAAGCAGTTGAGACAAGAGTAGAATTTATAGATCCTCTTGAATATGAGATTTCAGAAGTTGATATTGATGGTTATGTGAGAAGATTTCTTAAGAGTAATTTGGATGCTAAGAGTCCTAGATTTGGGACATGTGAAGAGAACTTCAATTCTGCATAATCATTACTAGCACAAAAAATGGAAAAGAAGAGAGTTGACAGTACCATCAAGAAAATATTGAAAGATATTGGTATGACCGAACATGAGTCTATCATTATGAAGCAGACTATAGTAGAAATCAAGGACATTAGATAGAAAGAAGTACTATTAGTTCCACCCTTGACATCCCTTGCAGCCCCTTCTGAAGAAATTTAGAAAATTGATGAAGAAATTGAAGAAGTGTAAGTTCAAGAAGTAACAAAATCCACAAGATCCTCCTATACCACACTGACCAAGAGAGTGAAAGAAATGGCAAGTGGACCAGGTAAAAGATAGAAGACTATCTTTACCCCAGTTCAAAGGAAAACATCAGTTGCTAAGGCAGATGAAGAGGCAGGTAGCAACAAGAAGAAATGGAAACCCAAAATAGATAAAGTGAACCCTTTGATTATAAATAAAGGTGATTTCACTAAGTTAAACAAATACTATGATTTGTATGCCAACTTTATTGAAATCTAGAAAATGAAGTTATCAAACGCATGATCCTTGCGGACAATAAATTTGATGACATACAAGGCAAGATCCTTTACACTTTTAATGAGAAATTGGTAAACAGGAAGAAAATAGCCACAAAAGAAGACAAAGGAATAAGAGAAAGATTTGTAAGAAATATCTATGAGATAAAAGATGAACAACACTTTAAGGAAATAATGAAAAATCTAAGTACCCATCTGAGGAAGAAAAGAAGGACTATACTTATGTTAGAATAACTAAGAGGGGGTGAATCAGTTATCCACAGTCCCAATTCAAAATGTATAACCAAAAACAAAATACTTAAACTTCTACAGGTCGGTAGCATATAATATTGTTATGTCTGTGCTTTTACCAATTACCAGTTAATAACATATACTGATTACCAATCAAATCTAATATGCAACATGTAAAATATGATAACAAACAATCATCACAATCAAAAAATAACACAAGAGATTTAATGTGGAAACCTTGTTAAGGGAAAAACCACCTGGGACGGGCAACCCAAAAATTGTTCACTCTTCTGAAGTGAGGTCGATAAAGACCCAACACTGTTAAAGGTTACAAACACACTATTAGGTGTGACCTTGTTAGAGGATTTTAGACCAATAGTTATCACTCAACCAACATTCACTATGGGGTTGATAGGATAACAAATGTACACTCTATGAATGACATTACAAGACTTTCAAGTCCACTCTGTTAAGAGATTTATCAGATTACAATGGTTAAACTATAATAGCAATTTGATCTGAATATAACACAACTTCAATTACAAATTATCAGATCTATTTTAAGCTCATTGAAATCCTCTGATCAATATCTCAATTCTATATCAATCACTATTCTGTAACGTACTGTCACTTGGTAATAGCTTTCTGATGCTCGGTAATCTCTGCAGTTCAGTTCTCCTTAACCAGTATGATTAAGCATGCATGAAACTTGTTCACATGATATCTTTTCAATCTCCTTCCGGCATTGTTTCATCATGAAACTCAAGTCTCTTAAATAGACAAGTAAACCATTTTAATTCCATCCATTAGATTTTGCCACTTAATCATCTTCGTTGATTTTGCCGCTTTAACCTTCCTTAATTGATGTGTCAATAACACATTTCATTTCAATCCATTAGATCTTCTTTGAATTATGTTAGTTGTTGATCTTCATAACAAACATTATCTCCATCCTTGATGTCAGCTCATCAATCGTTATCAGCTAAACTGATCATTTAGTTCTTTTCTTCTGCTCGGTTAACAAAGAAATGCATCGATGAACACAAGCTCAATTTGTACTATGCTTAGTATACACTACACTTTGTCGGTGTATATTGAAATACTTCTTTAACTGACCACATGGATTTGTGCATTTTGGCTATATCATTCATCATAGATGAATGCAACATAATCAAGTCAATAACATAAGGTCATAGATTCATCAATAAGTTACTCAGTGTATTCCTTATCCTTATCTATCATATCCATCTTCCTTAATGTAGATATATCTATTCTTCATCTCTTTTCCTCTCCTTTCAATAGATGTTTGAGTATAGTAACTTCAAGATAAGTATTGTCAAAACTAGTTGACATCAATGACAACATATTACCGATTTAATCATCTTACATATCTAATTAGCAACTTAGTGATCTTTAAATCATAAATCTTCAAGTTATACAACTCATTCAAATCAGTTGTAGTTCATCAATCTCTCCCTTTGGCATTGATGTCAACACAAGCAATATGAAATATTCCAAACACATACCAAACAAGTATTCTACAACTCTATAAACAAATTCCCTCCCTATGCTTAATATGTTTAATTACTATGTTACATAGCATTTGCATATATGATCTTTTCAGCTTCTTTAGAATCTCTCTCTTTCATTCAGATCTCTTCCTGTAGTTCATATCCTTGTAGTTCATATTGATATCTCTCACCCTTTGACAACAATTCTAAAGAGAAATAGAAACATACAACTCTTCACTAGCTAAATAACTTACTATTGTTCGGTGCACTGTACTATATCTCTGTATACTATTGTGCAACTCTATTCCAATTCTTCAACTATTCATGACCTTAGAAAGAATCAAAGTGTGAACTTTGCTGCATCAACATGTGTGATCTTGTGATAAGATTACACTAATGCAACCTCCAGATCACCTTAGTGACCAGCAGATAGGGGATAGACCCCAAGTCTAGTCATCAAGTATTCATAAGTTTCCTTTAGTAGAGGCTTTGTAAATATGTCAGAAAGTTGTTCTTTTGATGTAAAAAATTATAGCTTACCTTTCTTCTCCTGCACTTGTTCCCTTAAGTAGTGATACTTAAAAGATATATGCTTTGTTTTAGAGTTCATTACCAGATTTTTTGAAATATTAATGGCACTAGTGTTGTCACAATATACAATCACAGGATCAGTGATTATCTCATTCATACCTTCCAACACTTTCTTGATGTATGCAATGTTTGAACAATTTGTTGCAGTAGCAACATACTTTGCTTCAGCTGTAAACTGAGAAATGCAAGCCTATTTCTTACTTGTCTATGTAACAAGTCTTTCACCAAGGAAGAATGCTCCTCTGGTGGTACTTTTTCTATCATCCACATTTTCAGCCCAATCAACATTGGTGTATACCTTCAGTTCAAATTTTCCTTCCTTAGGATACCATAGTCCATAATCTTCAGTTTTCTTTAGGTATCTTAAGATTCTCTTTGTAGCAACCATATGTGATTCTCAAGGATTTACAAAAAATCTAGCAACTATTCCAACAACATGTGCTATATCAGGCCTACCATGAACTACATACATCAACATACCAATCATGGATAGGTATAGTGTCTGATTTACCTCATTAGTTCCATCTTCTTTACTCAATTTACATCTAGTAGCCATCAATGTTCGCATAGGTTTAGCATCTTCCATGACAAATGTCTTTAATGCTTCCTTTATATATTTAGATTGTGTGATGAATATACCATCATTCGTTTGAATCACTTGTAAGCCTAGAAATAACTTTATCTCTCCAAACATAGACATTTCAAATTCAATTCTCATTTCATTAGCAAATGACTTATAGATTTGATCTTGTCCTCCAAATATCATGTCATCCATAAATATCTCAGCAATCAAGATAGTATCATCAAAATTATCTTTCATGTATAGATTGATATTCTCACTTGTTCTAGTAAAACCAATACTTAGTAAATAATTATGCAGCCTCACATACCAGGCTCTCGGTGCTTGCTTCAAACCATATAAAGCTTTGTGTAATCTACATGCCATATCTCTATTGTCTAGATCAGTGAACCCTTCAGGTTGTTCTATGTAAACTTCCTCTTCAAGTATTCCATTCAAAAAAGAAGATTTTACATCCATTTCGTAAACTTTGAATTTCTTGTGAGCAACATATGCAAGTAACATTCTGACTCCTCTTAATCTAGCAACAAGTGTGAAAGTCTCACCATAATCTATTCCTTCCTCCTATGCATATCCCTTGCATACTAATCTAGCTTTGTTCCTTGTTACCTCTCCATTCTCATTTAGCTTGTTTCTAAATATCCACTTAGTACCAATAACATTCTTGTCCTTAGGTCAAAGTACTAAACTTTAGGTTTTGTTCTTCTCTATCTATTCTATCTCTTCTTTCATTGCATTAACCCATTCATCATTTTCTAATATAATATTTACATTCTTTGATTCATATTCACAAACTAGACATGTACCTTGTCTTGCTTTACTCCTTGTCATCATGCCTTCTTGTTTGTCTCCAATGATTTGTGTCTTAGGATGATATCTTCTAACAAATCTTGCCAATACCTGATCTCTTCTCTATTGCTCATCTTGTGCAGGTTCATTTGTTTGCTTGCTAGGTCCTTCCTGCTCATCGGTATTTCTTTCATGTCCATCGGTATTATTTTCCTATTGACTGGTTATCACTATCTGCGGTGTCATTAGAACCTCTGGTTCAATGTAAGTGAATCTACCATAGTCTTCAGGTTCCTTTGTGCTTCTCTCTACATTCTTTTCATCAAACTCATCAACTCTAACATTATCACTTTCAATGATCTTGTTAGTTATTTTGTTAAGACACTTATATGCTTTACTTTTAGTGGAATATCCCAGAAATATCCCTTCATCACCTTTTGAGCCAAACTTTCCATTTCTTTCACCCTTCAGAATAAAGTATTTACTTCCAAAAATTTTGAAATAATTTACAGTGGGTTTGTGGCCAAACCATAACTCATAGGGTGTCTTATTAGTGTCCTTCAATTGTACTCGGTTCAAAACATAAACAGCTGTGCTAACTGCTTCTCTCCAGTATGTTTGAGCAACATTCTTTTGTAACATTAATGTCCATGCACAATCAACAATTGACCTATTCCTCCTTTCAGTTATGCCATTTTTTTGAGGTGTCCTCAGTGCAAAGACCTGTCTTTTAATACCATGCTCATTACAAAAATTAGTAAATTCATCAGGGATAAATTCACCACCTCTATCAAATCTTAAATATTTCAACTCTTTACCAGTCTCTTTCTCAGTTTTTACTTTATACCATTTGAACATCTTAAATGCCTCAGGCTTTTCTTTCAAGAACATGACTATCATTAATCTAATATAGTCATCAATAAAAAGAATGAAATATCTGTCTCCATAGTAACTTTGAGTTCTCATAGGACCACATAGGTCGGTATGCACTAACTCAAGTATCTTCTTTATTGAATAATTTTTTCTTTTAAAACTAGATTTAATCATTTTACCCTTCTGACATTCATGACACATAACATGATCAAGCTTAGATAAGTTAGGTAGACCTCTAACTTTTTTCTTTTTACTGATTTTAATCATGTTATCAAAATTCACATGACATAACTTTTTATGCCACAACCATACATCTTCATCTTTCATCATTAAACAAGAAGACTGATCATTATCAAGATAAAATAAATTACCTCTCGATTGTGTTCCACTTCCAACAAGTCTTCCTCCATCATCATATATTTTCACTTTCTTGCTCTTAAAAGCAACTCTGTGGCCTAAATTGTTCATCTATGCCACACTTAGCAAATTATAATTTAGTCCTTTTACCCAATAAGTATTTTCACATATTATTCTATCATTTATCATTAGGGATCCTTTTCCTTTAACCATACACGGTACATCATTTCTCATTCTCACATATATCCCATTGTATTCTTCAAGATGACCAAACCTTTTATCATCACCAGTCATATGATATGTACAACCACTATCTATGATCCATGTATCATTTTTATTAACCTTAACAATAAGTGATGTCTCTACATACTTTTCATCTTCCTCCAACTCATCCTTCATTACAACAAATACTACCTCCACATCTTCACCAATGTTGGTATCAGTGACATCTTCTTCTACAATGTAGCACACCTTCTTGCCTTTATCATTATTGTCTCAGTTGTCTCAATTGTTGTGTCAGTAACTTCTGTTTCCTCTTCTTCCATAGCTTCCTTCACTAGATCAATCCTTTTTCTATCATCATCTTTCCTATGTGGACATCTAGCAGTAATATGACCAACCTCTTTACTGTTAAAACATGCTAAAGGTAATTTTCTTCAATATTCACCTTTACCTTTAGGTAACCTTCTAGCCATAAGAGCTTCACGTTCATCAAGCTCATCATCAGTATTACTATCACTATCATCATTCTTATTTCTACTACTAGACTTATCAATCTTTAGAAAAGTCATAAAAGAAGATTCCACAGATGGTACAATCCTATTATCAAAATTATTCAGTTCAAAGGTTGTTAGCTCACTAATAATATTATCAAGAGTAAGGTTATTACCAGATGTAGACTATGTTTCGTGAATTTTAGATATTCTGATTACATAAGCTAGAAATAAGGTTCTGAGAACTTTGCTTACCATTGTTTCTTCTTCAATAACTCCATCAGATGCTCTAATGGCATGTACTACCTCTTTTAGTCTGTTCATGTACTGGACAATATTTTCACCTTCCTTCATCTTCATATCATCGAATCTTCCCCTCAGGCTTTCAACTCTAGGTCTTTTGGCATTCACATCACCACTATAGATTAGAGAAAGTTTATCCTACATCTCTTTAGAAGTAGAATAGTCCTTGATGTCTTCAAATTTGGCATCTGTAGGTAGTAGCAATCTCCATCATAGTAACATTATGTTCATGCCTGTCTCTTAGTTGATCAAGGGTTAGGGGACCAATGGGCAGTGCAAGGCATCCATTCTCCATTAATGTAAGGATAGAATTCCCAATTCCAGATACATGCAACTTCATTCAACTTTTCCATATTGTGAAGTTATCCTTGTTTAGGGTGACCCCACAATAGTGGATTACACTTTATTAGACATGTTGATTTTTGCTTAAATAACACATCTTCAATAAAATATGATGATTTAAGCCTTGGGAGGTTCCATTTGAAGGAATTAATTACAAGTGGTTAGCTCAAAGCCTCTTAGATTAAAAAAAATATTGATATAACATCTATACTCCTCATTCATGCCTACAATTGAGTCTTCACACCTATTAAAATGCTGACAAAAAATCACTTTGACTTTATCTTTTGTAAGATCAAATGAATCCATTTGATAAACCTATCTACATAGTAAATTACTACCAAGAAAAATATTTCCAATTATTATAATGTTAATATATATTAATTTTACTATGACTTTGCATTTTTAGTTTTACTAAACATAGATATTTCACCATATGTCTACCTCTTTGCTTGACACTTATGGAAAAATAGTAAATGAGAGAAAAAATATTTAAAAAGTCTATGCCCTAGGTATTGAAGTTATATTTCTATAAAAAAAATAAAAAAATGAAATTGGACAAATACACAAGTTATAAGCTATGTGGTCAAGGTATGTAAAAATTATAGTTTAGTCAACTTCAAACATTAATAAAATATGCAATAATCATGATAATGTCATCAAACCAATTGCATTACCTTTGTATAGATATTACAAAACTAAATTAGAAAGAAGCAAAATGGTATCTATTTAAGAAAAAAGTTATGGTCTATGAAAACAATGTAACTCTTCGAAAATGGCATTTTCTGCAACATACCAGTTTTTGTGGGAGAAATAAAAAACCATTCAAATCAATTCAAAAATAAAAATAAAAAATATATTTAGAATCTAGAAATAAAATCACAAAAGACTTTTATTTACTTCATCTTCCAATTTCAAATGGTTTAACAATAATATGTATCTGAATTTGAAAGTTTTGTTCAAAATGTAGAGTTCAGTGTCCATTTAGGCAAAAAAGTGTAACCCACTATTGTGGGTTCACCCTTTAGGTTTGGCACTTCCCTCTTATCTATTTTGAGAGCTTTATGCTGAAGTCCTTAAAACTCTATTCCAAGCAACCAATATGCTCTGATACCAATTGTTAGAATAACTGAGAGGGGGGTGAATCATTTGTCCACAGTCCCAATTCAAAATGTAAAACCAAAAACAAAATACTTAAACTTTTGTAGCTTGGTAACATATAATACTATTCTGTCTGTGCTTTTACCAATTACCAGTTAATAACATTTACTAATTACTGATCAAATCTAATATGCAACATGTAAAATTGTTGGAAACTACAATTGAAACAATTGTTGTATTTTCATTGATGTCAAATCTTAACTAGTAAGACCGTTGCTACTTAGGAAAGTACTATATCTATTGAATTGTTGAGAAAGAGTGGGGCAAGGTTGGTAACAATAGCACCTAGGGAAAGGTTGAGTTATCTTGATACTACAAAGTGTACTTGACTATGTTGTACAATGATGAGACAATATATTGTTTATCTTATTAAAGTTGAAGACTAAACTGGTAGGCTTAACCGAGCAAAAATAAAGAAATCATGTTTAAGCTGAGTTATGTTAGTGTCGACTGAGTTAGTGGATGTCAAGAAAAATCTAGTGTCGATCGAGTATCAGTAAATTGTCGAGGAAGACAGTGAATGCCGAGGAAATAGTTTTAGTAGTGACTGAGCATTTTACATGGAGACTGAGTGAATGATCATAGTATTGACCGAGCATCAGCAATTTTATATTTGAAGAGAATTCATTTTGGAGATGACACTGTTTGAATTCTTGGATTGTGAAAACCGTGTTGACTTTATTTATTGATTGTATGGAAGCATTTAATGCTTTGTAAAATGTTTTATTGTAAATCTTTATGAGATTTGAGATGATTCTAGAAGTGGAGATGAAGAACATGAAGCAGGTAGATTCAATGAATCTGACCTAACCCTAAGATCTATGAAGGCAATTAAGAGGCAAAAGAAAATTTAACCTAATAGAGGAAAGTATTAAGGGAACCAAAGCATTAGGTATGTGGATGCATGGGTGAAGTAGGTTCTGGAAGAATAGTAAAGTTTTATTGACTGTACAAGTGAAAAGGATGAAGAAAAGTGTGGTGATTGTTTGAAGGAAAGTTCTGAGCAGATCAGAGATGGAGATGGAAAAGTTTCAAAGTTAGTAAACCAACATTTATGTACGAAATTGGATCTGATATTTGTAAAGTGAGTTGTAAGTTTCTTAGATCAATACTGCTACTACTTTCTAACCATTGCAATAGTCAAAATCATTTTAACAGAGGTTGACCTAACAGTCATATGTTAAATCCTTTGAACAAGGTTGCATTCTAATGGAGTGTATGTAAGTCCTTTGACCAGGCTCACTTTTAACAGGGTGATTGAAATCCTTTAACCGGGTCACACTTGACAGTGTGTATTGTAACCTTTCAGGGTTGGCTTTTAACCGAGCTCACTTTAGAAGAGTGAAAATAATAGTAGCATGTTACAAAGTGGTTTTTCCCATATTGGGTTTCCACTATAAATCCTAGTGTCAATACTTATGTGAATGTTTTGGTTTGAACATTTCTATGTTTTACAAGTTAGATACAGCTGGGTTGTGGACTGCATTGTTATATGTTTCTATTATTGAATCAGTGATGACCGAGTTGGTTTTGGTTGCTTGATCTAATTTAAAGTAAAGTTTTTGAAGTTATTTTATACATCAGGACCTAAGAACAACTGATTCACCCCTCTTCTTTGTTGTTCTAAATCATATTAATAATTGGTATCAGAGTTGTGTTGCTTATTGGTATTTACAGAAAATAAGTTTAAAGGGACTTGAAGAAAATGATCAAGATGTATAAGGAGGTACCAAATCTGAATAAGGAAAACTTCCCTACATGGAAAAGCTTGATGAAGCTGCATCTGGTCGGTATTGGTGATTCTTCAAAGTACTACATTGAGCATGACTATATCACACCTATTGCACCTTTGACTACTGAGGAAATGAGAGCCAAGAAAGAACATAATCAGGTAATGATCGAAATTGCATCTATCCTAAGTTATCTAGAATTTGAAGATGTTAAGGACTGTACAACTAGTAAAGATATGTGGGACACTCTTGCAAAGATCTATGGTGGTGATCTATATGTATTGAAAGCTAAAGCCAAGAGTCTCAAAGGTAAGTTTGATGAAATGAGAATGAATGAAGATGAAAACATTGCACAATATTGTGGTAGAATAAAAGTTGTGAATGCTATTAGAGGAGCAAATGGAATTATTGATGATGAGACCATAATTGGAAAAGTGCTAAGAACTTTGTGTCCTATATATGCTATTAAGATCTCATCTATTCAGGAATCTAGATGTAACTCTAGAAATTTGCTTACTTTGGAAGGTTTGATTGGCAAGCTGACTGCTTTTGAATTGTCTAACTATGATAATTTCACTATTGGTAATCTTGGAAATGTTGAATATGCTTTTAAGTCACAGTTAGTTCTGAACAAGCCTAAGAAAGAAAAAGAAAGATGCACCAATGAAAGTGAAACTGAAAGTGACAGTGACACTTCTGATGAAGATCTTGAAGATCTAGAAGCTCTTATGGCTAGAAGACTGAGGAGAGGAAAAGGAAAATATAAAGGTAAACTCATTATATGTTTTGCATGCAACAAGGTTAGTCATATAGCTGCTAGATATCCTAACAGGAAGGATAAAGATGAAGAAAGAAACAAAAAACACAAAGATAGAAAAGATGACAAAAGCTACCGAAGGCACAAAGACTACAAAGGAAAAGGTAAAAAAATCTTGTTATATTGCTGAAGAAGAAACTGACACTAATAGTGATGATTTTGAAATTGAGGTAGTCTATGTTGCAATGAAAGATGAATCTGATGAGGATGACAAAACTACATTGATTTCCTATGTGAACAAGAATGATAAATGGATTATTGACAGTGGTTGTTCACATCACATGACTTGTGACAAGAGTAAGTTTGAGACATTACATCATTATAAGGGTAAAAATGTAACTTTTGGTAATGATGCACCATGTCATGTTAGAGGAAAAGGATTGATTAAACTAATTGATAAAATCTCTAGTGAAAATACTTATTGGGTTGAAGATTGAATTATAATTTGCTAAGTAGTGCTCAACTCAACATAACTAGTTACCGAGTGGAATTTCATCACAAGAAAGCTAAAATATTTGATGCTACTGGTGAATAGACTAGAGGTAATTTGTTCTATCTTGACCTATCTAAAGAAAAATGTATGATTTCACAACTTGATGACATTTGGTTATGGCATAAGAGGCTATGTCATGTTAACTTTGACAATCTGGTAGAGATAAGTAAGAAAAATAAAGTAAGAGGCCTACCTAGATTGAAGAAACCTGAAAATGTGATGTGCAAAGAATGTCAGTTAGGAAAAATGACTAAATCAAGTTTCAAGAGAAAATCCTTTACTTTTGTACACATTTTAGATTTGGTTCATACTGACCTTTGTGGACCTATGGGTGTACAAAGTTACTGTGGTGCTAGATATTTTATCTTGTTTGTTGATAATCATACCAGGATGATGCATGTAATGTTTCTAAAAGAAAAATATGATGCTTTTCAATTTTTTAAGTGGTATTTGGCTAAGGTTGAGAAGGAGATAGGTAGGAACCTGAAATGTCTTAGATCTGACCCAGGTGGAGAATTTACATCAAATGAATTTAATCTATTTTGCAATGATAGAGGAATCAAAAGACAGATATCTACACCTAGGACACCTCCACATAATGGTATAGTAGAAAGAAGAAACAAATTATCTATTTTGGACTATGCAAGGACACTATTGATTGAAAAGAATGTGGCATAGAAATATTGGAAAGAAGCTATAAGTACAGTTGTTTACACTCTTAACTAGGTACAAATCAAGAATGGTACAAATCTGACACCATATGAATTATGGTATGGGCATGCACTGAGTGTTAAATACTTTAGAATCTTTGGAAGCAAGTATTACATATTGAAAGACAATAGAAATGGAAAGTTTGATGCTAAAAGTGATGAAGGCATATTCCTAGGCTACCCCACAAAAAGTAAAGCTTATAAGTGTTTGAACTCTAATACTAACAAAATTGTGGAAAGTGTGAATGTAAAAATTGATGAGTATGCAGAAAGAAATGAGGCTGACAGTAAAAGAGAACTAGAATATTACATATCTTTTGTGTACATTGAGGAAATAGAAGAAGAAAGTAACAGACCTACACCTGATGCCGACTCTCAGGTAAGCAATTCTGAGGGACAGGAAATAGTTGCCGAGCATTAGGAAAATAGTGCCGAGAGAGAACAAGAACATATTGAGCTACATGATAATGCTGTCGAGGATCAGGAAGAGGTTGCTGAGCATTCAGAAGTTGAATCTGACAATCTTGTTGGGGAACCTAATGAAATAGAACAGAAAAATGTTGAACTTGTTTTGGCAAAATATGTAAGAAGACATCACAAGCCTAAAGAGATAATTGGAGATAAAGACACTAGAATTCAAACCAGAAGAAAGACCAAGGATCTAACATGCTTACTCTATGAGTTTGAACCTAAGACAACTAAAGAGGCATTAGAAAATGAAGACTAGATAAAATCAATGAATAAAGAGATTGACCAAACTGAGAAAAATAAAACCTAGACTCCGGTCCTGAGACCTGCAAATAAGAATGTTATTGGAACAAAGTGGGTATTTCGAAACAAGTTGAATGAAAAAGGTGAAATCACTAGGAACAAAGCTAGACTAGTATGCAAAGGCTATGCACATGAAGAAGGAATTGATTATGGGGAGACATTTTCCCCTGTAGCTAGATTGAAATGAGTAAGAACTCTGCTTGCATATGTTGCTTATAAAGATTTCAAGTTATATCAAATGGATTTCAAGTTTGCATTTTTAAATGGTATACTGGAAGAAGAAGTTTACATAGAATAGCTAGAAGGATTTATTGATCCAAACAGAAGACACATGGTATGAAAACTGAATAAAGCTTTATATGGATTGAAACAAGCTCCCAGAGCATGGTATGAGTGGTTGCATAACTATCTGATGCAGATTGGATTTTCTAGAACTAATGACACAAGAAATCTATATATGAAAGATGAACAACGTAAAGGTATTTTGTTGGCCAAAATTTTTGTTGATGACATTATTTTTGGTGGACAAGATGCATTGTGTAAAAGTTTTTCAAAAGAAATGCAAACTAAATTTGAGATGAGTATGTTTGGTGAGATCAAATTCTTTGTTGGTTTACAAGTATATCAGATGAAGAAAGGTATTTTCATTACACAGTCTAAGTATGTTAATGAAATACTGAAAACTTTTGGAATGGAGGATGCTAGACCAGTAGGAACTCCTATGGTTATTGGACAAAAGTTATCTAAGAATGATGATACTGCAGAAGTTAACCAGACTTTGTACAGATCCATGATTGGAAAATTGTAGTATGTTGTACATAGTAGACCAGATATTGCATTAGCTTTTGGGATTGTGGCAAGATTCTCTGCCAATCCTAAGGAAACACACACGATGGTGGTGAAAAGAATTATGAGATACTTGAAAGGAACTGTTGACTATGGGTTATATTACAAAAAGAATGACAAATTTGAACTTAGAGTATATACTGATGTTGATTGGGTAGGAAATGTAGATGACAGAAAGAGCACTAGTGGTGGAGCTTTCTTTCTTAGATAGAGATTAGTCTCTTGGACAAGCAAGAAACAAAACTGCATTTCCAAATCTACTGTTGAAGCCAAGTATGTTGCTGTTGTAGTAAACTATTCAAATTTGATATGGATAAAACAATTGTTGATAGACATGAAAGAAGAAATCACTAAACCTATTGTTATTTTCTATGACAACACAAGTGCTATCTATATTCTAAGAATCTAGTGATGCACACTAAGACCAAGGACATAGCAATCAAGTATCACTATTTGAGGGAATTGGTACAAGACAAGGAAGTCCACATGGAATATGTGAATACAAAAGAACAATTAACAGACATATTCACTAAAGCTTTACCTAAAGAAGCTCATGAGTATTTGAGAAGTCAATTAGGGGTCCTTACCCTAACTAAGGCTACCTAGTCAAGCTAGGAGCACTGCATCAAATATGCTACAACAAAATATTTGACACATTGATGCAGAAGATTGTCACACTTTAGGACTGTCCTAGAACTGTGAAGAAGAAGCAAAGACAACAAATCAGTCATAAGCAAGATGACAAAGGGAGAAACACTGTACTAAACGGATATATCTACATCAGTTGGATGTATGTTTTAGTTGCTACTTTGGCATTTTTTTCAAAGTGTGAGATTGAACTAAAATGATACTATAACACATGAACTGAATAGTAGAGATGATGAACAAATATGAAAGATCTGGATAGAGGGAGATCCAGATACTTCTGAAGGTCACAGAAGTAAGATTTATAGATTTTGAATTAGAATGAAGCTAAGGATATTATAAATTTTCTTTGATGGATAGCTAAGTTTTGGATTGGTTGGTAATCCATGTGTTATTTAGGTGACATCATATGGTGTTACCATCAATGTCAAAGAGGGAGATTGTTGGAACTGCAATTGAAACAATTGTTGTATTGTCATTGATGTCAAACTTTAACTGGTAAGACTATTGCTACTTAGGAAAGTACTATATCTATTGAATTGTTGAGAAAGAGTGGGGCAAGGTTGGTAACAATAGCACCTAGGGAAAGGTTGAGTTATCTTGATACTACAAAGTGTACTTGACTATGTTGTACAATGATGAGACAATGTATTATTTATCTTAGTAAAGTTGAAGACTAAATTGGTAGGCTTAACCAAGCAAAAATGAAGAAATCATATTTAAGCCAAGTTATGTTAGTGTCGACCAAGTTAGTGGATGTCGAGCAAAATCTAGTGTCGATCGAGTATCAGTAAATTACCGAGGAAGATAGTAAATGTCGAGGAAACAATTTTAGTAGTGACCGAGCATTTTACATGGAGACTGAGTGAATGATTAGAGTATTGACCGAGCATCAACAATTTTATATTTGAAGAGAATTCCTATTGGAGACGACATTGTTTGAATTCTTGTATTGTGTAAACTATGTTGACTTTATTTATTGATTGTATGGAAGCATTTAATGCTTTGTAAAATGTTTTATTGTAAATCTTTATGAGATTTGAGATGATTCTAGAAGTGGAGATGAAGAACATGAAGCAGGTAAATTCAATGAATCTGACCTAACCCAAAGATCTATGAAGGAGATTAAGCGGAAAAAGAAAAGTTAACCTAACAATGGAAAGTATTAAGGGAATCGAAGCATTAGGTATGTGGATGCATGGGTGAAGTAGGTGCTGGAAGAACTGTAAAGTTTTATTAACTATATAAGCGAAAAGGCTAAAGAAAAGTGTGGTGATTGCTCGAAGGAAAGTTTCGAGCATATCAGAGATGGAGATGGAAAACTTTTAAAGTTAGTAAACCAACATTTGTGTATGGAATTGTATCTGATATTTGCAAAGTGAGTTGTATATTTTCTAGATCAATATTATTGCTACTTTCTAACCATTGTAACAGTCAAAATCCTTTTAATAGAGGTTGACCTAACAGTCATATGTTAAATCTTTTGAAAAAGGTTGCATCTAATGGAGTTTATGTAAGTCCTTTGACCAAGCTCACTTTTAACAGGGTGATTGAAATCCTTTAATTGAGTCACACTTGACAGTGTGTATTGTAACCTTTGACAAGGTTGGCTTTTAACCGAGCTCACTTCAGAAGCTCGTGAAAATAATAGTAGCATGTTACAAAGCAATTTTTCCCATAGTGGGTTTCCACTATAAATCCTCATGTCAATACTTGTGTGAATGTTTTGGTTTGAACATTTATGTGTTTTGCAAGTTAGATATAGTTGGGTAGTGGACTGCATAGTTATATGTTTCTATTATTGAATCAGTAATGACCAAGTTGGTTTTGGTTGCTTGATCTGATTTAAAGTAAAGTTTTTGAAGTTATTTTATACATCAAGACCTGAGAACAACCGATTCACCCCCTCTCTCTATTGTTCTAAATCATATTAACAATATGATAACAAATAATCATCACAATCAACACATAACACAAGAGATTTAATGTGGAAACCCTGTTAAGGGAAAAACCACCTAGGACCAGCAACCCAAAAATTGTTCACTCTTCTAAAGTGAGGTCAGTGAAGACCCAACCCTGTTAAAAGTTACAAACACATTGTTAGGTGTGACCTTGTTAGAGGATTTTAGACCAATAGTTATCACTCAACCAGCATTCACTATGGGGTTGATATGATAACAAATGTACCCTCTATGAATGACATTACAAGACTTTCAAGTCCACTTTGTTAAGAGATTTATATGATTACAATGGTTAAACTATAACAGTAATTTGATCTGAATATAAGACAACTTCAATTGTAGATTATCAAATCTATTTTAAGCTCATTCAAATCCTCTGATCAATATATCAATTCTGTATCAATCACTATTTTGTAACTTACTGTTGCTCAGTAATAGCTTTCTGATGCATGGTAATCTCTGCAATTTGGTTCTCCTTAACCGGTATGACTAGGCATGCATGAAACTTGTTCACATGATATCTCTATAGTCTCCTTCTTTTGGCATTGTTTCATCACAAAACTCAAGTCTCTTAAATAGACAAGTAAACTATTTTAATTCCACCCATAAAATTTTTCTGCTTAATCAACTTCGTTGATTTTTTTGCTTTAACCTTCCTTGGATGATGTGTCAATAAAATGTTTCATTTCAATCCATTAGATCTTCTTTGAATTATGTTAGTCGTTGATCTTCATAACAAACATTATCTCCATCCTCGATGTCATACACTTTCCAGCTCATCAATCCTTATCAGCTAAATTGATCATTTAGTTCTTTTGTTTTTCTTGGTTAACAAAGAAATGAATCCATGAACACAAGATTGGTTTGTACTATGCTCAGTATACACTACACTCCGTTGGAGTATACTAAAATGCTTCTTTAATTGACCACACTGATTTGTGCTTTTTGGCTCTATCATTCATCATAGATGAATGCAACATAATCAAGTCAATAACATGAGGTCATAGACTCATCAATAAGTTACTCATGTTGTATTCCTTATCCTTATTTGTCATATCCATCTTCCTTAATGTAGATATATTCGTTCTTCATCTCTTTTCCTCTACTTTCAATAGATGTTTGAGTATAGCAACTTCAAGATAAGTACTATCAAAACTAGTTGACATCAATGACAACATACTACTGATTTAATCATCTTACATATCTAATCAGCAACTTAGTGATCTTTAAATCATAGATCTTCAAGTTATATAGTTCATTCAAATTAGTTATAGTTCATCAACTTATAATGGGAGGAAATTATGAGGAGATTAACAAAGAAACAAAGGAAGCGACCTAGTGAAGGTAATGTCCTCTGGACCATGTGAGAAAATCAGTGAATTTGATCAAGCGGTTGAAGCAGAATATTAGACCGAACCATCACTAGCTCTACCACCCTCCATCAATATTATAGATGAGTCTATGAATATTGAAGGAACAAATATCACCCTAGGCAGTGAAGAAAATCCTTTTAATGACCAAGGAGCCGATGTTGGAAATTTGACAAAGAATAATGAGAAGGATGTAAGCTCAGAGAATGAGGAAGAATAGGTTGAAGCAAGAAAGGAAGAAGAAAAATAGGAAACACAGACTGAAACAATAGAAGAAGAGTAGGCAGTGCCACAAGAATAATCAATAATCATTCCTAAACCCAAGGACATAGGAGAAGCATCACAGAAACTACACTTTGAATCAGTGCTTGCAAGGTTAAGATAAGAAGTGGATGATGATGATTAAATAGAGTTGATCTCATCTCTGAATAAGATTATTGGAAAGAATAAGAAGGTAAAAATCTTGGAAGGAGCACTACTTGAGGTAACAAGAAAACTTAAAAGTATAATATCAAGTCAAATTAGTGAGGCTGATCTCCAAAAAAAAGAAAAAGAGGTTATCAAAGACTTCAAGTATTTCAAGTTGTATGCCAGAATATCATAAATGATCTAGAAAACTTGGATGTATGCATAAAAGAGTTGAGAAGATGCTTAAAGAGAGGAAAAGGATTGTACATTCAGTGGACATAATCTCAGAGTCACACATCTTAAATATCAAAGAAGCTAAAGATCAACAAAGTAGAACTACAAGTGATAGTGAATGTTTTGTGAAGCCCTAATGTGAAGATCTAAGAAATTGAGATGAAAACAAGCAAAGTTTTTGATGATATGAGACTTCTGAATGAGGAGAAGGAGAATAAATTGAAGAGATTCTCTCTACTCAGAGAGCATGTATCACTAAAAGTGAGTATTATAAATAATCAGTTGGAAGAATGTCTTTCTTCGAAGCCATCTTATGAAAACTTTGCTTATGAAAAATTTGCTTATGCAAATCTTAAGGTAGTTGAAATTGCATCTTTTGGCCTATGCACATTGCTCAGTGTTTCTGATGTAATGAAGAAGTCATGGGACAAGGAGATAGAGAACCTAAAAATCAATTTTGTAGATTTTTTTGCAAGCCTTTCGGCCTTGTAATATTGAAATCTTAGGTAAACCAATTTTGCTACATCATTTTTGATACCTTTGTCATTGTTGTCAAATGGGGAGTAGTATAACCTAAAAATTGTATGTTTAGATATGTAGTTTAGTATGAAGTATAATCTTATGGGGAGTATCAATTTTTTGGAGAATTTTTGAAGAAATAAGTAGTTATGTAACATCCACATTTTGTATGGCCAAAATTTTATAATTTAAGTTTTTTGGGACTTAACCAATTTTCCCATATGTTGCCACCACTGAAAAGGGGGAGATTGTTGGCAATTTTTCTAAGTAGGATATCAAAATGTTGTCATTATGGAAATATATACTCAGCATGATGATAGCATAAACAAAGGAAGAAGTCTTGCATGAGAGCACTAGAAAATTATCTAAGTACAAGAGTATTTACCAATCTAATTAGAGACAATTTTCATTAACGATGTTCACAGATGAAGGTTCAATTCATGTGCACTTGAACGTGGATCATTCTATGTATATCAAAGCCACATATGAGAACGCAAGTCTGTATGACAGGTATGGAAGAAGATATTAAATATTTATAGAGACAGTGTTTAGCTGACCTAAACAGAGTAGAAGATAGAATATGATCACATTAAGTTAAGTGATTACTTTTTTTTATCAAAATAATGACTTAACCATGTAGGGAAGACATCCTAGATGTTAACTATAAGGTGGCATGAAATGATTTTATATTTTGAGAAGATTTTATGTATTGTAAGCCGTCTAGAAGTTATTAATTGTAATAACTTGTAAATATGTAAGAATTATGTAATGTAAAATATACACATAAGTGACATATAGAAATTGTAATAAATTGACATATTATGTGAAGTTGTTTATTGTAAGAAGAAGGAAAGTAATAGCTGTATGTGAAAGAAAAGAGCCTGCAAAGCTAAATTAGAATAGGAAAGCTATTCAATAGCAGTATACGTTTTTTATTTTACCTTTGTACCAGAAGTTGTTATTGTCTATTGCATGTTTTGGAAATGAGCTCATCTTGCAAACATTTTTTTTGTAATAGAAACTCCTAACAGGGTTGAGGCTTCTAATAAGGCCTAAAATCCTTTAATCAGGATAGAGACACTATATGTATATAATAGACTCCTAATAGGGTCAACATCCTTAACCAGATATCTTTTGATTAGTGGATAAGTTGTGGGTATCATCCCGATTGAGGTTTTCCCTTGGTCGGGGTTTTCTTGAGAACAAACATAGTGTTATGAGTTCATTTTTTTTATTGCTATGCTTGTTATTTAGATTACTTAGTTTAGTTTCTTATGTAAGCTTCAAGGTAATTTGTTATATCCATAATTGGGCAAAAGTTAAAGTTTGTGAAATACTGATTCACCGCCCCCCCCCCCCCCCCCCCCCTCTCAGTATTTCCTATTTCTAAGAGAGGAAAGGTGTGATTTTTTATTCTTTTTCCCCTCGCTTGGTGAATGATGTTATTTTTTTTCAAGATCTCTTCTAGCAGGTAGATGAATTTGAGAAAAAAATATCTTCCTCCTCTTATTCATCCCACATAAGGATCCATTTACACTTTTTGCAAGGCATATTCTTACAACTATGTCTTCCTTTCCTCAAAAAAGTTATGCCTCTTTGTCTAGAATTGCATGTACATTTTAGTTTAAAGGATATCTCCTCAGTGTTTGAGGTGGGTATCTATGTTATTATTTTCCTTAAGATTCTACCATAGATATATATTTGTATATTAAAGAGGGGGCATATGCAAGGCCTCCTTGTTTAAAATTTAGATGAT
The DNA here is from genome assembly GCA_027943335.1 of Chamaecyparis obtusa. NCBI lineage: Eukaryota > Viridiplantae > Streptophyta > Pinopsida > Cupressales > Cupressaceae > Chamaecyparis > Chamaecyparis obtusa. The sequence continues at coordinate 78,013 of BSBK01007729.1, forward strand.
TTTCTTGGATACAATGCTATCATTGGTAATATTTTTGTACCATTTTTAATGATTTCATTCAATACAATTCTTTTCTTGGTTATCCTTTTGCATGATTTCTAGTGGAATTCTTTGGATATGATACTTTCCTTGGTTATCCTTTTCCATCATTTTAAGTAAGTTTCCTTTTACATTATGCTTTTCTATGGTTATCCTGTTACACCATTCTAGAATATTTCCTTGGATATAATACTTTCCTTTGTTGTCCTTTTGATTGAGTGAATTTCATAACACAACATGCTAGACTATTTGACCTTTTATTTACACTAAATTATTTTTCAAGATGGCTAGCCGAATCAACTTTCTTTGCACTTGGCTGTCCTACTTGAGACCTTTAAATATAGCCATAGTCTTCTTAGTTTTTATCTCAATAATGTAAAATCAATGTTCAACTTGATAGTCGACTTTTTATTTTTAGTCCCAACAAGACATTAGTACTCCATTTTAGCTATCATATCCTACCAAGTATTAGAATAATATCCTTAAATATTCTATAGTTGCCATTCCTCCAAAGATTCCACATAATTATGGATAGTAACACAACACAAATGCTACCCAAAAAACCCTTCTATGAAAAAATAGACCAAACTAGAAACTCAGCATGTTTTCATATTTCACTCCATGCCAATTTAGTTTTTAAAGAAACTAGTTCCAATTGTTTCTCACCACTTGACAATTGAGTATTAGATGGTCCAAAGTTCCTTCATATTGTTCGCACATGGACACGTGCTTAGGCTATTATTATAAATAATTTTTAGTTGGTCATCCATAAGGGTACCACAATGAAGCACTGTTCATACATGACAAAGATAAACACTCGATATTTTATTCAATGAATTCACATCACTTTATACATGAGATATATGTAGTTTGGTAACTGTATTTAATTATAATTGATACGAACCGTATTGTAACTGATAGACAATTAAATGCATCAGTTCTATGATGCCAACATTCCCCCCTTAATACATTAATCCTAAAATACATCAAATTTACCTTGCCCTAGGAACCTCCCCATAAGGCTGCCATAACAAAAATATGGTGATGACATAATATATTCATATTTTGAGAAAAATTTCTTCTGAAATAGAAAATCTTTAATCATGCAAGGCTCCATCAAGTTATCTCCTAACCCTCAGAAAGGTGTATCTTCAAGCTATGTTCTTAAGCTCTCAATCTCGAACTCTCGAATCACAATTTTGAATTATTCAACAATAACCCCTAAGAGATGTGACATATCTCTAATATTGTCTAGTGATTGTGAAAGGGTATAATTCTTGATAATATAATCCGAAGCTTGCTAGATAGAAATCCATATTGAGTGCAATACAAAATCTCAAACCTGTCTCCAAAATGAGTCTTCACAAGACATGTATTCTTCAAACTTGTCAGCATTAGAAAGAAAAACAAAATAGAAAACCAAAAATATCAGAAATGCTTCTCATGCTAAACATCGTCTCAAAGAGAGATGCTCACTTGAGATGATGGAAATTCCTCCATCCTCTGATGTCACCAACCTTCAAATGTGAAGGTTCAAAGCACAAGATTGTGATTAATGGAAAATTGAAAATCATTAACAACCTCTCCATCATCTGATGTGTCATCATTTTCAATGCATGCAACATTGCCTTCTTCATATTATTCTTTTATTTTTCCTTTAATAACATCACTAGATTTGCTTCTACAAAACCATGTTGTGTGCCCCTTTTTCTTACTATAAAAACATTTATTGTCTCTTCTATTTTTATTTTACCATTTTTTAGTACTTTATGAGTATAATGCCTGGTCTATTTGATGATCTTCATCTATGACTTCCTTTGTCCTCTTTTCTTCAGTTAGAAGGGCTTAAATCATATCCTCTAGAGTCTACAAAGTGAGTTGACTCAGTGTAAAGACAACATTACTATATTTGGAAGATAAGCTATTTAATAGGATGACCTTAGCATCATCATCATCATCAACAAGAGCCTTAACCTCTCCAAGTTGTCTAATGAGAGACCTTAAATTACTTATATGATTTGACATTGTGATCCCATTTTCTATTTTGAATCTAAACAATTGAATTTTTAGAGAAAATTTTGCATTGACATCTTTTTATCCAAACAACTTATTTAGATTATCCCAACTTTCAAGAGAAGTGTTATCTAGATTTATGTAGTGAAGTTCAGAACCTATAAGAGCAAGACAAATAACGTCCTTTTCTTTATTATCTCTACTATTCCACTCCAACAATTTATTTGCATCTATGGGTGGGTTTTCTTTTCCACTTACTATACCCCATAGGTTTTTATTCATCAATTGCATTTGTATTTTTATTCTCCATGTATGAAAATTGAAACTAGAGTATTTATCTATTGAAAGCTCCATTTCAAACAATACAATCTAGATTAACAATTTTAATGCAAATATGCATTATCATTGTCCCAAATATAGATAAAAAAACATGTAGATTTCAATTTTGAAATTGACCTCCAAGTAACAGAATTTGCTTTGACTATCAATATTGGATCTGTGCATACCTTTCTTAAAATTCCTTGCATGCTATTCCATGTCATTTTATGCCGATGACACTTGTAAATGGCCCTTCACCTGTATATTCTATCTATAACTTCCTCATACTCTGATCATTTATCTATGTGTGTATTTATATGAAAGTATGGATACCATTTTGACTTGTAATGTTACCACTAATGTTCATGCCATGGGTATTGTTGCCTCTATATTTTCTCTATATTGAATATATTGAATTCTGCATCAAAATGTTGAATGAACTAGGTCTGTTATATTGTGTTGATTCTCTATTGTTTAAAGAACCTCAAAATGGAGAAGGAACATGATCACTTCTAAGAAATTCCTTGGTGGTTTTCCATAATGAAAAAAGCATCCAATAGACAAATATGTAGATCCCAAAAAGCTCTAAGAAAATCTACATTCGTTGCAAATATGCCATAATGATATTAGAAATGGGAGGTGTCCTAAAAGGAAAATATCTCTACAATCCATGCTTATTTATAGTTTTAAAAAAAAGACAACTGCTGCAATAGAAGCATGCTCTCTCTCCTTCTTTCTCATTGTATAGTCACCATGACCACTACATTCTCGACATGAGTTATCATCATTAACATCTTCAAGGTGATTGCATATCCATCAACGTCTACCAACACACAGGAGTTTCCATTGCTTGATATCTTTTGTCACCTTTCACATGCTCAGCTAGCAAGAAAATAAAACATTATCTCTCACTCCATGATCCTTCACAACTCATTTCCTCTATATTTTTTGTCTGCTCTGATACCAAATGATAGAGATAAACATTCAATATTTTATTCAATGAATTCACATCACTTTATATAGGAGATATATACAGTTTGGTAACTGTATAATTATAACTGATACGAATCGTATTGTAACTACTAGATAGTTACATGCATCAATGTTATTACGCTAACAATACAAAGGTTCCTAGCTTTTGCAAAGTCTATTTTCCTCAACAAAACATTTCTAGCCAGCTTGATGGCTCACAATTTGCATCCATATCTTTCTCTACTTTATAGCCCAATTTGACCTAGTATTGCCTATATTTTGTACCACACCTTATAATTTCATCATCCCTTGAGTTAATCATAGGATTCCTTTTGTTCATCTCCTCCGTAAGCTTGATTAGAATTATGTCCTCAATCCACACATCTCCAAATTCAATCCACATGGCAACTTGATTATCAACATTATTGATATAATCTTTAACTTTAGAACCTTTGGTCCACTCCATGATCTCTAAACTAGGATAGAAAAATATAGATCCCCATCCAATGGAGGATATTTCCTTCAAAAATTGGACTCGAACTTAGCCTTCCCATCATTGTCTATACATTAAATAAGGTGTTTGTTATCAAAGGACCACACTCACATAGAAATCTCGACACGATTAAGCCTCCACCACTATAGGATAATGTAAGAATCCTTCTTGGATCCAACGATTCCAAAGACTTATTCTACATAATCTTGTACAACAAATTATTTAGATATCTTATCCCAATTCCCCCATTTTCTACCCGCTTAGTAATCTTATCCTACTAGACTAATGGTAAATATTTTCTATCATTTACATCCTCCATTAGAACTTCCATGCTCCCTCTAGGGCAAAAATTCTTTTCTTGATAGGTGCAAATATGAAATAATATAGGTTGGTACAACACTGAAAATAATTTTTATGATTATAACCCTCCTCGCAAGGGTCAACCAACACATTTCCATGTCTCTATTTTACTTCTACTCCATTCAATAACTTCATTCCAAAGGTTCATTATTGTCGCCCTGATAAAGATTGGTGCCTTGACATACTTGGTTGGGAGAAAATCTATAGCAAAGCCCAACACCAAACTAATTCTACAATACCACCTTTTAATTGTGTTGAAGTAGTATACCTTCAATTTATCTTTCTTTATCATTTTTCCTTAGTAAAAAGTATATATGTCTAGTGTCTCCTTCATAGCTTCTGCTTCTCAAAGATGTGCTACACCTATCAACATTGCATCATTTGCGAATTGAACATGGTGATCAATTCCACCTATTTTTCACTTGAATTCCCCTTAAACGTGTTTTCATAAGTTTTTGGTTAATTAGAAAGCTCAGGACCAACATCATTAGTACAAAAAGAAAAAGTAAAATTAGCCCCCCTATGCAGCCACGAAAATCGATAACTATACGATGGGGAAACACTTAGTTTTTTTTCCAGAAGTTTGCAAAACGTTATATAAAGAAAAAGATTTTTGTGGCTAGATAGCCACTACCCCAAAATTACTACCTTGGTTTTGACTTGCAAGAGCCACCTTCCGGCAAGCATGTTCCATTAGGTCCTCTTCTTCTGTCTTAACTGGTCCGTAGACATTGACTAGTAGGAATTCCAAGTCGGATATGAGAAACTTGACATTCCGCAATCAGTAATTGTCGATCTCCAGATCAGTAATTGTTAGTCTTGAAGGGTCCCATACCAATCCCATTCTGCAAAATGCTCCATTGGAATCGATGAATACCCCATTCACTCCTCCCATCCATTTCCTACAATATTCAAGGAATTTCTTGGCTTCTGTGTCTTTCAACTTGGTTTCTCGCAGTAGTATTATGTCCACCAATACCTTGTTGACATCACGCCTGTTTGCACACCGCTTGTTAGGAGCATTTATGCCCCTAATATTCTATGTAACTATATTAATTGTCATTCAAGAGAGGAGGGGCGTCGCAACATATACTCCGCAATGCCTGTTAGTCCTTTTCCGCAGTTTTCTCCTCCCTTTTCTTCTTATTCTGTGTTTGTTCCTCTCCTTTCCCACCCGTCTTCCTGTTGCATAAAATCTTTGATGCGGCTTATATATGTATCTTCGATCTACAATTCGTTATTAGTCTCGCACCTCTTCTTCCTCAGATGCCTCTGGTTTCTCCTTGTCCAAGTCAAAGGCTGGTAGCGGTTTACCCTGCTCCTTGGTCTTTTCCATCTCAACTTCTTGCTTTCGGCTTTTTAGATATTCCTTTCTGCAGTCTGCCAATATCCCTGCTCATTTCGAAACTTTAATGTCTTTCCCTAACATATCCTTAAGTAACCCTTCTTCCAATGAAGGTGGAACCTCGTTAGCAGAGATCATTGCGGCTGTGGATCCAATCTCCTTGATTGTTTCTGATTCGTTTAAGTCCATTTAGCTTGCTACCACACTTGTAAATGCTTCAACAAATGTTGTGTCTTATGACTTATTACAAATTCAACTGATAAAATAGAAAATATTTCTCTCAAATTATTTTATAATATAACAATAATAAATTTATAATCATTACTCCCTCCCGTAGGAATGCAAACAACATCAACATTAACCAACAATGTAAGCCATCATAATAAACATCAAACTCGTAGATCAAATATGCAATTACAGATAGCGAATATTGAAAGTAATTTTGCACATATTTCTAAGTAAGAATATTAATCATCATATGTTGATTCATTTAGACCCTGTTTGGTGCATGTATCGAGAATAGGCCTACTGTAGAATAAGGACCTATTCTCAGATTAATTAATCTTGAAAACAAAAGCTAGAATAAACTATTATGCATTTGTATCCCATAATGTGGTATTAGAATAAGGATTAATTTTCATTTTTTTAATTAATTTGAACAATATGTATTTTTAACTTATTAAAAAATTATAATTATAAAAAAAAAAATTCTTACAAGTTTTAATTTTTGAACTTATCATTTTTGTTGCTGATTATTAAATTAAAATATATATGTATTTTTAACTTATATATTTTTAAATTAAAATATGTATTATTAGCTTAAAAAATAAGATTATTAAAAATATTATTAAAATAAAATTATTATAAAAAAAATTATAACAAAAAAATTATTAAAAAAGTTTATAAAAAATAAGATTATAATCTCTTAATCGTTCTTATACATTTTGTTATAATTTCGACTCAATGAAAAGTTTATTCTCTAATAAAATAGAATTTGAGGTTTTTTTGGAATTAATTAATCCAAGCGTTGCCCCAAAAATAGGGATTAATTTTCTAATTTGCGAATTCAAAAAATGGCATTCTCACATTAAATAATGACTATTCGATCACAAACCAAACGGGCCTTTAGCACTTACTACCATCATTAATTATTTCAAATGGGTCTTAGAAGTTAAATATTATAATATTATAAGATATAAGGTTAGTTCAAATTGGTCTTAGAAGTTAAATATTATAATATTATAAGATATAAGATTAGGGGAGAGGGACCAATAGTCGTGAGGGCTAACTTTGTCAACATGTAGCCATTGCATGGAATATCCTAAGACTTTCATTTTTTTTAGAAATGTAAAATGGACGCTTAACTACTTATAACTAAGGTTTGAAGGTGTGGCTCATCACGCAACTCATTAAAATAGCACGCCTAGTTAAATGTGTATAGAAATTGGCTTTTTAATGATTTGACCAAAACTTAATCTAAAAATCTCTAGTAGTTGAATTTAAAAATATCATTTGTTATTAGTGGGTGATTGTATTTCTATACAAAATATGACATATATGAAACTTAAATGGATCATATACCTATTAGTAATCATAAATATTTGTCATATCTAACTTTCAAATCCAACACAAAAGGACCAAGGCTTCAACACAAAATAATTATTTGTTGTTATAAAAATAACACATTATTATATAAAATACAACCTATATCGAACACAAAGGGACCAATAGTTGAACACTAAAACTTTTTGACAATCTCACACATTTCATCGGAAAATACAAGGTATTTTGGTTGTGTTCACCTTTTATATTTGTGATAAAACTAATTATTAATATGAAATATTCTAATGCATATACATTGCTACCCCAATAGTTGTACACATAAGAATAGTATTTGTGCACTAAGATAACAATACTTGTTTAAGTGGGCATCTTATTTTATTAAGTGGGCATATTATTTTTTAATTGACACACATATGATAGATAGCTATGATATATTATTTGAGACAAAAAGTTATCTATTTCACTTGTTTATGTTATTTTAATATAACATTTATAGGTTCTCATGTGTTCAAGTATTGGTCCATTTTTATCAAACATTTGGAATTTTTTTTATTTACATTTGGATTATTTAATCACAATATATAGTAAAAATGTGGTGTAAGACTGGATAATATATTCACTAGTGACCGCACAACTATTGGACCCTGCACAACTATTGGTCCCTCTCCCCTAGTTGATAAATATTTAGAAATCAATCAATTCATGATCTGTGACCATTGATGGGAGAGGCATCTAATTTGTGGATACAAAATACAGTGTGTGTTTCCCTTTGCTTTTGCCTCAACGCTACTGTGGAAAATGCAAACAAAGGGTAGGCATTACATTAACTAAAGATTTGAATATTAATTAGTTAATTATAGAAGCATTACATAAAATGACAATTCTAAAAATTCTTTGGTTGTGATATTGTTATCAGGATTCAACTGTGTAGTTTTTTGAGTCAAACTCATTGACCCATGATTCATGAGTAGTGGTTCACACGAACCCATCTCTCATAAGAATGAATGGAACACTTAGCACTCATTGGATTTGGGTGATGCTCATAGAGGTGAAGCACGAGACTTCCCGGGAGGTCACCCATCCCAGTACTACTCTAGCTCAAGCGCACTTAACTACGGAGTTTCCTCCATGGTTAAACCCACTCTACTTGCATCCTCATTTGCAAAACCTTCACTAGGTGTTGTGCCTTATGAACCATTCATTAGAAAGCCCCTTAAGCTCATCAATTGATAAGTAGGAGATATTTTCAACAATAAGTCAAATTGTGATATTGCTATCAGGATTCAACAGTGTAGTTTTTTTGAGTCAAACTCATTGACCCATGATTCATAAGTAGTGGTTCACATGAACCTATCTCTTATGAGAATGAATGGAACACTTGGTTTCCATATGTAGGTAAAAAAAATTTCCATTAAAGGACGTGATATATGTTAGAACATGTGAAATGATTTTTCATTTAATAATAAATTATATGGTTTAAATAACATTTAGATAATTTCATTTTCGGAACGAATCTTAAAAAGTTTTAGCACGTTAATTCTGACTGAGCCAGTCAAAGGAATCATAATTTGACAAAGCACGTGGTTTTGAAAAGGTCTCCCGGCTATTCCGTACATATGCTTTTGCAAACACGACCAATGTTAATTTTCAAAACTTAAGGCTACATATTGTGAAAATAAAATATGTTATATAAAATTTAAGTTATCCCTTGATAATAACGGAGTTATGGATTTTTTGTTGCCGTTGAGTCAAAGTTCAACAACATTTGTTTGCCACCATCTTACATAAAATATGGAATGGTAGGCCACTTCACCTTTATTTTTACAAATTCTTTTTTCATTTGTCATAGCGAAGATGATATATGAATTGTACCGATAATTGGTTCACTTTTTTTATTCACACTCTTGAGTGGAGGATTTTTCAAACGTAATTTACAGTGAGCTTTTTAACCCCATTGACTGGCCCGCTTTAGCTAGGTGTAACTTTTACACTGTTAATTATGTTTGAGTTGTGATATTGCTATGATATTCAATTCTGTAATTTTATATTCAAATTCATTGACCCATGTTTCATAAGTAGCAGCTTACAAAAATCTATTTTTCGTAAGAATTAATGGAACACTTAGTACTCATTCTATCTAGATGATGTTCAAGAGTGAAGCATCAGGCCTTCCTGAGAGGTCACCTATCTTAGTATTGTTCTAAGTCAAGCGTACTTAACTATGGAGTTTCCTCCAAAGTTAAGCCCACTTAACTCACTACCCCATTTACAAAGCCTTTTATAAGTGTTGCACCTTTGAATCATTTATTATACAACCTCTTTATCTCATCAATAGATCCATAGAAAATCTTAGATGCAGATTCACTTATGTATCTTCGATCTATAATTCCTTATAAGTCCAGCACCTCTTCTTCCTCAGACCACTCAGATGCCTCTGGTTCCCCCTTATCCAAGTCAGATGCTCCTTGGTCTTTTGCTTCTCAACTTCTTGCTTTAGGCTTTTTGGTCCTTCCTTTTTGCAGTCTGCCAATATCCCTTCTCCTTTAGAAACTTTAATGTCTTTCCTTAACAAATCCCAAAGTAACCCTTTTTCCAATGAAGGTGGAACCTCCTTTGCAGAGGTCATCGCGGCTGTGGATCCAGCCTCCTTGATTGCTTCTAATTTAATATTACTTTTCCCCAACGCCTGAACCACACACTAGAGAGTGTTCCTCCGTTGGGTTTCTTACCCCGTGCTCTGAAGGCAGTTGCAGGCAATTCTCTGCGTTCTGCTATCTCTATCTCTAAAAGCGTTTCACTTGTATCTCTATCGATTGCCTGCAAACTCCGTTGGAGGTTGTGAGTTGTATGGTTGCAGGGATCGGGTGAATAGAGATGAGTTTAACCCTTACATATAACATCGACTCATTATTCCCAATTTCAAATCCTGGCACGATCCAATCTTCTCTATGGATTCTGCTGTCAATATTCTAGTCTAGGGGTAAATTGTTTAATCTGATCGAATAGGCCCTTTCGCAAGGAAACATGTCTTTAGGGTTGAAATTCCCTTCCCAGGACTTGGTGTAGATCAATGCATCTACGCATCGCAATGGTGCCTTTGATATATCGAGAGAGCACGCCTCCTGATTAACCCTCCTAGATATATTGATAGAGATAGATAGCGGCTAAGCTTTGTTGATGTTGTATCCTAAAACCCCTTCCTCTGTGTCCAAATTTCGCCCATTCTATCAGCTAATATTTACCCATTATAAAAAATATTTTATTTGACACACATTAACGACCTCATGTAAATTCCACATCCATTGATTGTTGGCTATGGCCAGAAACTCTCAATGAGGCTAAAAATTAGTTGACCCTAAAAATCCTCTTGCTCCGATAAATTTTTAATACATTTTATGACATAAAAATCATCTGAAAAACTATAAAAAATTACTTGATTCTGTTTATCTGTTGTAGAAACGGGTTATGATGAGAAATCATCTGCATATTAAAGCAAGGATGAAAAAGACAATCTTATGGTAGTCTTCAGATGGTGGATCTATTGCTAAGTCTTATCTTTGTGAGTGTTCTGCAGCTATTTTCTTATAAATTTCCACAATTTTAAACACTGCTTCTATAATTGTATATATTCAATTTTTTTAATTCGGTTTTACACATCTATAAAGTACTTTTCAATATCTAATATGGGAGCAATAGTTTAATTTGTTAGGTAGAATTTTAGCGTTATTTCTCTTTTAGAAATCAAAATTTTGCACTCAATAAGACTTGATTTCTATTAGACTTGATTTCTATTAGACTGATTCTGAATCTGTCAATTTTGCAAATAAACCAAAGACCCATCACACCCATTTTTTTTGTAACCTCAACAATTGAAAGCAATATTTCCACAGTCATACATTATTTCTACCCTCCTTTCTGGAAGTCTTTTCAATCGAATCATTCGGTCTATAAGAAAGATTTAGAAATAGCTTTAATGATAGGCTCTCTGGAAACAAATTTCTCTAAACATGTATCAAATCATCTGAATGAAATGTATACAATTATGGTTAGAATAGACTGCTAAAACGATGACAGCATTGAGAGGCGATTTTTGCAAACGAAATCATACATGCATAGCTCTCATAATTTAGTTTGAAGTGAAGAACTTACCAGAAGACAGTCACAAATACAAGTTGTTATGACTCAGAGCCTTTATGCGCCTATGCTGCAATCACAGATGCCAATGTGTTAATGAACAAGTTTATAAAATAGCTTAAGCAAAAGCCAAACATAACCTACTCTCTAAGTCGTGTGTACCCTGAAGCGCTTACTCACCGTTTCTGTTGTAAACCTCCTCCTTACCCAAACTCGCAGCTTGAGGAAATACTTTATCTACTTAATAAGAAAAATTCCGCTTTACCTGATACATTATGCAGAAGACTTTTCTGAGCATACAGTCAATTGTAACGTAACATTGCCGACAACTTCTTCTTGAGCTCCGAGCCGCTTTCTTACCTCTTCAAACCGCGTGCTCCATTTCCTCCATTGTAGTTGTATCCACCCACGCTGCATTACTTTATTTATTTCGCGTCCAATACAGCTGCGCACAGGAGTCATGGACAAAGATCCAAACCATTTTGCTCGTTGACATGAACATGTAAACAAACCATTTTGTTTGTTTGTGGATAAGGGGGTAATCTTCTAGAGAATATTATCCGTTCTACCAATTTTTTATAGCAATTCAAAAAAGGAGTGAGTGAAATTGAAGGTCTCATACATTATTTGGTCAATAGTGAAATTAGTAGTCTTATAGATTATTAGGTTCAATCTTTCGCTCGTTTTTTATAGCGCGTGAATTAGATTAGGAAGAAAAACAAAGATTCTTTTGTATTTCATAATGTCAAGCAGTTTAGACTTATAATAATGTGAAACTACTTTATATTTCTAGGAGGAGGCACCTAATTCTACTCTAAACGAGGTGTACATACTTTAGCCCTTGTTTGGACTTGTAATAATATGAAACTACCCTATTTTTTGTGAAGGGGGCATTTAATTGTACTATAAATGAGGTGTGCATACCTTACCCCTTGTGTAACCTCTCTTTCAAGAGCACAAGTTCTTCTACAAGAATTGAAATAGAATATAGAATTAGAAGACCTTTACCATTTGTGAGACCAAAGATAGAACGGTTGAGATTGGACTAGAATGAAAAAAAAAAAACTTTTGAATCTACGAGGCCAAAGAGAGAGTGGCTGAGATTGGAAAAGAATGTAATACAAGACTTTAACATCCACAAGGCCAAATATAGTCTATAAGATTGGATAGCTCACTCAATGATCAATAGACTCAAAAATTAGATAGATATTTTAAAAGTATTGCATAGCGACTACTTCTTGTTTTTTGTACTATTTAAAAATCAATAAATTTTCTAATTGTCTGGTTTCATCTTTTTAAGTGAAATTAGTGATCTCCTAGATTGCTTGGTTCGATTGTTCGTTTCACTCTTGCTTTAATTATAGAATGTGGTTGACATTGGAATAGAATGGAAGTAGAAGACCTTTAACATCATGAGATTAGAGATAGAATGGTTGAGATTGGAATAGAATAGAAAGAAGGTTGAAAATAGAATAGAAAAGCAAAAAAAATTGTTTACCATCCATGAGGCCAAAGATAGTCTATAAGATTGGATGATTTAGTTACTCATCAATGGACTAAAAAAAAATAGATTCACTTTTCATTTAAGTTTGATGAGTAAATTATTTTATGTGCTTTGTCTATGATCTTAGATATCAGAAGCTGTGTAGTTTTGGAGTCACACTGATTCATGTTTTAATGAGTGGTGGTTCACAAGAATCAATCTTCCATGAGAATGAATGTAATACTTGGCATTCATTGCATTTAGGTGATGTTCATAAAGGTGAAGTATACTCATCCCACTATAGCTCTAACTCTAGTGTCTATATCCATTGAATTTCCTACAAATTTAAGTCCACTTAGCTTGCTATCACATTTACAAAAGCTTCAACAAATTTTATGTCTTATGACTTATTACAAATTCACCTCATCAGATAGAAGATATTTCTCACAACTCATTTTGTAATACAACAATAATAAATTTATAACAATTACTCCCTCCCATAAGACATGCAAACAACATCAATTTTAACCAGCAATGTAAGCCATCATAATAAACATCAAACTCGTAGATCAAAATTGGCAATTGTGTATGCAGAGAGAAGGTAATTTTGCACAGATTTCTACGTAAGAATATTAATCATCATATGTTGACTCATTCACCACCTACTACCATAATTAATTATTTCAAATGGGTTTTAGAAGTCAAATATTATAATAGTATAAGATATAAGGTTAGTTGATAAATATTTAGAAATCAATCAATTCATAAAAATTATTTAGTATAATGACAAAAAATTTAAAGTGCCTAACGTGCTGAGTCTGCCACCATTGATGGGAGAGGCACGTAATTTGTGGATACAAAATACAGTGTGTTTCCCTTCGCTTTCACCTCCACGCTACCAAGTGCGGAAAATTCAAACTAAGGGTAGGCATTACATTAATTAAAGATTTGAATATTAATTAGTTAAATATAGAAGCATTACATAAAATGAAAATTCTAAGTATTGTTTGGTTTCCATAGGTCGGTGAATTATTCTTTCTTTAAAGGACGTGATATACGTTAAACATGTGAAATGGTTTGTCATTTAAAAAAAATTATATGGTTTAAATGACATTTAGATAATTTTGTTTTGGGAACGAATCTTATAATGTTTTAGAATATTAATTCTGACTGAACCAGTCAAAGGAATCATAATTTGACAAAGCACGTGGCTTTGAAAAGGTCTCCCGGCTGCTCCGTACATATGCTTTTGTGAACACGACCAATGTTAATTTTCAAAACTTAAGGCTGCATATTGTGAAAATAAAATATGTTACAGAAAATTTAAGATATTCCTTGATATTAACGGAGTTATGAATTTTTGGTTGCCGTTGAGTCAAAGTTCAACAACATTTGTTTGCCACCATCTTACATAAATTGTAGCGATAATTGGTTCACTTTTTTCTTTCACACTCTTGCGCGGAGGATTTTTTAAACGTAATTTACGGTGAACTCTTTAACCCCATTGACTGGTCAATTATGTTCATTATGTTCAAGTTGTGATATTGCTATGAGGAGTCAAGTGTGCAGTTTTTAGTCAAATTCATTGACTCATGTTTTATGAGTAGCAGTTCACAAAAATTCATTTCTCATTAGAATTAATGGATCACTTAGTACTCATTGCATCTAGGTGATGCTCAAGGGTGAAGCATCAGGCCTTTCTAGAAGGTCACATATCCTAGTATTGTTCCAACTCAAGCGTACTTAACTATGAAGTTTCCTCCAAGGTTAAGCCCACTTAACTTGCTACCCCATTTGCAAAGCCTTTTGTAAGTGTTGCGCCTTTGAATCATTTATAATACAACCTCTTTAGCTCATCAATATAGATAAGTAAGAGATATTATCCATAGAAAATCAAAGTGTGATATTGCTATTAAGATTCAATTGTGTAGTTTTTGAGTCAAACTCATTGACTCCTGTTTCATGAGTATTGGTCTACAAGATCCCATCTCCTGTAAGAATTAATGAAACACTTTGCAGGCATTACATCTAGGTGACACTTACAGGGGTGAAGAACTGAGCCTTCCTGAGAGATCACACATCCTAGAATTACTCCAACTCAAATGTGTTTAACCATGGGTTTCCCTCAAGGTTAAGCCCACTTGGCTTGCTACCCCATTTGCAAAATCTTCAACAAGTGTTCTCCCTTATCAACCTCTTATTACAAAGTCCCTTTAGCTCAACAAGTGATTAACTTAGGAGATAATTTCCACAACAAGTCAAATTGTGATATTGCTATTGGGATTTAAATGCGTAGTTTTTGAGTCAATCTCATTGATCCATGTTTCATGAGTAGTGGTTGACAAGAATGCATCTCTCATAAGAATTCATGGAAAAGTTAGCACTCATTGCATTTAGGTGATGCTAACAGAGTTGAAGCATCAGGCCTTCTCGAGAGTTCACCTATCCTAGTATTGCTCCAACTCAAACCCAATTAACCATAGAGTTTCCTCCAAGGTTAAGCCCACTTAGCTTGCTACCAAACATTCAACAAGTGAACACGACTTCTTATTATAAAGACCCTTTAGCTCATCAACTGATGAGTAGCTGATATTCCATAGGAAGTCAATTTGTAATATTTCTATTAGGATTCATATGTGTTACTTTTGAGTCAAACCCATTGGCTCATGTTTCATGAGTAGTGGTTCACATGAACTAATCTCTCATAAAATTAATAGAACACTTAACATTCATTACATCTCGGTTATGTTCATAGGAGTGAAGCATTAGGCTTTCTAGGGAGGTCACCCATCCTCGCATTACTCCAATTCAAGCATGCATAACTTGGGAATTTTCTCCAAGGTTAGTCCCATTTAGCTTGCTATTCCATTTGAAAAACCTTCAACAAGTGTTGTGCCTTATGAGCCATTTATTATAGAGCCCTTTAGCTCATCAACTAATAAGTAGGAGATATTTTCGACAACAAGTCAAATAGTGATATTGCTATCAGGATTGAACTATGTAGTTTTTGTGTCAAACTCAATGAATTCATATTTTATGAGTATTAGTTGAGAAGAATCCATCTCTTGTAAGATTTTTAATTATATAAAAATATATTTTAAGTTCTATTATATTTATGTATGGATGAAAAAATTGATTATATTTTTTTAATTTTATATATATGTTTGAAAGATTAGATTCATATTCTTAATAAATATATAAAATAATAAAGTAGTAGTACAATAATATATTGAAAATTTAATATTATTAATTATGTGGGAGATCAAAGGTTCTACACAATTCTTTTAAGGATAATAATTTGAATATAAAATAAAAATATAGTAGCATGATAGTTAATAATAATAATAATAGTCTTAATACTGGCAAGAATGGCTAAAAAAATTCATTATTTATATGGAGATCTCCTCAGAATAGGAATATAATGAAAATGTGTAACAAATGAACACTGATGAAGAGGAGGATAATTCCAGAGGAGAGGCCAACAAGAACAAGGAGCAAGCCACAGAGAAAAGTATTTATTTAAAGGTGGAAGGCTCAGGACAACTATTAGTAGATCTGGCTATCAGTGAATGAAACACTCCCCTTCCCCGTTCTGGTACACGTGAGAAGATTCAGGACCCAAAAATTTAGGTGCCCGATGATGACCAGGATGACCCTTCAACCTAGTCCCCAAACCCACATGACTATTCAGATGATAGGAACCCTTCCAGAGAGGAGTATCACAGCAACAACTCTGGCAAGGGGAAAAAAGTTTGGTGTAACTTCAACATGAACATTGTGAATATGAGGATCACTAGGGAAGCTGTGAATCCCAAAATCTTGAGGATGAGGATGGTAGAATCTAGAAAGAGGATCGGATTGACTCGACCCTGGTCATCCTCAGTGACAAGGCCAGAGAAATGAAGCTAAACCTTCTCAATAATGCTAAGAATAGTATGTTGGATCAGTTTAGATCATTTAAATGGCTCTATCACGAACTGGGAGACCTCAAGGATAAAATCCAGGGAATCGAAAGAAAAAAGGATCACAATGCCACCAAGGATTTTCATCACCTAGACTCAAGGGTTAACAAGATGGAGGAAAAGATGAAGAGCCTTGAGGAAACCCTCAAATGAATTGTAGAGAATAACTTCAACATATTGAAGGCCTCAAACGAGCACATCAAGCAGCTTATAGAAAAAATGGAAGAAAAGCCAGATGGTAAGGAAGTGTAGATAATTAAAGAGGAAAAAAAGGAGAATCCCAATGACGGTCGAGGAAAGAGAACAAGGGCCAGGTCCAAGAAGAACAAGGATGAAGAACACTCCAATGATATCCAGAAGATCAAGGAGGCGGTAGATAAGATGGAGCTTCTCGAGACCAATGTAGTAATGCTCAGGAACCTTTCTCGACCTTTCTGCCTGGTGCTTTATTCGTGTCTTTGTTTTGCCTCGTTTGGATTGTTCTGTCTCTTTGTTGATTTTTATCTCGACCTACCTGTGGCCTATTTCATCTTTTTATTTCTTTAATCTTAAGACTTGAACTTTTTTATACTTTATTTTAAGATGTATTGGGTTTTAGGAACCCTATAAAACCTATTTTACGTAATAAAAACCAATAGTCTTAATACATTTTTTGTTTGGTCAAGAGTTTAATAGAAATACAACATCAACATCAACAACAACTACAACAACAACAATATTAATTGTTATTTGGTACTTAATTTCTTTTTGCTTTTGTAAAGATTTTAATGTCACAAGAATAGATTAATCTCTAAGAACTCAAACAAACTATTTTTCTCAGGCATATGCAACCCACATGGCTCTCAATATTCCTATTTCTAATGCCTTTATGAAGGTTTGGCATGAAAGCAACACTTTAAATATTATAAATTGTTTAAAAGGCATTGAGACCCAAAATTAGACTATTAAGAGTTTGATCTTAGCTAGCATAAAAACTCTTAATACCTTTGAAGAATATAGAATATCTCATATATTTTAGGAAGGCAACATGGCTACATATAGACTTGTTAAAATTGTTGTTATTCAACCTAATGACATATCACTACTTCATTTGGGGCCAAATTTTGACAGATACTTCCGACGGGTAAATTTTTTTTATGGATTTGGTATTCTTTTTTTGTAATAGGGCCCAATGGTGTCGGTATTCCGATGGGTGTTTAATTGACCATCAGAATTCTAATAGCTTCATGGTAGAGATGAAAAAAAAAAGTGAAACAACCTCATCATTTTTAGTTCGATTGGATAGAGGAGTGGGAGAAAATGAGCGAAAGATGAGCGCAAGAGAAGGTATGTGCTTTCTTCATCTTTAGAGCCTTTGGCATCATATTCGACCACAAATTTCAAATGCATTGCATTTTATTTAATCATGAATGCTCTCTAAAATGACAAGATTCTACTGGTGTTGTGCCCTAGCCAGTGCTTTATCTCTATTATTTGATATTATTGGTGCTTGTGCTCAAGGATATCAATTCACTATTTTCAAATGTTTGGATTCGCGTTTGTTGATATTACTGGCACGTTTAATGATGCCATTGTATATTGCTGAGATGCTCACTGAAATGATTGCATTCTACTAGTGTTGTGCCCTAGCCCGTACTTTAACTCCATTATTTGATGTTATTGGTGCTTGTGCTCAAGGATATCCATTTTTTTGAAATGTTTATTGTGGTTATCAAATGGACAACCCATGAGATTCTAGCTAGATGCCATTTGTATTGATAGCTTAAGGCATCAAATGTATTTTATCATTGATAGTTGAGAGTTTTTTAAAAGGAAATAGGACAAAAAACCATTTTGATTTAGTTTCTCTATTTTGATCCCTAAGTGGCTTACAACCCTAGAGAAGTATATGCAGGCTTATGGATGCAGTTGCAAGATACATAGCAGCCCATAATTCACAACAAATCCATGCATCCAATTTGAATAGAAATTACTACAAAGAAATAGGGTCCTCTAATGGCCCAATCATCTGGACCTTGACTATCCCCTCAACCAGTGACCCTTCAAAACTGGGTTATCATGCAATCAGTGAGTGATCCTTCATTCTCCTGGTCTACTTTGCATCCAAACATATTGGAAATACATGATACAATGATAAAAAGTCTTTCACAATCCCCCTTCCCTCAAGGAACACTATCAACCGTCCCTTCCACATACCATTTCACTGTTGTATGAGTGGATTGTGTAGGAACAGTTAACATTAAACAAGGAGAAAACTCCTCAACACATCTTGGAAACCATTGAATTCAATAATAAATGAAACCTAACACCAACACTATTCCTTCCATAGTTTCTAGATACATAGCAGTCGATAATTCACAAGAAATCCATGCATCAAATTTTTAAAAGGATATCCTACTAATCAATAGAAATTTTCTTGAGATGACCAATGATTATGCATTTTGATGGTAGTGTGCTAGTTCAAAAGGATAATATAAATCTGAAATAAGTTTTTCTAATTTTCTCAAACTATAAATGTGGTTAAAGGGAAAATATTATGTGGAAAACCCACAAACCAAGCTAGCAAATGATTGTACATTAAATTATTCCTATATCCATTCAAGTGTTACTATGCTTCAGCTACCTAACCTTTGAGCTTCATCAAGAGGAATGTGTAGCTTTAAGATACAATTACTTCTTGGGCCTTACAATAGGGTGGAATATGATGAAGATTTGTTTAGGTTGTATCTTTGTTAGTCCCATTGTTATGTTCTTATGGTTCATGGTTTGAATCTATATTATGGTTGTGTAAGGGATTTGTAGATGCTTTTTCTAACATTATTATTGGACACCATGATTGGAACAAATGGTTGTTGGCTATTGTACACATGATTCATAACTGTGAATGGTTCTTTGTGTTCAAGAATTCGTTGATCTATCTTTGAGATTTATCGTCCCAACTTTAAAAGAGTGATAAAAGGTATAGTGAGTGCTATCTTTTCCAAGTGTTTTGTGGGTGCCATTATCTTCTAGGAGTAATTGCTGGAACCAAATTATGTTCTTTGCCTCTAGTAAATATTGCAGACACAATTGTTTATGTCTAAATGTTGACCTCTAATTCAACCATAGACTCAACATGGTCATTTCTCACAAAGCCAATTACGAAAATGAGTATGAATTACCCACTTTGCACATTCAATTGAATCGACCTATCGCCTCCTATTTAGATAGGGTGTTTGAATTACTCTCATATTTGAGAGCCCAACAACCATAGACCAAGCTAAAATGGATGATTTAAATGCTTAAAAATGATTGCAAAATGAGATTAAACTAAGAACAAGAATGCAATTGAAGTTAATCTAAGGATGAAAGTGAAAATTAAGCTAATAAACTTGAGATAAAATGAGAATTAAACTAAGCATATAGTAAGAAAACTAGCTTTAAATGAGAATGCAAGATTATACTAATAGATGAAAATTACTCTAAATTGCAATGAGAAAATAGCTTAATAATGTAAGAATGAGACAGCAATTTGACAAAAAATAATGCTCAAAAATTGCCTCCCCAAGTGAGGAATGAGATGTTCATAATATAGAAGAGCCTAGGGAGAGACTAAAGAGTTTCCTGGAAAGAAACGGTTGACTCTTCATCTCCATGGAGGGAGGTGAAACAAATTGGAGGAATTCTTTAATAAAATAAATGAAATATTGCCATATATGGGTGACTCTTCGAAGAATTTTGAATAATTAAATTCAAGTGGGATATTTCATTTAGAGAATTAAAGAATTAGTAATTCCTTTTGATGAATATTAGCTAAAGGGGGTGGAATTAATTTAATTAAAGTAATAGGGCTTTTGAAATTAAATTAATTAATCATAGGGATTATTTAGCCAATAAATACTAAATATTTAGCAATTAAATATAGTGTATGATTAATGTAAATTTAAGGTTTTTTGCACTTGACACCTAGTCAAATAAAGTTCAATTAGGAGACAGAATTGCCGAGGACAATAGGACTTTAATGATGTAGAAATTCAAAGGAATGCACCAAAATTGATTAGAATTGCAAGGTGCCAATTTTGGGCTATTGCATTTTTCCCCTCTTTGAATTGATGTGCAAGCAGCACATTGATTCAAAGAATAATCTGATGTGATAGATGATGAGATTTCAGGGTTATCTTCAGAATGAAGCTTATCCTTCAGAAATCAAGGTTAGATTGCCAAGACACTGATTAGATCAAGTTGCAGAACCATCTCCAGAACAAAGCTTGATTCTCTGAAGCCTAAGTTAGGTTGCAAAGACCTCAGTCAGATTACCACTTGAAGAAGACTAGAATCAGGGTTAGATTGCCCCAATACTCATTGATCAAATGATGACTGATGCAGATTTGGGACTATCTCCAGAATGAAGCTTAGTCCTTCGAGATCTATGTTAGATTACCTAGATAATGATTAGAAAGATTTTTTGAGAGCCATCTCCAGAATGAAGCTTTACTTTTAGGAATTAGGGTTAGATTGCCCCAATACCTAATGAGATTTTGAGAACCATCTCCACAACGAAGCTTGATCCTTGAGGATTTGAGTTAGATTTCTTAGATACCTGATAGATAGATGACAAGATGCAAGGCACAAAGATGCCCTTAGTGATGAGATGCCCCAAGCAAGGAGGACCTTTGATTCAGATCAAACTGATTCGAGAAATGATTCAATAAGATTTAATGGTGCAATCATCCTGCCCCCTTAGGAGTAAAATTGAAAGATGACATGTCATAAAGATGATTGATAGAAAAAGGTTCCAGATAGAGATAAAATTGGAGATCTAGAGGAACTCAGAACAGATCATAGAAGAATCAAGAAGCTACAGAAGATATTTAGAGCGAATCTAAGGTCATGTTGACCAAGTTTGACCATAGTTGACTAGAATTGACTTCTGATGAAAAATCTTCAAAATATTGAGCACTTGATGATGATATGAGATTTTGGAAAGAAAACAACACCAGAAGGGTGACTACACAAGCATCCAATCGTGTGATTCCATAAATTTAAAACATGAATTTGAGCTATCTTGACATGTCAAATTTCAATTTCAATCTCAAAAATGGATTTAGAATGGTCGATTTAGCCAAGGGTGCATTTTTTGCACAAAATAGAGCAGTTTTGAAAATTAGGTCAAAAGCTATATAAGGCCCAGAGGGGTCATTTTCAATTCATTATTCACTTTTGTCTTTAGCAAATTTGAGAGCTCTGAGCAAGATGAAGAGCATACCAATGCATTTGCATCGATTCAAGTGCTCCTAATGACATAGCCAGCTGAAAAAGTATGGCCCACTTGTGAGTAGTCGATAAACCATCTTCAATTTCAAGTTTTTACTACTTTTTAGGTGATTTAGGTTAGATTTATAGCTTTTAGGGCTTAATTCATCAATCTTCGCATGAGGAAACAATTTCCTCATGCCGGTCTAGGTCACCTCTCGTACAAGGAATGGCCCAAAGAGGGCTTCATCATGCGGGGCACCTCCGCGAGCTCGCACAAGGTGCGCACTGGTGCCATGCGAGAAATCATCCTCAATGATGATCTCTCATGTGATCGAGGGTAAAGTCTCACACTATTGAGAATCCTCGTGTGGGGATCTTACTTCCTCATGCAAAAAGCTATTGCAAAGTTTGTAAGGTTAAGTCCAAGTTATGCAAAATTTTGCCAAGTAGACTGTTTGATAGGCAGTTTAGGATAGGTACATAGTTCCAATTGTTGTTATTGCTTTGAGAACCATCACGATTGAGATACTAATCAAGTATCATTGCTTGCATTGTAGGTTGACTTTTAGATATTATGTTCTGGTCTCACCACCTAGTCATCGGTGAGCTAGTACGAAGGTTGGACAATGCAGAGGGTGCCTACATAAATTTGCTAGGATTGACTTATCTATGTGATATACCTGACATCTAGGTAAGGGTAAAAGCACAAAGTTGTGTCACGTTTCAGGACAACTTATCAGCATAGCCGAATTTGAGTATTTCTAACTAAAATTATTTTTTGTCAAACATATGGTCTAGCTAGATTCATTCTAGCTAAGTTAGATAAGTTCTTCACCTTTTCCAATTGGAAATATCTATTAAATGCATGCTTTGTAACAATTACTAAAGAAATAAAATTATTTCAGAAAAGCGATGTTTCAATAACTCTTACTATTTTTAATGATTTTTTTTACAAATATAAAAATACCCTTTTTTGGAGCACAGAGTCAAGATTATCATCATATAATTTTTATAGTATTTTAAGTAGATCTAGTATTTTATAATTTTAAAATACTGCAAGTAGGTATTTTAACATTCGAGAACAAGATGCTTCAAAAATAGAAAAAAATAGTAAAGCTTATCAAAAAAATTGAAAATTTATATTTAACACTAGAGGAGAGAGTTATCTTCAAGAGTGTGTAATTTATTTTTTGAATGGTGTAGATTTGATAGGGGAAATTTGATGCGAGATGAAAACTATCAATTTTAGGTATGTTTGACTTTGAGTAGTTATAACAGGGAAAATATACATTGAAAACTAATTTTTCTTCTTTTCTGCACTAGCTATACATTTTATCTATGACATATTTTGAAATCAAAGGAAAAAAGATTATTTGCATATACTTTTTTGGTGCGAACAGAACCCTCATTTTTCAGCATTTTTCAACAAGTAAAAAATGGACCTGAAAATTTTAAAAACTATGTGAATTCTTGTTCAAAAAAAATTAAAAAAATTATAGGCATAAACTTCGTCCACTTTTACACATTTCATTAGTTTTCATCATCTCCAAATTTTAAACATAAATGTCATTTTTATGTCATTAAAGTTAAAAAATTTGTGTGTTGTTGACTTTTTCCTTTACAAAAGTGTGACACAGCTTTGTACTTTTACCTGTAAATCATGGACTTCTAGGTGCCTTGGTCAAATGTTTCCACTCGAAGATGAGCACCTTCCACTTGGCGATAGGGGATATGATAGTCACCCCTAAGGACATCTATAGGATTCTGAGGATACCATTCGACGGGGCTCAAGTGGAGTACGATATCCAGCTGAGAGCGGGCACACTGGCACTAAGGGCCATCTTTTAAGATGAGCTTGTGATGGGTCGACCTATCCCATGGGAGGACCTTATCAGCTAGTATGGAGTAGGCCCCTGATTATTTTTCATTCTAGCAGCATTTCTTGGGTGCTATTTGATGCCAGAAAGAGGGCAGCATAGGCTGGAGTGTAGCTGGCAATGCATGTTACAAAGGATTTTAGATCAACCTCTAGTAAGATTCAGGTGAGGTGAGTGCATGCTCACATAGATGTAGCATAAGATGCACAAGATTGTGTATCAGGGTTCTAGGACTATGGCCACAAGTGTTTTTATTCTACAGATATGGGCCTGGGAGCACCTCCCCATATGAAAGCTAGTTTTCCATGATACTAGGTAGCCACTAGAGCCCTATATCTACAGGTATGCAGGCCCCATGACTCATCCAATGCTAGGTAAGATGGAACAGTGGCGAGGGCAATTGGATGACATGGTTGCAATGATTTGGCAGCCATGGGTAGTGATGGAGGTATGGGATGGCACCCGACACAAGCTCCCTCACGTGTTCTTTTCACATCCTTTGGGCATAACATTTCTATCATTGAGTGCTTCCTACTTACACAGGTATTACGATAGTTTGGGAGACCTTAGGATGTCTCCTAGGAGTATTAAATTTATGCCTACTTTGCCGATGAGGTGAAGAAGGGCTGGCAACTGAGGTTAGACCAAGGCAGATGTATGATTGATGCTCAGATAGTGCCAGCCCGATGGGACTACATGGCAGTAGTTATAGATGAAGGGGTGACACCAAAATATCATGCACATATACTAGTGCATCCATACCCTATATTCACAAATCCTATTGGCATGGGCCAACAGGTACAATAGGTGGTCCAGTAGTAACCTACATAACAACAGGTTGCACAATAGTAGTAGGCACAACAACAGCCTAGACAATAGAAGAGGGTGTTGAGGCCGAGGACTGGGCAGACTCCCATCCCTCCTAGGCATATGGGATCAGATCTAGGTGCAGGTAGTACTGGGGCCTAGGATAGGTCCACTAGGTAGAGGACAGGTGATACATCTTAGCAACTACCTCCTAAAAAGGAGGCATAGGTAGAGGACACTGACATGCAGGATCAGGCTACACAGGATCTAGCTATGGGAGGTTAGGTCATATAGCTACATAAGGCTCTATGGAAGTGCCGAGAGAGGATTTGATAGGTATAATGAGAGAGAGATGACTTCCATACATAAGTCATCATACAGGAGACTCGGGTAGTAGAGCGAGACCGAGAGATCAGAGGGCTATAGGAGGCACTAGCTAGGGCTCAACTAGAGACCCAATAGCAGGCTACACATGCATCATATTATTACACAAGGTACGTTGGTGTAGTGCCAGGTTTAGTGAAGTAGGTTTTGACATTTTCAAAGTATGCTGGGGCATGGGCAGTTCCATAGGGACCACCACCTCCACCTCCCCTAGGTGTTGTTGGGCAGAGTTAGATGATGACCTTGATCTTGATGAGACATTGTACCTCATTTTTTATATATATTGTTCTCAAGTAGCACCATTCTTTTGTACACTAACATTTGATTGATATATATATATATATATATATATATATATATATATATATATATATATATATATATATATATATATATATATATATATAAGAAGTACTTTTGGTATCATTGTACTTGTGTACATATATTACTTTGGATTTTATGTTTTGTGAGATGTTTTCTATATGAGAAAATAAATATGTATGAGATGCACAGGGTTCCCTTATTTATGTATGGATGAAATGCATATTTTTTTTTGTTTTATATTCAATGTAAAATGTAATGATAGATGGTAGATGAATAAATGCAATGTATGATTTGATTTATGCTTATAATGAATGCACATGTATGTGAATATGTAGATGTGAAATGTATGCATATGAGTTTACGATAATGCATTTTATGGATGCAATGAAATGCAATGTATATGGTACTAATCATCTCTTGTAGGACATTGCAATATATGATAGGTACTAACTAAAAGAATGTTTGAAGATCAAGAGTGAGGATTAGACACTTGTGCAGCTAGGATTAACCTGGGATGTGAGATGAGAACCTTAGTGAATGAATCCAGGAGAAGACAATGAAATGAGCACCAAACCAATGTCTCAATGCAAACCTAGAATGAAAATAGAAGCCTAAGCTATATCCAATCCCTAGGACTTGGTTGTTGGACCCATTAGATTATCATCATAGAGTTTTTAGTAACAGACGGTCATAAGATGTCATACAACCCTCACTAACATTGCAATCATGAGAATATGAATATGACATTAGTCTTAGATTTTTCAGAATGGGGTGTAAGCATTAAGGTACAAGAAGCTAAAATGACCTGAACACTTATTCCTTTTGATTTTGCAAGTTAACATAAGCATCAAAGCACGGTCACTAGAATGACCTAAATGTTGCTTGTATACAAACATGCCAAACACATGAGAGTTCCTCCTTTTTCTAAAGAATTCTCCCAGTGACCCTTACATTCACTTAGCAGGATGAGCGTTTGCGATTTCACTTGTAGCAAAAAGAAGTCACTCAAACATACAAGGAGAAGAACCAACCTCACCAAAGCCTCCATATAAAAGGAGTCAAGGTACACATGGTCATCCAACACAAGTTGAAGGCTTTCATAGTGGATAGCCCTCTTATATGAATCCTTTGGATCATTGGAACTAAACTAGCATACAGAAAGAAAAGAAAAGATCATGCCCCAAGTCTTTTCTTCTCTCGGTCAAGATAGAAGTCTTCAAGTTTCTTAAGGAGGAATGAAAAAGAAAAAGATCAAGAACACAAAGGAAAAGCTCAACATGCTTCAGAAAGCTACAAATCTAGTTTCAATTTCAGTGGATTAATGTCAAATCAATAGTATATAGCATGAGAAGTCTCAATAGGATGATGATAGTAGACAAACACAGTGAGAAACACTGGTGATTGACGCAAGAGATAGTCTCAAAGAGAGATCAAAGTGCTAATGAAGCATCGAAAGGGAGATAAAGTGAGAACCACTAGTGACCGATGCGAGGAAGCTCCTTTGAAAATGATAGGAAAGTGCTCCCTTGACCAGGAAGGTGCCCCCAAGTGTGACTAGTTTCAATCCAGGTAGAGTTGAACAAAATCTTGAAAATAACTAAGAGCAAGTGCATGAGCTAGCAAACTAAGTGACAAACTAAATCAACAAACTAAAGCAGGAAAGAAAACTAAAGCAAACTAATGTAGGATAGCAAGGAGCAACTACAGGGGGCCAAGCGGTGCAATAATGGATAGGCATTGGGGAAAAAAAGGTCCTTGTTTACTAGGTTTTCACCATCTTGATAGAGATTCTATTTTTCCTACCATGATCCCTGTTTGCCAAGTTTTCATCAATGACACATTTTTTCTTTTTTCAATTTTTTTGTATTTATCTTTTTTTTATTTTTTGTGAACTTTTTTTTCACTTTTTTTTAATATTACCAAGGCACCTATTTAATAGGTTTTCACTAGGATAATAGATATATCGAAGTGCCTGTTTACTAGGTTCTAACTAAGATGATCATTTTTTTAGGACATTTTGTAATTTTTAAAAAATTTTCAGAATAGAGTATGTACATGAGCACACAGGAAATGTTTCAGCTGTAGAACCACTTTAGATGTAGAGTGTTGATCAGCTCATTGATTTGTTCTCCTTCATTAGTAGAGATTTGATATGCACTAGACCTAAATGCTATAGTGATAATATATGGACCAAGCCAGTTTGGTTCAAAATTTCCCTTCTATATCCACTGCTATTGATTCTTGGGGTTTTCTCTCAAGATGAGATCGCCCACTTCAAATTCCCTCAGTCTAACCTTCTTATTGTAGCTCTAAGACATTCTCTTCTAGTTTGCTCTAAGATGATCGAACACCACTTGTCAATGTTCATCTAGTAACTCTAGCTCTTGTAGCCAAGATATTCTAATGTCTTTATTAGTAATGAGGCCCTTTAGAGAGACTCACAATGTAGGAATCTCGACCTCAAGAAGAAATACAACTTCCACACCATAAAATAAGGCAAAGGGCATGGCCCCTATTGGTGTTCAAATGCTTGTTCTTTAGGTCCATAAAGCTAGATTAATCTGGAGGTGCCAATCTCTACCAGATTTGTGAACTGTTCTATGTAGGATCTTGAGAATTGTCTTGCTGGATGCTTATGCCTATCCATTACCCTGGGGATAATAGATTGAGGACCAATTCTAAATGATTTTGAATTTAGTGCATAATTATTCCAGATCCTTGTTCTTGAACTACCCCCCATTGTCAGTGATTATTAAGGAGGGTACACCATATCTACAGATGATGTAATTCAGTATGAACTTGGTGATAGTTTTTCCATCAGCTATAGTTAAAGGCATTGCCTCAACCCATTTGGTAAAATAATCTATAGCTGTGATAATGAATTTGTGTCCTCTAGAGGAAGATAGATGTATCTGACCCACTAAATCAAAGGTCCATTGTTGAAATGGCCAGAAAATGATGAAGGGAATGAGCTCCTTGGAAGGAGCATGAATCAAATTTCCATGGAGCTAGCATTATTTGCAAGATTTGGCATATTGTGTAGCTTCTTTTTCCATATTTGGCCAATAGTAACCAACTATAATAAGTTTACGAGCTGATGTCAGACCTCTCGAATGAGAACCAAAAATGCCTTCATGCACCTTAGCTAATGCACATTCAGAATCATCAGGCTCTAAATAGTTAAGGAGGGTACCATCCAGACTTCTCCTATACAAATCATTAGCAACAATGACATAAAGTGAAGCACTACAAATGAGGTGGCATTTTTATTCTGGGTATAAGTGTTAGGAATAATTTTATCCCAAAGGTAGGAATACATATGAGGGTAGTAGGATGAATCATGTCCAATAACTGAATAGATC
Organism: Chamaecyparis obtusa; assembly: GCA_027943335.1. NCBI lineage: Eukaryota > Viridiplantae > Streptophyta > Pinopsida > Cupressales > Cupressaceae > Chamaecyparis > Chamaecyparis obtusa. The sequence continues at coordinate 106,684 of BSBK01007729.1, forward strand.
ATCCTAGATTCGAGGGTATTGTAGGTTTTGTAGCATAATGTCTCCACTAGGAATTCATGTGTGAAGTCATTCTCTAGCATAAATAACATAGAGGCAAGAGTAGCCATGGCATTAGCTACTTTATTATCTATTCTTGGAATCTTCTAGAAAGTGATGTGTGCAAAGTACTTTTTTAGATCACCAACCATCTATTTATAAGGCACCAACTTTTCATCCTTAGTTTGATAGATGTCATTGACTTTCTTGATAACCAATTTTGAGTTTTCAACGACCTTAAGTTCATCTACACACCATTCAATGGCTATCTTCATGCCATTGATGAGGGCTTCATACTCAACAATATTGTTTGTGCAATGAAATAGTATTTTGTATGCCAATGGTAGAGAATACCTTTGTGGTGTAATGAACAATATTCCTGCACCTGAACCCTATTGGGTGAAAGATCCATCGAAGAACATATTCCATGTTTGATGTGTAAGAAGCATGATGGATTGATCTAGAAATTCAATGTTCAGTGGCTGATGATCTTTAGGAGGAGCTTCTGCTAACTGATCTATGATCACTTTTCCTTTGATAGCCTTTCTTTCTACATACTCAATGTCAAATTCATTGAGAATCATGACCCATTTTTCTAGTCTACTTGTTAGGGAAACTTTGCTGAGTAAATATTTTAATGGATCAATCTTAGCATTGAGTCTTGTGGTGTGAGCAAGCATATAGTGCCTTAATTTTTGTGAAGCAAATACCACTACTAAGAAAGCCTTCTCAATGATGGAGTAATTTGCCTCATATGAAACTAGTGTTCTGCTAATGTAATAAAAGGCTTGTTCCTTGTTATTTTGATCTTTTTGAGCTAACAGAGCACCCATAGATGTAACTGTAGCTGAAATATATAGGATGAGCAACTTCCCATGAATAGGAGACATAAAAATTGGTGGATTAGCAAGATATTGTTTGATCTGAGTGAGTCATTTATCACATTCTTAGTTCCACTCATAAGCCACACCTTTATGTAAAGTCTTGGTGAATGGTTGTGACTTAAGGCCTCTATACCTTTCGCTAATATGATATAACCCAATAGCTTGCTAGAAGTGACATTGAATGCACACTTTTTTGGGTTGAGCCTTAGACTAAATTGTTCCATTCAATCTAGTATGGGACCTAGATCTGTAAGATGTGTTTTCCTTTACATGATTTTAGCGAAAGTGTCATCCACATAGTCTTCCATTGTTTTGTGCATCATGTCCTAAAAAATAGTGGTGACTACCCATTGATATGTATCTCTGGCATTTTTAAGTTTGAACAGCATGACATTCCAACAAAAGGTTCCCAAGAACATGTGAAGGCAGTCTTTTCTTGATCCTCTGGTGTGATCTTTCTTTGATTGTAACCAAAGAAGCCATCCATTAAAGAGTACATTTCATAGCATGTCATCATGTGCACTATCATGTCGATATTAGGTAACAAAAATTCAGCTTTGGGACATGCCTTATTCAAGTCCCAGAAGTCTATGCATACTCGAATGGATTTATCATGCCTAGTAACTTGAACAATATTAGAAATACATTCTGCATAGTCAATGGCTTTGATGAAACCAACTTTGAGAAGTTTTTCTAACTCAGCCTTAACTAGGAGTGACACATGTGGATGCATCTTCTAAAGCTTTTGTTTGATAAGCTTAACGCCTAGTGTTATAGACAGATGATGCATGATCAAATTGGGATCTAATCCAGGAAAATCATAATAGGTCCATGCAAAATTGATTTTATTTCTTTGAAAGAAACTGGTGAATTATTCTTTTTCTTCTATAGATAGTGACTGTGCCGAATGAATAATTTGAGGTGTAGCTTCCATGCCCAAATTCATTGGTTGGGTCAGCTCAATTAGCACTGATGATCTTTCACAGAAATGACTCAGAAGTGTATCAAGTATCTCATCCTTGGGCACCTCAGAGAGGTTTTCACCCTTGGATATGTCTTTTATTTTTACTTTTTTTGGCTTTAACACTGCCACAATGTGGTTTTTACCATCAGAGCATCTATTCTTTTTTCTTTTAATTTTGTGATTGAGATACTTGATATCGGCTTCAGTCATGTTGATGCTGCCTTCACTGGTGGATATGATGCAGTCAAGGTTGGTGAATCCAATTAAGGATAGACTGACCTTGCAACCAAATCAATATGCAGTGGAAACAAAAAATAAGAAACACAGATCTAAATGAAATGGGAGTCTTTATTCAAAAAATCAATGATTACATGCAATGTGCCAGGCTATAAGGCCTTCCTAGTTACAGGCAGATACAAAGAAAGTAACAATCTACAAGATCTCGTAGGATCCAAATCTTTTCTCAAACATTAGCAATCAGCTAGCCCAGGTCTATAACATAAAGAACACTGGTAGGCACCCAGGAAAGATCTAAACTTGTACTCAAACTTCCAAGAAATCTTCCTGTTCCTAAGCTCGTAGGCTACTAATCTTTCTTTTGACTTTTCCCCTCATGCCCTAAACAACTACCCAAGCATCCTATAAATACTGATTCCTAGCCACAAGTTGGCTGATGAAACTATTAACCCATACAAACAAAAATTAAATGCTAAAACATTAGTTGGCTCTCACATAGCCTTAAAAAATAGATAAACTCTTCAAGATGTCCCCAATGGTCATCGGATCTGCATAGAAGAATGTAATACACTAGATCTAGGTCCCCACACATCCAATGGTTAATCCATAACACAAGGAGCATGACCCAAATTTAATGAACCTACCGGCCAAGATGATTCACCCAAACATTCTAGTCGGTAAGCAAGAATACCGAGCAATAGAAGAAATAACTGAGCACTAGTTGACCGACCATGCCAATCATGACTGAGCAATAGGAAACTGATGCCTTCAGCTACTGAATGTTCTTTAGAGACTGGGCACCCTAGAAACCATAGAACAGCAAGCAACCAGTCTCCCAAACTAAGCAAGAACTCCACTAAACCAAGATTAAAACCAACAATGTACCTTCAAAGACAAACATATTTTTGGTTGATACAGGATTGTAAAAAATTCTGGGATGCTCCTACATCAAACACCCCATGTCAAAAAGATTTTCTCATAAGGAAATCAGGAACGCCTCAAGGGAATCAAAATAATGCCAAATCTATTCTTCACCCACATCTCTCTTTTTCCTTCATCCCAAGTAGTCTTTGCTTCATTCACTATCTCATGCAAAAAGTCCTTTTCACTATGCTTATTCCTTTGGTTGGCGACTAATAGAAACCAATTCTAACCACTATCGACCACAACAGTGCCTTGATAAGGTCTATCCTCTTTAGACTTCTCAATCAACTCAATATCATATGCATCTCTTTGTGTCACAAATGTCACCATCTGCTTCTTGATCTTAACAAACTCTTTAGATATTCCATTCTCTTTCTCCTTCAAATCAGGCTTAATATGAATAGGTTCTTCGACCTTGTGCTCCTGAGGTTTGTCACAAGGACAACACCTGCTAACTCCACATCCTTTAACTCCTATCTCTTGTAAAGGTATTAGCTTATGCCGAGCTCCTTCATGCCTAACTACATAAGTGTTAGCATGACCATCAAACAACATATTTTTGTCAAACTACCAAGGTCTACCAAGCAATAGATGATAGACATCCATAGGTAACACATCACACAATATCTCATCATGGTAAGATCCAATCTGGAAATTAACTAGGCATTGCTCTTCAACTCTAGCCTTAGAAACATCTTGTATCCAACTAATCTCATAAGGATTAGGATGCTTCCACCTCTCTAAATTCAATTTACTAACCATTTCCTCTGAAACAAAGTTCTTAGCACTGCCACCATCAACTAGAACATTACATACCTTATCTTTGCAATTGCATCTGGTCCTAAACAAATTTCTTCTTTGCACCATTTTAGAAACACATAAAGCCAATCTTCTAGTGACAAGACATTCATCTTCTCTGAAACATTCTCAATGTCTTCGTCAGCAACTAATGAAACTCTTTCCTTAGAACACTGCCAACTTCTATGACCAGCTTCACCACAGTTATAACACATACCAGTGAAGTCATTCTTCCCCCTACCTCTCTGTCCACTATTCTTAGTAACTTGACCACTGATAGATCCAACATCAAGTTTAGGATTCTTTGTCACATTACTTTCAGCAACTATCTCACCAATCCTACCACCTCAGTTCCTACTGCTCTATTTACTTTCAAAATTCTTATTCAGCTTCTCTTCAATCTTCAATGTCATCTAATAAGTATCTCCTATTGTTGTCATCTAAATAGTAAGAAATTCTTCTTGAATACTCGGTCTCAAACCATAGACATACCTAGCAACCTTCTCTTTATCAGCTTTAGAATGACTAATCCTGATCAAAAGTCTATTAAACTCCTGGGTATACTCCTATACTAATTTGTTAGTCTGCTTCAAAGCTTGCATCTTCTTAAACATTTCCAATTCATAATCCACCAGAAGGATTTTCTTCTTCAACTTGTCAACCATTCAGTTCCACTTAGTGATCTTTTCTTTTCCTCTTCTACCTCTTTCTAATTGAACTTCTCTACACCAAATATTTGCATGACCTTTCAACTTAGTCTTTGCAAATCTAACTCTATCATGATCTTATATTTATTCATACTCAAACTATTCATCAATCTCATTGATCCAATCAATCAATTCTTTAGGCTTAAGGCTTCTATCAAATGTACAACTTCAATCTTAGGTCTCTTCCCAATCTTAGACATATCTTTCGGGATTCTATTCTCCTCTAGATCTCTAGCTTCTTCTACAACTTCTTCAAAATGATCTTCTTCTTTAGATTCATCATCACTATTCCTCTTTAGGGTTGTCTTCTTCTTTCTCAATTCTTCTTGTAGGTCTTGTACTTGTTTCTGTAAAGCCCTAAAATCATCAAGACTAAATTCTCTAATAGCCTCTTCATCTGAAGTCTCACAATTTCTCCTTTGAGGCATCTTAAGATCCACGTAGCTCCAACAGGAAAAAACCTTTCTCTGATACAACTTGATGCAGTCAAGGTTGGTAAATCCAATTAAGGATAGACCAACCTTTTAGCGAAATCAATATGTAGTGGAAACATAAAATAAGAAACATAGATCTGAATGAAACATGAGTCTTTATTCATGAAATCAATGATTACATGCAATGTGTTAGGCTATAATGCCTTCTTGGTTATATAGCTAGATACAAAGCAAGTAACAATCTACAAGATCTCGCAGGATCCAAATCTTTTCCAAAACATTAGTAATTAGCTAGCCCAGGTCTGTAACACACAGAACACTAGTAGGCACCCTGGAAAGATCTAAACTTGTACTCAAACTTCTAAGCAATCTTCCTTTTCCTAAGCTTGTAGGCTACTAAATTTTCTTCCAACTTTTCCCCTCGTGCCCTAAACAACTACCCAAGCATCCTATAAATACTAATTCCTAGCCACAAGTCAGCTAATGAAATAATTAACCCATACCAAAAAATATTAAATGCTAAAACATTAGTCAACTCTCACATAGCCTTACAAAATAGATAAACTCTTCAAGATGGCCCGAACGGTCATCAGATCCACATAGAAGAATGTAATATGCCAAATCTAGGTCCCCACATGTCCAATAGTCAATCCATAACATGAGGAGTGTGACCCAAATTAAATGCACTAGTCGGCCAAACTAATTCACCCAAATATTCTATTCGGTAAGCAAGAATATTGAGCAACAAAAGAAATAACTAAGCACTAGTCAACTGACCACGCCAAGCATGATCGAGCAATATAGATAATGCTGAGCAACAAGAAATCGATGCCTTCAGGTACTGAGCATTCTTCAGAGACTGAGAACCCTAGAAACCATAGAAACTGAGCAACCGGTCTCCCAAATCGAGCAATAAATCCACTAAACCAAGATCAAAACCAAAAATCTACCTTCATAGACAAACATATTTTTGGTTGATATAGGATCTCCAAAAATCCTAGGAGTCTCCTGCATTAGGATAACATTATAGGTTTGACAACATTAAGGTAACATGTGGGAGTGTAGTCATCTAGAACATAAGGACTTTTCTAGCTAGAGAGGGAGAGTTCTAGTTGATGAGTTCAGGATGGTAGAGTGAAAGAGAAGTGGATGGTTCAAGTGCATTCATAGTATAGTGATTGAAAGCACAGACAAGTAAGTTGAGACCCGAAGCAATCTCATCCAAAGGTGCATTTGATTCTTCTCAAGTTCTCATAGCAGAAGTAGAGGGAATGTTAGCATTAGTGGGATCACAGTTGGTCATTCTAACACTGGACCCCTCACCTACTTCGAGAAGGTTTTCATACGCATGAAAAACATCTACATCTTTATCAAAAGTGGCATCAGACAGAGAATCAAACTCATATTCATGTGAATCAGTGATACTTGATATAGGAATTCCATTAATGCTTGTTGTATCATCTGTCTCATGTTCATCTTGTGTAGCATTGTGAGTTTGTTCTTGTCTAAAATGCTCTTGGAAAGAAGGAGGTATGTACAATTCCCTTTGACAATTAGAATCAACAGTTTACATTTCTCTCCACTACTCATATGTTAGTTGAGTAATTGAAGTAGTGTCATCAGATTCACTATTAGTCTCTACTAGATGGACAGGTATAATAGGATCATTTGGTTCTATAAAGAGTGAAACAAAATATGGAAGAATAGGATAGGGAAATATATCTTCATCAGATATATCCTCTGGATTTGTAACTATAGTGGTGTCTTTAGGTTTTGGCTTAGATTTAGGTTCTTGTATAAATTTTTTTATCCCTAGATGAAATGGGACTTTCTTGAAGCCTAAACCTATAGTGTTCTTGGTTTGATGACCTGTGGCTTCAATTGGCTCAAGAAAACCATTGTCATTCAGCCCTATAGGACCACTCCCTTTGTAGCCAAAGCACTTCATGATTTTGAAGGCTTCACTATATGGTCCTTGTTCTAGGTCATGGGCAAGAGTGATTTGTTCAGATGTGTCCTTTCCTTTGTAAACCCAAGCTTTAATAGCTCTTTCCTTATCCTCATCTTCTAATGCAATTGAGGCCCATACAAAGGCACCATCATAGACTACTTCAAGAGGAATGTTAGAAGGTTTGTAACTCTCAGAGGGTCTCTCGTAGGAATGCAAAGACAGAGGTAAAGCTGCTAATGATAACACAGGTTTGATCTGATACCCTCCCATGCCTATATCTTTAAGCTTTAGGGTCTATTCCATTTCTTTGAGTTTGGCATCATAGAATTTAGTGGACTGTCTATTAGTTGGAATGAAGTTATCTGTAGATTGTGTGAATGTATTGGAAGAATAGTTGGTATTGGCAAGTATTGTCACCTCTACTTCATGGAACAAGAACTTGATACATTGATGATATGTAGATGGGACTGCCTGCATTTCATGAATCCATAGTCTTCCTAGTAGTATATTATATGCAAGGGGAATTTCTAGAACTTGAGAAAAGACATCCCTCTCTATAGGTCCAACTCAAATTGGCAGCACAACCAGACCTTCAGATTTCCATTCTTCTTCATCATATGCCTTAATAGTGATTTTCTTGCGGGCATCTATGTAGTCTTCATCATAACCTAAATGATTAAGTAGCTTAGTAGAGAAAATACTAAGGCCAACACCATTATCAATGAGGATGAGGCATACATGCTTTGGGCCTATCATGACTTCAATATGCAAAGGACCATTATGTAGATGGCTCAACAAATGGTCATCTTCTTCAGAGAAGGATAGATAATGAGGTGAGGTCAAGTGACCCACCATGGATTGAAACTGGTCAAGATCCAAATCTTTTGGGACATTTTCCTCAGTGAGGGTTTGATCAGGAATGTCCCTATGAGTATGAGAGATCTTCAACTACTCAAAGATAGTGATCTGAGCGTTGGTGCATTGTAGTTGGTCTACAATGTTGTAACTAGTAGTGCCAAGCATGGGGACTAATTTCAAGTTCATGTTGGCAAGGAAAACAACAGCTTTATCTGTGGGTTGCTTTAGTGTAAATGTAGAAGGGTAGACACCCTTAATGGTGATCTTCACATGAGATTAGGTAACAACATTCGTACAATTCTAAGATGGTTCTGGTTCAAAAGAATGAGACCTAGGGCCTCACAAGACAAACAAATTCTTAGGCTTAGGAGCATCCTCTCTCCCCTTGATAGTGACCACATCACAATACTCAACCTCAATAGGCTCAACCATATTAATGACATTGTCATTCATGGTGTATGTATAGTTAACCTTGGCATTGGTATTCTTGGCCTTGGAAGATTTTCCCTTCTCGTGAGGAGGAAAAAGGTCTTTAAATGCTTGGTGATCTAAATTCTTGTTATGGTTGTCCACAACAATGTCACTTTTGTCAATTATATCTTGGATCTTATGGTGCAACTGGAGATAAGTATAAGCTTTATGGCCCTTGTTTTGATGATAATCATAGTATGCATTGTTGTTCCACCAAGCAGGTCCTGGTTGTGGATCATAGAGATGCAAATTTTCCAAAGGAGCACATATTTGGTTTTGCACAAGAGTCTTGTAAACAACATCAAGTGGTTCTCCTAAGGAAGTGAATTCACACTTGGGTTGAGAGGCCCAAGGTTTGTTTTTAGAAAATCTTGAGGGTGGGTGAGTGTCTGTTGCAGCCTTTTCTGTGGCTTTGACCACTTGTATACTAGAGGTAAGATTGAAAATAGTTTTTGAAGGTTTTGGGATTACATTGTGAACAATGCCATCATTTACAACATCTCTGTTCTTGTTGATGAACTTCCCTTTGTCTTTGTTCAAGGAAGAAGACCCTTGCTTGTTATCCTTGTTCAAAGTCAACTCTCCTTTCTTGACCATAAAAGCTTCTATTCACACATCTTGCTTAATCATTCTATCAAAAGCTAGGGGACTTTCTAATTGTACTTGATATCCAAAATCTGTGACAAGATTATCTGAGAAGATGTTGAGTTTTTCAGACTCAAGTAGTTTGTAGGGATATTTTGTGCAGAGTTGCCTCCATCTCTAGAGGAAAGCCAAGAAAGGTTCCCCTTATCACTTCTTTAAATTACAAAGATCTTGGATGTTGACTGGGTACTAGATATTGTGTGAATAATGTTGGAGAAAAAAATTAGCAATCTCATCAAAAGTCTTGATACTAGTGTGTAGTCGAGAGAACCACTCCATAGCTGACCCACCCAAGCTACGAGGAAAGAAGTGCATAAGGTAAGTATGATCATGTATGAACTCCATGGATAAAGTGCCAAACTCTCTCAAGTGATCTTGGGGATGAGTAGTACCTAGGTATTTGTCATATTTAGGTAGCTCTATCCCTTTGGGAAAAGGTGGCATGTGAAAACTCTTATCAAATGGGAAAGGATAGGTGCTTTCCATTGTGAACTATTGTACCAGTTTATCCTTATCCTTTGCAAGTTGGCTAATTTTATCTTGCATGTCTTGAATCATCTTTTGCAACTTGGCAGTTTTAGTTTCTTCTTCTTTGGCTACAAGCATCTCAACTTGGTAGTTTGGGGGTAATTTGGCCACTTGTTTAGCCAATTCTAGAAACTATTTCTCCTTCTCTTCTAGAAGGAGGATCTCCATAATTTTGATAAGACTTCTATTGTTCTTCATGAAAGATATGTCATTTTGGGTTATTTCATCATCGTCATTACCAATAATTTCAAAAAAAATTGGGCTTTGATCTTGATTCTGATAATTTTGAGAGTGATAATGATACTATTGCTGGTCATTTTGAGCTTTGTTTTGAGATTGGTGTTGATTCTAATCATTGTGAGATTCATCAAAGTTTTGATCATTTTGAGATTGATCATGATGTTGGTCATTTCGAGATTGATCATGATGTTGGTCATTTCAAGATTTATCATGAATTTTACTATATTCACCCTCTTGGAAGTCGAATGAGCCTCCCATCTTGTCAATGTGGGATTGTACAACATGCACAAATTCAGCAAGAGTGGCAATAGATTTGATATGATCAGTAGGTTTGAAAGGGTCAATAGGTTAAAAAGTGTCGATAGGATTGATCCAAGAAAGTGGCCTTTCAAAGTTTTACTAATCTTGGAACAGTGGGTTATGTTGTTCTTGAAACAATAATTTAGGTTGTCTTTGAAACAAGGGATTATAACACTGTTGGAACAATGGTTTTCGATCCAGACTGATATCTATACTAAACATACCTCTAACCCTTGGCCAATTGGTAGGAGATGGAGATGAAGATTGAGGTGAAATTTCTCTTAAGATTCTTGGTGAGGAGGAACATGAGGATCCCTCTTGACACACAAGTTGGATAATAGGTTCACAACTACCTCTTCCTTGATTGCAAGATCTACCTCTACCTTGTCTGATACCACATATAGGGAATATGTTGCTGCTTCTAGTTGTAATAGGCATAGATGAAGATTAAGTAACAAGGGAGGACTTGGTATTATGCTAGAACTCTGTCTCTAGGAATAATGAAAAGGAGAGTAAGGATAGAGCAACCAAGATGTGAAATGCACCCAACATGAATTGTCAAGAGTATGGCTAGAATAGCCAAGATGTGACTATCGTATTGCAAGGTACAAAAGCATAGTAAGATAGGACACATAACATAGAGACAATACAAGTTTAAGTAGTAATCAGTCGGTTCTCAACTCAAGACACTCAGTTTTAGATAGTGGAAAATAGGGGAATAGGTAGACAAACCCTAGGCAAAAATTAGATAAGGCAGAAAATTGACTAGTCAACAGGAAATAGATCACTGTTTTGAAAATCAGGGTACAATCTCACATGAGGAAATGCTAAAATGTGTGTGAGAAAATGTTCTCGCTCAAGGAAATGTATAGTTCCTAGAAATATCATGTGAGAAAAGACTAGGGTTCGACAGATTGACATAGTTTTTGAGACATAGTGTGAATTGTTCTCTGACAAAATTTTGAGTTTTTAGACAATTTTAGGATAGTTTGAATCAGCAATCTCAGTTTGAATGTTGCAAGAAATCATTTACAATCATAGAATTTTGGACCAAGCAATAGTGATGTAATCAGTAGTCGTAAACAATTCTACCAAGGACAAAGAAACTCGATAGAATCATGGGAATCTTAGACAATTTTAATCAAGTTGACTAGTTTAAGACTCAAAATAAACACTCTTTTATCCCTACAAAAAAAATGGTAGAGAAGACAAAATCCATGCCTCACAACTTATGTGCATGTGTTCACCTCACACAACCCTATCACCCTCTAGAGGGTACCCATATTTTTGGTGTTTCCAAGGACTGAATAATATATGTTCAAAGGTTACCCTTGAAGTAGAGGCCAGTATCATATACCACCTTCAAACATCTAGGTGCATGCCTATGGTGAGAATCTAGGGGAGAGGTTTTCCCCCCTCCCTACACAAAGATTATGTCTCCTTTTAGAGGTGATCTAGGTAGGAAACTAACTAAGAGAGTGTTTAGTGGGTTTCTATTCACACTAACCTTTGGTACCCCTGATATAGCGATGGGGCCTCATAGCCACATCGACACCTAAAAGTTATACACCCCTACAAGAAGGGCTAGGAACGGTGCCACTTAGTATAACAGATAGAGATTTCTCAAGATGATAGTCAAAATCAAGAGAAAGAACTTAACATGGCTTTGGATTCTTTAGACTCAACAAATCTTTCTTTATTATAATGAGATGGAATCATCAGCAATAGGTGTGTACTCACTTTGGTTGTTCCTAGAGGTTCAACTTTTGGTAGGCCCTCTAAAGGTGACACAAACTTGGCTCGGATTCAAGGGTTTGATTTTCAAATTCTCTCAAAGTGAGAAGATCATACTTCTCTACCTCTTCACCTTACCCAAACACATCAAACATGTTTATCACTAAACTAACTCCTCTTCAACAAATCCAAAAGATTTTGGGTTTCTAGTTCTCTCAAAGATAGAAGATCATAATCCCCTAACAAATGGACATACTAAAGATTTGTTACCTTTCCTTTCTTCCCCAGGTATCTATCATACTAGAAAAATATGGTTCTTAGATTCATCCATGGGCATCACTTCCATTTAATGAAGAGCCTATTACCCTATCCTGCTATCAAGACCCTTAAGAAATTTTAACAAGGCCCTAGTTATACTATGTGAGTAAAAATAGTAAACAAGCCCAATGTTTTAAAATAGTCTTTGACAACTATCCTACAAGAAAATTGTTAGAAATTTTTGTCTTCGTCATATGCCCTACACCCCACTATTATGTTATCAAAAAAATAGAGATGTAAAAGAAAAGAAGCATGTAATAATGTCAAAAAATAGTGTAGGAAATTTGCAAAAAATAGAATTTTTTTAAAAAAATTGATGCCAAGACTCGCACGAGAAAGTACACCACTACGTGTGAGAAAGTGCTATGTTTCACATGTGCAAGTGCTACTAGTAGAAAACCTACATGCGTGAAAATACCATATGTAGTAAACCTTCACATGACACACTCAGAAAGTTCATGTGAGATTTCATACATAGTGATGTATAGATGTACGACTAAGTGCATATTTTTCAAAAAAAGTTTGAAATTAATGAGGCCAAAAATCAATTTTCTACCGCAAGGTGGGTGCCAAAATGTTTATATCTGAATGTTGAACTCTAATTCAACCATAGACTCTATTAATATGATTTAGAAAAATAGAGCGGGGGGGGGGGGGGGGGGGGGGTGAATCAATTAATCTCAGGTTTAGATGTATAAAACAAACTTTTAAAATACTTCAAGAAATCAGATCTAACAACCAAAAGCTACTCGGTCATTACTATTTGCATACACTAAATATATAACATTTCAATCCACCATCCAATAGTATATAACTTTCAAAACATAGAAATGTTGAAACCAAAACATTCACACAAGTATTGACACCAAGATTTATAGTGGAAACCCAATTTGGGAAAAACCACTTTGTAACATGTTACTGATTTTTTCACTCTTTTGAAGTGAGCACTATGCAAAGCCAACCCTGTCAAAGGTTACAAACACACTATCAGGTATGACCTGGTTAAAGGATTTAAACCACTCTATTAAAAATGTGCCTTGTTATAGGACTTACATACATTCCATTAGAATGCAACCTTGTTCAAAGGATTTATACAAATGACTATTAGGTCAACCTCGGTTAAAAGGATTTTGACTGATACAATGGTTAGAAAGTAATAGTAATATTGATCTGAAAACATACAACTCACTTTGCAAATGTCAGATCCAATTATGTTCACATATGTTGGATTTCTAACTATTATGCATTTTCATCTCCATCACTGATCTACTCAGAAATCCCTTCAAGCAATCACAACACTTCTCCTTCAGCCTTTTCTGCTTATACAATAAATAACATCAACAACAACTCTATAATCCTCTTCATACTCAACCTCATGCTTCATTTTCCTTAATACTTCCTCTTTTAGGTTAATACAACTTTTCACTCTTAATCTCCTCTGCATATCTTAGGGTTAGGTCAGATTCATCGAATACTTCCAACTTTATATTCTTCATCTATCCTTCTAGAAATATCTCAAATCTCTTAATATATTTACAATAAAATATTTTAAAATGCATTAAATGATTCTATACAATCAATAAATAAAGTCAACATGATTTACATAATCCAAGAATTCAACTATGTCGGCTAGGAATTTAAATTCTTCCTCAAATGTAAATTACTGATGCTTAGTCAATATTGTGTTTAACTCCTGAGTCTCCACTAGGAAGCTTGGTCACCACTAAACTGTTTCCTTAGCTAATACTATCTTCCTTAGCAATCAACTCATGTCCGGTCAACACTGATTTTACTCGACATATGCTAGCTCAGTCGACACTAATATCACTTGGCTTAAATTAGATTTCTTGACTTTTTCTCGGTAAAGCCTACTAGTTTAGTCTTCATTCTTGCTTTAATAAGCAATACATTATCTTATCATTGTGCCACATAATCAAGTACTCATTGAATTATCAAGATAACTTAACCTTTCCTTATGTTCTATTGTTACCAACCTTGCCCATACTTCTTCATAACAATCAAATAGATATAGTAGTTTCTTAAATAGCAACAGTCTTACCAATTAAGGTTTGACATCAATGACAATACAACAATTGCTTCAATTACAGTTTCTAACAATCTCCCTCTTTGGCATTGATGGAAACACCATATGAATAACACATGAATTACCAACCAATCCAAAACTTATCTATCCATTAGAAATATTTATGATATCCTTAGCTTCATTCTGATATAGAATCAATTAGCCTTTCTTATATGACCATCTACATAGTAACAATCTATCCTTTGAATCTCTCCCTCGTACTTGATCTTCCATGAAATCTTACCATGTGTATTCATCTTGATCATCTCCCTCTTTCACAAAAATTCCAAAGTAACAACTAAAACATACATCCTTTAGATGTAGATATCATTAGTTCAATTTAGTAATAGTATTTCTCCCTCTATCATCTTTTCTTATGACTAATTATCAACTTTGTTGTACTTTTCACAACTTTAGGCTCCTCCTAAAGTGTGACCTTTCTCTACATCAATTTGTCAGATACTCTTTGCAACATATTTGATGGAGTGCTCCTAGCTTGACTAGGAAGCCTCAATTAGGGGAAGAACCCCTAATTGTCCTCTCAAATATTCATGAGATTCTTTAGGTAAAGCTTTAGTGAACATGTCTGCTAGTTGTTCCTTTGCATTCACATATTCCATTCTAACCTATTTATCTTGTACCAGTTCCCTCAAGTAGTGATACTTAATGGTGATGTGTTTGGTCTTAGTGTGTATCACTTGATTTTTAGATATGTTGATAGCACTTGTGTTGTCATAGTAGATGACAACTGGTTCAGTGATCTCTTCTTTCATGCCCATCAATAATTTCTTTATCCATACCAAGTTTGAATAGTTCATTGCTAAAGCCACATACTCAACTTCAACAAAAGATTGGTAAATGCAATTTTTTTTCTGTTAGCTTGTGGTGACTGATCAAGAAAGTACTATCTAGGAAAGTACTATACACTTTTCCTCCTGACCTCACCGGGGTTCGGGGCTGGGCTGGGCCCCAAGCGGGGGTTTGGGGGCGACAGCCCCCAAGAGTAGGGGTTTGGGGCACAGCCACCTAAGAAATTTTTTTTGAGGCTGACTACTTTTTGATTATTTGGGATGACATGTTATAACTCATTCTAACCCTAAAGCGGCAAAAATATTGTATAATATGGCTTAGGGTTAGGGATTTTTGTATTGTATGATTTTAGTACTTGTGGTAGAATTGAGCTGTAAGGGGATTACAGATTGTAATCAGGTTGTAATCACTAGATAATAAATTATTGGACTCGCTGTTGGTGGACGCAGCCCAGGGATTGGGTGAACCACGTTAAATCTTTGTGTCTTGTGTTCTCTTGTGTGTGGTTTATTATTTTCTGATATTGGTTATATTTGCACATAATTGTTATTTCTACCTTGTTAATCCTAACAAGTGGTATTAGAGCGAGGTTATTTCATTTGTTCTTTCATCTATTCTCTGAAGTAGGTCTCACGAGTTAGTGGGAGAGTCTCTCGATTAAGTGGGAGAAATGGCAGATGAGGGTAGGCTGAAGGTTGATAAGTTTAATGGGAAGAACTTCTAGTTATGGAAGATGCAAATGGAGGATTATCTCTATCAGAAGGATCTATGGCGGCCATTAGAGGGAGTAGCCAAGAAAGAGGCATCAATGTCTCAGGATGATTGGGATATTTTGGATAGGAAGGCACTGAGGAGTATTCATCTATGCCTGACACAATCGGTGGCATTCAATATTACTAAAACAAAGACAGCTAAAGATCTGATGGAAACCCTAGAGAAGTTGTATGAAACGCCTTCAGCTTCAAACAAGGTATTTCTTATGAAGTGTTTATTTAATATGAAAATGGTAGAAGGTGGATCAGTTGTTGATCATTTGAATGAGTTTAATACAGTTACAAGTCAATTAACCTCAGTCAAAATTACTTTTGATGAAGAGGTTAGGGCTCTCTTGATTTTGTGTTCTTTGCCAGAAAGCTGGAATGGCTTGGTAATGGCTGTTAGTAATTTTGTTTCTGGTTCTAATACCCTAAAATATGATGATGTTATTGGTGTTATATTAAGTGAGGAAATTCATAGGAAAATCTTAAGGGCATCCACATTGGGTAGTGTATTGAACGCACAAAAAAAAGGCAGAACAAGAGATAGAGGAAACAACTCTAGAAATCATGGGAAATCAAGAGGAAAATCAAAGTGAAAGAGGTTTGAATCCAAAGGGCCAAATGATTGCTGGTACTGTGGAAAACTAGGTCGTAAGAAGAAAGATTGTTGGTCTTGAAAGAAAGATCAAGGAGACAAAAAGGATGGAAACAAGGAGGCAAATGTGGTAAGTAACAAATTCAAAGAGGATGTTTTTCTTTTGTCTTTATAAAATGTTGATGATTCATGGGTTTTAGATTCTGGGGCTTCATTTCATGCTACACCCCATAGAGGTTACTTTCTTGATTATGTCCAAGGGGATTTTGGGCTATTTTATTTGGGAGATAATGAACCTTGTCAGATTGTTGGAAAGGAAAAAATTAAGATTAAGTTGTAAAATGCAAATCATTGGCTACTACAAGAGGTAAGACATGTTCCAAGGCTGAGTAGGAATTTAATTTCAGCAGGGCAACTGGGTGATGAGGGTTGCATAGTTACTTTTAATGATAAAAATTGGAAGGTTTCAAAAGGTTCTGTAGTAGTAGAAAAAGGTGTGAAAGTAGGCACCTTATATCTTTGTATAGGTCATACTATTCCTTCTACTTTAATTGTTTCAGAAGATAATGAATGTTTAGGAAAAATGGCTGCAATTGAGCAAGAAGAACATCAAACCATTACTGTAGATTTTGACACAACACTATGGCACAATAGAATCAGGCACATGAGTGAAAAGGGTATGAAATTACTTCATTCAAAGAAAGTTTTACTTGGTTTAAAATGTGTCAATATGGATTTCTGTGAAAGTTGTGTTTATGGAAAACAAAAGAGAGTTAGTTTTGTGAAGAGTGGGAAGGAAAAGAAAAATGAGAGATTAGAGCTTGTGCATACAGATGTATAGGGACCAGCTTAGGTATCTTCCCTTGGTGGCTCTCTATATTATGTTACATTTATAGATGATGCAACAAGAAAAGTATGGATTTATTTCCTTAGACAGAAATATGATGTATTTCAAACTTTTAAGAAATGGAAATGCTTGGTTGAGAATGAGAATGGTAAAAGGTTAAAATGTCTCAGATCTGATAATGGTGGTGAGCATTGCAGCACAAAATTTGAAGAATATTGTTCCTCTAATGGTATTCATAGGCAGAAAACTGTACCAAGGACTCCACAAGAAAATGGAGTGGCTGAACACATGAACAGGACAATAATGGAGCATGCAAGGAGTATGAGGTTGCAAGCAGGGCTGCCCAAAAATATGTGGGAAAAGGCTATGAACACTACTCTTTATTTAATCAATAGAGGTCCCTCTACTCCTTTGGACTGTGGTATTCCAGAGGAAGCATGGAGTGGTAAGAAGGTGAGATATTCTTTTCTCAAAACCTTTGGTTGTGAAGCTTTTGCACTTATAGATTCTGAAAATAGAACCAACCTGGAAGCTAAGTCAAAGAAATATGTATTTTTTGGATATGGCATTGATGAATTTGGTTATAGGCTTTGGGATTTTGAAAATCATAAAATTGTAAGAAGTAGGGATGTCATATTCAATGAGAAAGTATTGTACAAAGATCTATTGCTGCAGCATGAGAAGAAAGAAAATGATTATGTAGTACTGGATGATACTCCACAAGTTCATGTTCTAATAGTTCCTTATGCTTTGCAACAATAGCAACAAAAAATACCACACACCCCAGTGAATGTTAGATGACCAACAAGGATAAGAAGACCTCCAGAAAGATTTTCTCCATCTTTGTATTCTATTTTGTTAACAGATGCTGGTGAACCTAAATATTATAATGAAGCTATGCAGGTGGATACAAAGCTTCAATGGGAGTCTACAATAACAGATGAAATGGACTCTTTGCTGAAAAATCAAACATGGGATTTATGTAAGTTACCTGCAGGTAAAAGGGCTTTATAGAATAAATGGGTTCACAGGATAAAAGAAGAGGATGGAGGTAAGAAAATATTTAAAGCAAGATTAGTTGTAAAAGGATTTGCACAGAAACATGGTATTGATTTTGATGAGATATTTTCTCCTGTTGTTAAAATGACTTCTATCCGTACTATTTTAAGTATTGTGGCTACTGAAGATTTGCATTTAGAGTAGCTTGATGTTAAAATAGCTTTTCTTCATGGTGATTTGGATGAAGAAATATATATGGCTCAACCACAAGGATTTGAGGTGAAGGATAAGGAGAATTTGGTGTGCAGATTGAAGAAAAGTTTATATGGCTTGAAGCAAGCACCTCGGAAATGGTATATTAAATTTGACACTTTTAAGAATGAGCATGGATATAGTCAGTGTCATTCTGACCATTGTGTTTATTTTAAGAGGTTGGATGATGACATCTAGATTATTTTATGTTTATATGTTGATGATATGCTTGTAGCTGGGTCTAACATGGATCACATTAAGGGGTTGAAACAATAGTTAGCAAAATATTTTGCTATGAAGGATTTGGGGGCAGAAAAACAAATCCTTGGTATGAAAATTTGTAGAGATAGGAAAAATAGGAAATTGTCTCTATCTTAGGCTGATCATATTGAGAAGGTGTTGCAACATTTCTCTATGGAAAATGTCAAAGCTGTCAGCACACCTTTGCCTAGTCATTTGAAATTGACTAAGGATATGTGTCCCAAGACACCAGAAGAAGAGACTAAAATGTCTAAGGTACCTTATGCTTTAGCTGTAGGGAGCTTAATGTATGCTATGGTATGTACTAGGCTAGATATTGCACACGCAGTGGGAGTCATTAGCTGATATATGAGTAACCTTGGTATTGAGCATTGGAATGAAGTCAAATGGATTCTCAAATATTTGAGAGGTACATCCAATAAGTGTTTACACTTTGGGGGTTCTACTACTACTGTACAAGGCTATGTTGACTTAGATTTGGTAGGAGATATAGATAGTAGGAGGAGTACTACAGGTTATATATTTACTATTGGTGGGACAACAATGAGTTGGATTTCTTGACTACAAAAGGTGGTTGCTTTATCCACTACCAAGGCAGAGTATGTTTTTGCTACAGAGGCAGCCAAGGAGATGATATGGCTTCAATTCTTCATGGAATAATTGGGACATCCACAGAAGGATAATTTTCTACAAACAGATAGCCAAAGTGCCATTCATCTTGCAAAGAATTCTTCTTTGCACCCAAAGACAAAACACATATAGTTATGATACCATTTCATTTGGTTAGTTTTGGATGATGGGAAGTTAAGAATGGAAAAGATTCATATTGATGATAATCTAGTAGATATGCTTACAAAGGTAGTAATAAGGGAGAAGTTGAACTCATGTTCAGCTTCAGTTGGTCATCTAGACTGAACAAAATAAAGGAACAACTAAGCCCAGGGTGGTTTGATCTAGTGGGAGCTTCATATGGGTAGTGGTATTGCTACAAGATCAGTCTCCAAGTGGGAGGTTTTTTGTATAATGTGGATACTAATCAGTCACAAAGTGGGAGATTGTTAGCTTGTGGTGACTGATCAGGAAAGTACTATCCAAGAAAGGACTGTACACTTTTCCTCATGACCTCGCCAAGGTTTGGGCTGGGCCGGGCCCCGAGCAGGGGTTTGGGGGTTGCAGCCCCCAAGAGCGGGGGTTCAGGGGCATAGCCCCCAAGGAAATTTTTTTTGAGGCCGACTACTTTTTGGTTATTTGGGCCGACATGTTATAACTCATTCTAACCCTAAAGCGGCAAAAATATTGTATAATATGGCTTAGGGTTAGGGATTTTTGTATTGTATGATTTTAGTACTTGCAGTAGAATTGAGTTGTAAGGGGATTACAAATTGTAATTAGGTTGTAATCACTGGATAATAAAATATTGGACTTGCTGTTGGTGGATGTAGCCCAGGGATTGGGTGAACCATGTTAAATCTTTATGTCTTGTGTTCTCTTGTGTGTGGTTTATTACTTTCTGATATTGGTTATATTTGCACATAATTGTTATTTCTACCTTGTTAATCCTAACAGTTTCTTGCTTGTCCAGGAGACTAATCTCTCTCCAAGAAGGAAAGCTCCACCACTAGTACATTTTTTCTCATCCGTATTTCATGCCCAATTAGAATTAGTATACACTCTCATTTCAAACCTTTCATGCTTCTTGTAGTACAATCCATAATCAGTAGTCCCTTTAAAATATCTCATTATCCTTTTGCCAGCCATCATGTGAGTTTCCTTACAATTGGTAGCGAAGCTTGCCCCAATTCTAACAACTAGAGAAATATCAAGTTGGCTCTAAACAACATACTTCAAGTTTCCAATCATGGATCTATACAAGGTTTGGTTTACTTTAGTAGTAGCATCATTCTTAGACAATTTATGTCCAGTAGCCATAGGAGTACTTACTGGCCTTGAATCCTCCATACCAAAGGTTTTCAATAGCTCATGAATATATTTAGAATGGGTGATGAAAATACCTTTCTCCATCTGATATACTTGTAAACCAACAAAAAATTTGATCTCCCTAAACATACTCAATTTCAAATTCAGTCTGCATTTCATTTGAAAATTTCTTACGTAGGGCATCTTGTCCACCAAATATAATATCATATACAAAAATCTTAGCCAACAAGATTCCTTTACCTTCTTCATCCTTCATGTACATATTGTTTGTGTCATTTGTCCTTTAGAATCCAATCTGTATCAGGTAGTTGTGCAATCTCTCATACCATGCTCTAGGAGTTTTCTTTAATCCATACAGTTCTTTATTCAGTTTGCAAACCATGGGTCACTTATTTGGGTCAAAAAATCCTTTTGGTTGTTCATTGTACACTTCTTCTAATATACCATTTCAAAATATAGAGTTGACATCCATTTGGTATACCTTGAAATCTTTGTAGGCAGCATATGCAACTAAAGTTCTTACTCTTTCCAATCTAGCTACAGGGGAAAATGTCTCACCATAATCTATTCCTTCTTATTGTGTGTAGCTTTTTCATACTAGCCTAGCTTTGTTCCTAGTGATTTGTCCATGCTCATTTAGCTTATTTCAAAACACCCACTTTGTTCCAATGGAATTCTTTTTTTCTGGTCTCAGCACTAGAGTCCAGGTATCATTCTTCTCTATCTGGTCTATCTCCTCATTCATTGTGTGGATCCAGTCTTCATTTTCTAATGCCTCCCTTGTTTTCTTAGGCTTGAATTCACATAACAAACATGTAGGTTCTCTTAACTTGCTTCTGGTTATAACTCTAGTTTCTTTGTCTCCAATGATCTGTTCAAGCTTGTGATCTCTCCTTACATATTGTGCCAAAATAGGTTCTACTCTACTTTCTTCTTGCTCTTCAGGTTCACCAACAAGATTGTCAGATTCAGCTTCTAAATACTTAGCAACCTTTTCCTGATACTTGGTAGCATTCTCCTGTTGGTCAACATTGTCTCCCTAATGCTCAACATTGCTTACTTGAGATTTTGCATTAGGTGTAAGTTTTTCACTTGCCTCACCTTCCTCTATATATACAAAAGATCTATAATCTTCTAGTTCTTTCTTTCTTTCAGCTTCATTTTTCTTTGCATACTCATCAACTTTGACATTCACACTTTCCACAATTTTGTTAGTGTTAGAGTTCAAATACTTGTAAGCTTTACTTTTTGTGGAATAACCTAGGAATATACTCTCATCACTTTTAGCATCAAATTTTCCATTCCTATTGTCCTTTAGTATGTAACATTTACTTCCAAAGATTCTAAAGTACTTTACATTAGGTGCATACCCATGCCATAACTCATAGGGTGTCATATTTGTACCTTATTTGATCTATACTTAGTTAATAGTATAAACAACTATACTTAGAGATTCTCTCCAGTACTTTTTTGGAACATTCTTTTCAATCATTAATGTCCATGTACAATCCATGATAGATCTATTCCTTCTCGTTGCTATACTATTCTGTGGAGGTATCCTAGGTGTAGACATCTATCTTTTGATCCCTATATCATTGCAAAATAGATTGAATTTATTTGATATAAATTCTCCACCTCAGTCAAATCTTAGACACTTTAAGTTCCTACCTATCTCCTTTTCAACTTTAGTAGAATACCACTTAAAATTTTGAAAAGCATTATATTTTTCTTTTAAGAACATTATAGTCATCATTCTGGTGTAATCATCAACAAATAGGATAAAATTTTTAATATGATTTAGAACAATAGAGAGTGAGGGTGAATCAGTTGTTCTTAGGTCCAGATGTATAAAAAAAACTTTATAACTCTTCAACAAATCAGATCTAATAACCAATAGCTACTCAGTCATTACTAATTTCATAACATAAACATATAATAGTGCAGTCCACTTATCCAATAGTATCTAACTTGTAAAACATAGAAATGTTCAAACCAAAACATTCACACAAGTAACAACACCAAGATTTATAGTGGAAACTCAATTTGGGAAAAACCACTTTGTAACATGTTACTATTATGTTTACTCTTCTAAAGTGAGCTTGATGAAAAGCCAACCTTGTCAAAGGTTACAAACACACTGTTAGGTGTGACCTAGTTAAAGGATTTAAACCACTCTATTAAAAGTACGCCTTGGTATAGGACATACATACACTCCATTAGAATGCAACCTTGTTTAAAGGATTTATATATATGACTATTAGGTAAACCTCTATTAAAAGGATTTTGACTGATACAATGGTTAGAAAGTAGTAGTAGTATTGATCTGAAAAACATACAACTCACTTTGCAAATATCAAATCCAATTTCATACACATATGTTAGCTTATTGACTATGAACCTTTACCATCACTATCACTGATCTTCTCGAAACTCTCTTCAAGCAATCACAACACTTCTCCTTCATCCTTTTCTTCTTGTATAGTCAATAACATCAACAACACTTCCAACATCCTCTCCTTTGTTAACCTCATGCTTAGGTTTCCTTAATACTCCCTCAATTAAGTTAATACATCTTTTTTTGTTTAATCTCCTTCATAGATCTTAGGGTTAGGTCAAATTCATTGAATCCTTCCTACTTTATGTTCTTCAGCTATGAAATATATCAAATCTCTTAATATATTTATAATAAAATGTTTTATAGTGCATTAAATGCTTTTGTACAATCAATAAATAAAGTCAACACATTTTACATAATCCAAGAATTCAATGATATCATCTGGAAATCTGAATTCTCCCTCAAATGTAAAATGCTAACATTTGGTTAATATAGTGTTCAACTCCTCAGTCTTCATTAGAAAGCTTGATCACCTAAAAAATTGTTTCCATGACTAAAATTGATATTTAGTCAACACTGAATTTACTCGACATATACTAGCTCGGTCGACACTAACATCACTCATCTTCAACTAGATTTATTCATTTTTTCTCAGTTAAGCCTACCAGTTTAGTCTTCAATCATGCTTAGATAAATAATACATTATCTTATCGTTGTGCCACATAATCAAGTACTCATTGAAATATCAAGATAACTCAACCTTACCTTAGGTGCTATTGTTACCAACCTCCCCTTCACAACAATCAAATAGATATAGTACTTTCCTAAGTAGCAATACTCTTACTAGTTAAGGTTTGATATCAATGACAATACAACAATTGCTTCAATTGCAATTTCTAACAATCTCCCTCTTTGGCATTGATGGCAACACCATATGAATATCACATGAATTACCAACCAATCAAAAACTTATATGTCCATCAAAAATATTTATAATATCCTTAGCTTCATTCTAATATAGAATCTATTAGCCATGCTTGTATGATCGTCCAGTAAATATCTCCTTCTTATTTGATCTTCCATGAAAAATTCATTCTATGTATTCATTTGTGATCATCTCCCTCTTTGAGAAAAATGATAAACAACAACTAAAACATACATCCTATAGAAGTAGATATCATCTTTTCATTTCAGTAATAGTATTTCTCCCTCTATCATCTTTGCTTATGACCGATTCTTGGCTTTGCTATACTTTTCACAATACTAGGCTGCTTCTAAAGTGTGACCTGTCTCTGCATCAACATGTTAGATACTCTTTGTAGCACATTTGATGCAGTGCTCATAGCTTGAATAGGCAGCCTCAGTTAGGGGAAGGACCCCTAATTGACCTCTTAGGTATTCATGATCTTCTTTAGGTAAAGCTTTATTGAATATGCCTACTAGTTGTTCCTTTGTATTCACATATTCCATTCAGACCTCTTTATCTTGTACTAGTTCTCTCAAGTAATGATAATTGATTGAAATGTGTTTGGTCTTTTTGTGCATTACTAGATTCTTAGAGATGTTGATAGCACTTGTGTTGTCACAGAAAATGACAATGGGTTCAGTGATTTCTTCTTTCATGCCTAGCAACAATTGCTTTGTCTATACCAAGTTTGAATAGTTCATAGCTGCTGCCATATACTTGGCTTCAACAGTGGATTGAGAAATGCAAATTTGTTTCTTTCTTGTCTAGGAAACTAATCTCTATCCAAGAAAGAAAGCTCCATCACTAGTACTCTTTTTGTCATCCACATTTCCTCCCCAATCAGCATCAGTATGCACTCTCAGTTGAAACTTTTCATGCTTCTTGTAGTATAATCCATAGTCAGCAATCCCTTTCAAATATCTCATTATTCTTTTCATAGCCATCATGTGTGTTTCCTTAGGATTAGTAGAGAATCTTGCCACAATCCCAATAGCTAAAGCAATATTTGGTCTACTATGTACAACATATTGTAGCTTTACAATCATAGATCTATACATAGTCTGGTTTACTTTTGCAACATCATCATTTTTAGATAGTTTTTATCTAGTAGCCATGGGAATACTTATTGGTGTTGAATCTTCCATACCAAAGGTTTTCAATATCTCATGAACATATTTAGACCGGGTGATGAAAATTCCTTTCTCGATATGATATACTTGTAAACCAACAAAAAATTTGATCTCCCCAAACATACTCATTTCAAATTCAGTTTGCATTTTATTTGAAAATTTCTTACACAAGGCATCTTGTCCACCAAATATAATATCATCTACAAAGATATTAGCTAACAAGATTCCTTTACCTTCTTCATCTTTCATGTATAGATTTCTTGTGTCATTTGTCCTTGAGAATCCAATCCGTATTAGGTAGTTGTGTAGTTTCTCATACCATGCTCTAGGAGCTTGTTTTTGTCCATACAGTGCTTTGTTTAGTTTACAAACCATGTGTCTTCTATTTGGATCAACAAATCCTTTTGGATATTTAATATACACTTCTTCTTCTAATATACCATTTAAAAATGTAGACTTAACATCCATTTGGTATCCCTTGAAATTTTTATACGTAACATATGCATGTAAGGTTCTTACTCCTTCCAATCTAGGTATAGGGAAAAATGTCTCCCCATAATATATTCCTTCTTCTTGTGCATAGCCTTTACATACTAGTCTAGCTTTGTTTCTTTTGATTTGACCATGCTCATTCACCTTATTTTAGAATACCCACTTTGTCCCAATGACATTTTTATTTTCCAGTCTCAGCACTAGAGTGTAGGTATCATTCTTCTCTATCTGGTCTATCTCTTCATTCATTGCTTGTACCTAGTCTTCATTTTCTAATGGCTCCTTTGTTGTCTTAGGCTTAAATTTATTGAGTAAACACATTTGATCTCTTTTCTTGCTTCTAGTCATAACTCTAGTATCTTTGTCTCCAATTATTTGTTCAGGCTTGTGATGTCTCCTTACATATTGTGCTAGAATAGGTTCGGCTCTCCTTTCATTTTGCTCTTCAGGTTCACCAACAAGATTGTCAGATTCAACTTCTGAATGCTCAACAACCTCTTCCTGATACTTGGTAGCTTCCTCCTATTGTTTGACACATTCTTCTTCTCTCTCAGCATTATTTTCCTGATGCTCGGCATTGCTTACCCAAGACTTAACATCAGGTGCAAGTCTATCACTTGCCTCTCCTTCATCTATATACACAATAGATCTGTAATCTTCTGGTTCCCTTTTACTATCAACTTCATTTCTCTCTACATACTCATCAACTTTGACATTCACACTTTCCATAATTTTTTTAGTGTTAGATTTCAAACACTTATAAGCTTTACTTTTTGTGGAATAGCCTAGGAATATACCTTCATCACTTTTAGCATCAAACTTTCGATTGCTATTGTCCTTTAGTATGTATCATTTACATCCAAAAATTCTAAAATACTTTACATTAGGTTCATACCCATGTCATAACTCATAAGATGTTAGATTTGTACCTTTTTTATCTATACTCAGTTAAGAGTCTAAATAGCTGTACTTACAACTTCTTTCCAATACTTTTGTGCAACATTCTTTTTAATCATTAATGTCCTTGCACAATCCAAGATAGATTTGTTCCTTCTCTCTACTGTACCATTTTGTGGAGGAGTTCTAGGTGCAGACATCTTTCTTTTGATCCCTCTATCATTGCAAAATAGATTAAATTCATTGGATATAAATTCTCCACCTTAGTTAGATCTCAAACACTTTAGGTTTCTACCTGTCTCCTTTTCAACCTTAGCCAAATACCACTTAAAGAATTCACAAGCATCAAATTTTTCCTTTAAGAACATTACATGCATCATTTTGGTATAATCATGAACAAATAGGATAAAATATCTAGTACCACAATAGCTTTGTACACCCATTGGTCCACAAAGGCGAGTATGAACCAAATCTAAGGTATTCTCATAAGTAAAATTTTTGCTCTTGAAATTAGACTTTTTCATCTTACCCAACTGACATTCTTTGCACATTACATTCTCAGGTTTATTCAATCTAGGTAGACCTCTCACTTTCTTTTTCTTACTAATTTCTACTAGATTATCAAAGTTAACATGACATAGCCGCTTATGCCATAACCAAATATCATCAATTTTTGCAATCATACTTGTTTCTTTAGTTAGGTCTAGATAGAACAAATTACCTCTTGTATGTTCTCCACTTTCGATCAGTTCACCAGTGGAATCAAATATTTTGGCCTTCTTGTGATGAAGTTCCACTTGGTAACTAGTGCTATTAAGTTGTGCAACACTCAGTAGATTATAGTTAAGACCCTAAACCCAATAAGCATTTTCACAAGTGATCTTATTGGTTAGCTTAATCAATCCTTTTCCTCTAATAGGACATGGTGCATCATTACCAAATTTCACACTCCTACCTTTATAATGATCTAAGGTATCAAACTTACTCTTTTTACCAGTCATGTGATGTGAACAACTACTATCAATAATCCATTTATCATTTTTGTTCACATAAGATATCAATGTAGTTTTCTCATTCTCATCAGATTCATCTTTCATTGCAACATAGACAACCTCAATTTTAAAATTATCACTATCAGTGTTAGTCTCTCCTTCAGCAATATAGTAGGATTTCTTACCTTTTCCTTTGTAGTCCTTGTATCTTTGGTAACCTCTATCTTCTCTTTTGTCTTTATGCTTATTGTCTCTTTCTTCATCCTTATCATCCCTATCAGGACATCTAGCAGCCATATGACCAACTTTATTAAATGCAAAATATGTAATAGGGAGTTTACCTTTGTACTTTCCTTTCCCCTTTTCAGTCTTCTAGCCATAAGAGCTTCTAAATCCTCAAGTTCTTCATTAGATGTGTCACTGTCACTTTCACTTTCACTTTCACTGATGCATCTTTCTTTTCCCTTCTTTGACATACAGAGAACCATTTGTGACTTAAAAGTAGATTCATCATTACCAATAGTGAAGTTATCATTGTTAGAAAGTTCAAAAGCACTAAGCTTACCAACCAAAATTTCCAAAGTAAGAGTATTGTTAGGGTTACATCTAGATTCCTGAATTGCTAAAATTTTGATGGCATAGATAGGATGTAGAGTTCTCAATACTTTTCCAATTATAGTTTCATCATCAATAGTTCCATTTTCTCCTCTAATAATATTTACAACTTCTTTTATTCTACCACAATATTGTGCAATATTCTCACCTTCTTGAATTCTTATTTCATCAAATTTACCTCTTAGGCTCTCAGCCTTTGCTCTCAATATGTTTATGTCACCACCATAGATGTTTGCAAGGGTGTCACACATTTTCTTTGCATTACTATAGTCTTCGATGTCTTCAAATTCTGGATAACTTAGTGCATATGCAATCTCCAACATTGCTTGGTTGTGCTCTTGTTTAGCTTTCATTTCCTCGACAGTCAAAGGTGCAACAGGTGTGGCATAGTCATAATCAATGTAATATCTTGTAAAATCACCAATACTAGCTAGATGTAGCTTCATCAAGCTTTGCTATGCAGGGAAGTTCTCCTTATTCAGCTTTGGTACCTCCTTAGACATCTTGATCATTTGCTTCAAGTACCTTCAAACTTGTTCTTTGTAAGCACCAATAGCTGTGATAGCAATTGTTAATATGATTTGGAACACTAGAGAGGGGGGGTGACTCAGTTGTTCTTAGGTCTAGATGTATAAAAAAAAAATTATAACTCTTCTACAAATTAGATCTAATAACCAATAGCTACTCGGTCATTACTGATTTCATAACAAAAATATATAACAGTGCAATCCACATATCCAATAGTATCTAACTTGTAAAACATAGAAATGTTTAAACCAAAACATTCACATAACTAACAACACCAGAATTTATAGTGGAAACCCAATTTGGGAAAAACCACATTGTAACATGTTACTATTATGTTCACTCTTTTGAAGTGAGCTCAGTGAAAAGCCAACCCTATCAAAGCTTACAAACACACTGTCAGGTGTGACCTGGTTAAAGGATTTAAACTACTCTGTTAAAAGTGTACCTTTTTATAAGACATACATACACTCCATTAGAATGCAACCTTGTTCAAAGGATTTATACATATGACTGTTAGGTCAACCTCTATTAAAAGGACTTTGACTGATACAATGGTTAGAAAGTAGTGGTAGTATTGATCTAAAAAACATACAACTCTCTTTGTAAATATCAGATCCAATTCCATACACATATGCTAGTTTATTGACTGTGAACCTTTACCATCACCATCACTGATCTACTCAGAACTCTCTTCAAGCAATCACAACACTTCTCCTTCAACCTTCTTAGCTTGCACAATCAATAACATCAACAACACTTCCAACATCCTCTACTCTGTTAACCTCATTCTTGTTAGGAATGAATGCAAGTGAATACATGGAGAGTTTGTGAAGCATTGAGATATTGTTTGGGTATGATTTATGATCATTCTGTAGCAGTGGAGTGCTGCATTCATGACTGGATTGTCATTGATGTCAACACAGTATGATTTGCAGAGTATTGACAGGAAAGTAGAAGACAGTTTTGATGATAAATAACTTTCTATTGAATATTGACTTATGCAGAGTTAATGGAAGCTATAATATGATATTGGGTACATTTAGTTGATAGCGCAAGTGTTTATGTGAAACAGATTGAAAGTTAGAGATGATTTAGTGATATTCAGTGATAGAAAGGCAGACAGTGTACCTGGTAGAAGATATTTTTGCAGAAGATCATTTTGATGGAATCAAGCTTTGTGGAGTAAGTTTTAGCATTTTAATGATGTTATTGAGCTATGGTTAATAGTGCAAGAAGATTTGAATTCATATGAATTAGTTACAAGCTTTTGAGTAAAGACAGTGTGACAGAACAGTGTTTCTGATGAGCAGTTTTGGGAAATCAGCTATATATTTTCACTGGGATGATATTTTCATTTGTGGAGTTAGATGTAGCATTTAGATAGTATGAATAAACTTCAGTTAATAGTGCAAAGAGTTTGGATAAGATTTGGAAAAGTTACAGCACCTGGAAGCTGACGGTGTTATGTGAATTTTGGTGTAACGTGTACAATTTTGGTAAAATGATTATATCTTTTTATTTAACTAATATTTTGATTTGCGGAGTAAGATGAAGCATCTAGAATGTGTGAAGGAAATTCAGTTAAGAGAGCATAACATTTGGATGAAAGTTATAACAGCTGGAAGCCGACAGTTCTATGTGTAACGTGTTGGAAATATTATTTTGAATTTGAGGGATGACTAAATTGAAATTGTTTGAGTATGGTATATATGAAGGATTGATTTTCATTATTGAGTATGGATAGAATGGAGAAAAAGTGATTAAATGAATGATCTGACACGACCATATCATGCGAAGTTGATGAGAAGGTTGCGGTTTTGGCAACAGGTGATGAACAGAGTTAGTGCAGCAGTGTTTGATGATCAGTGAGATCAGAGATCAGAGTTCTGAGGTATAGTGATGTTGTGAGTGTGGTTTTGGCAAAGTGCAGATTTGGCATAGTAAGTAAAAAGTATTTGTTCCATATTGCCAAGGTGGACAGTGGGTTCATCTGGTGATCAACATTGCTAAGGTGGATAGTGGGTTCATCTAGTGATTAGCATTGCATGGTTGGGCAGTGGGCTCATCTTGCAAATAGTTACTAAACCTTTAACAGGGTTGACAACCTTTAACAGGGTTGAGGCTTTTAACAGGGCCTAAAGTCCTTTAACAGGGACAGATCATTGTATGTACTGAATTGACTCCTAATAGGGTCACAATATCCCTAACAGGATACTTATATTATAGTGATCTTATTTGTGGGTACCATCCCCACCGGGGTTTTCCCTTGACTGGGTTTCCTCGAGAACATATCTTGTGTCATTGTGCAATTGTGAATGGTTATTGCTAATGGTTGATTACTGCATTGGTTATATGATTAATTGCTGCAAAGAAGTTAAATTGTTTTAATTATCAGATAACTGATTCACCCCCCCCTCTCAGTTATCTTGGGGATCTTTTCTTTCTAACAATTCTTAGGTTTCCTTAATACTTCCTCAATTAGGTCAGTACATCTTTTTCCACTTAAGCTCCTTTGTAGATCTTAGGGTTAGGTCAGATTCATCGAATCCTTCCTACTTTATGTTCTTCAACTATCCTTCTAGATATATCTCAAATCTCTTAATAGATTTACAATAAAACATTTTACAGTGCATTAAATGCTTTTGTACAATCAATAAATAAAGTCAACATATTTTACATAATCCAAGAATTCAATGATGTTGGCTAGAAATCTAAATTCTCCCTCAAATGTAAAATACTAACGCTCATTCAATACAGTGTTCAACTCTTTGGTCTTCATTAGAAAGCTCGGTCACCTCAAAAATTGTTTCCTTAGCTAATATGGATGTTCGGTCAACACTAAATTTACTCGGCATATACTAGCTCAGTCGACACTAACATCACTCGAGTTAAACTAGATTTCTTCACTTTGGCTTGATTAAGCCTACTAGTTTAGTCTTCAATCATACTTAGATAAATAATACATTATCTTATCATTGTGCCACATAATCAAGTACTCATTGAAATATAAAGATAACTCAACCTTTCCTTAGGTGCTATTGTTACCAAGCTTGCTTTTCCCCTTCACAACAATCAAATAGATATAGTACTTTCCTAAGTAGCAACAGTATTACTAGTTAAGGTTTGACATCAATGACAATATAACAATTGCTTCAATTGCAGTTTTCAACAAAAATATCTAGCACCACAATAGCTTTGTACACCCATAGGTCTACAAAGGACATTATGTACCAAATCTAAAACATTCTCATAAGTAAAAGTCTCATTCTTACAACTAGACTTTTTCATCTTACCCAACTGACATTGTTTGCACATTACATTCTTAGGTTTCTTCAATCTAGGCAGTCCTCTCACTTTCTTCTTTTGACTAATTTCTACCATATTATCAAAGTTAACATGACATAGCCACTTATTCCATAATGAAATATCATCAAGCTGTGAAATCATACATGTCTCTTTAGATAGGTCTAGATAGACCAAATTACATCTTGTCTATTCTCCACTTCCAATTAGTTCATGAGTGGCATCAAATATTTTGGCATTTCTGTGATGAAATTCCACTCAGTATCTAGTGCTATTAAGCTGTGCAACACTCAACAGATTATAGTTAAGACCTTCAACCCAACAAGAATTCTCACAAGTGATATTATTAGTCATCTTAATCATCCTTTACCCCTAATAGGACATGGTGCATCATTACCAAATAACACACTTCTACCTTTATAATGATCTAAGTTATCAAACTAACTTTTGTCACTAGTCATGTAGTGTGAACAACCACTTTCAATAATCCACTTATCATTCTTGTTCACATAGGAAATCAATGCAGTTTTCTCATCCTCATCAAACTCATATTTCATTGCAACATAGACTACCTCAATTGAACAAAATCATCACTATTAGTGTCAGTCTCCTCTTTAGCAATATAGAAGGATTTCTTACCTTTTCCTTTGTAGTCCTTGTATATTTGGTAACCTCTATCTTCTCTTTTGTCTTTATGCTTGCTATCTCTTTCTTCCTCCTTATCATCCTTGTCAGGACATCTAGCAGCTATATGACCAACTTTATTACATGAAAAACATATAGTAGGGAGTTTACCTTTATACTTTCATTTTCCCCTATTCAGTTTTCTAGCCATAAGAGCTTCAAGATCCTCAAGTTCTTCATCAGATGTGTCACTTTCACTTTCACTCTCACTGATGCATCTTTCTTTTTCCTTCTTTGACTTAATTAGAACCATTTGAGACTTAAAAGAAGATTCAACCTTAGCAATAGTTAAGTTATCATAGTTAGAAAGCTCAAAAGCAATAAGCTTACCAACAAGACTTTCCAAAGTAAGAGCATTGTCAGGGTTACATCTAGATTCTTCAATAGCTAAAATTTTGATGGCATAAATAGGACACAAAGTTCTCAATACTTTTCCTATAACAATTTCATCATCTATAGTTCCATTTGTTCCTCTAATAGCATTTACAACTTCTTTTATTCTACCAAAATATTGAGTAATATTCTCACCTTCTTGTATTTTCATTTCATCAAATTTACCTCTTAGGCTCTCATGTTTTTCTCTCAGCACATTTATGTCACCACCATAGATATTTTTAAGAGTGTCCCACATTTGCTTTGCATTTGTGCAGTCTTTGATGTCTTCAAATTCCAGATAGCTTACCTAGGAAGATGTAATTTCCAACATTTGTTGATTGTGCTCTTGTTTAGGTCTCATCTCCTGGGAAGTTAGAGGTGGAGCAGGTGTAACATAATCATGCTCAACATAATACTTTTTAGAATCACCAATACTTTCCTGATGCAACTTCATCAAACTTTTCCATGCAGGGAAGTTCTCCTTATTTATCTTTGGTACCTCCTTCTTATACATCCTAATCATTTATTTCAAGCAACTTTAAACTTGGTCTTTGTAAGCACCAACAACTCTGATAGAAATTGTTAATTTTGATTTAGAACAATAGAGAGGGGGGGTGAATCAGTTGTTCTCAGGTCCAAATGTATAAAACAAACTTTCAAAACACTTCAACAAATTAGATCTAACAACCAATAGCAACTCTGTAATTACTGATTGCATAATAGAAACATATAACATTGTAGTCCACCATCCAATAGTATATAACTTGCAAAACATAGAAATGTTCAAACCAAAACATTCACACAAGTTTTGAGACCAGGATTTATAGTGGAAACCCAATTTGGGAAAAACCACTTTGTAACATGTTACTAATATTTTCACTCTTCTGAAGTGAGCCCTGTAAAAAGCCAACCCTATCAAAAGTTACCAACACATTGTCAGGTGTGACCCGGTTAAAGGATTTAAACCATTGCTAAAAGTGCACCTTGTTATAGGACTTACATACATTCCATTAGAATGCAACCTTGTTCAAAGGAATTTATACAAATGACTGTTAGGTCAACCTCGGTTAAAAGGATTTTTATTAATACAATGGTTAGAAAGTAACAGTAATATTGATCTGAAAATATACAACTCACTTTGAAAATATCAGATCCAATTCCATTCACATATGCTGGCTTACTAACTGTTATCCATTTTCATCTCCATCACTGATCTACTTGGAAATCCCATCAAGCAATCACAACACTTCTCCTTCAGCCTTTTCGGCTTATATAGTCAATAACATCAACAACAACTCCAAAATCCTCTTCCTACTCATTCATCAATTTCCTTAATACTTCCTCTTTTAGGTTAATAAAACTTTTTCCGCTTAATCTCCTCCGTAGAGCTTAGGGTTAGGTCAGATTCATCAAATCCTTCTAGCTTTATGTTCTTCATCTATCCTTCTAGAAATATCTCAAATCTCTTAATAGATTTACAATAAAACATTTTACAGCGCATTAAATGCTTCTATACAATCAATAAATAAATTCAACATGATTTACATAATCCAAGAATTCAAATATGTCAGCTAGGAATCTAAATTCTTCCTCAAATGTAAATTACAAACGCTCGGTCAATATTGTGTTCAACTCCTCGGTCTCCACTGGGAAGCTCAGTCACCACTAAACTATTTCCTTGGTTAATATTGTCTTCCTTGGCAATCAACTGATGTCTGGTCAACGCTGATTTTACTTGGCATATACTAGCTCAATCAACACTAACAACACTCGACTTAAACTAGATTTCTTCACTTTTGCCCAATTAAGCCTACTAGTTTAGTCTTCATTCTTACTTAGATAAGTAATACATTATCTTATCATTGTGCCACATAATCAAGTACTCATTGAAGTATCAAGATATCTCAACCTTTCCTTAGGTGCTATTGTTACCAACATTGCCTACACTCCTTCATAACAATCAAATAGATATAGTACTTTCTTAAATAGAAATAGTTTTACCAATTAAGGTTTGAGATCAATGACAATAAAACAATTTCTTCAATTGTAGTTTCCAACAAGACTGAACATGGTCATTACTCAGAAAGCCAATTACGAAAATGAGTATGAATTACCCACTTCAAACATTCAAGTGAACCAACTTGTTGCCTACTATTTAGATGGGATGTTTGAATTACTCTCAGATTCGATAGCCCAACAACCATAGACCAAGCTAAAATGGAGGATTTAAATGCTTGAAAATGATTGCAAAATGAGATTAAACTAAGAATGAGAATGCAATTGATGTTAATATAAGGATGAAAGTGCAAATTAAGCTAAGAAACTTGAGATAAAATGATAATTAAACTAAGCATATTGTAAGCAAACTAGATTAAAAAGAGAATGCAAGATTATACTAATAGATGAAAATTACTCTAAATTGCAATGAGAAAATAGCTTAATAATGTAAGAATGAGACAACAGTTCGACATAAATTCATTGCTCAAAAATTGCCTCCCCAAGTGAGGAATGAGAGGTTCATAATATAGAAGAGCCCGGGGAGAGACTGAAGAGTTTCCTAGAAAGAAATGGTCGACTCTTCATCTCCATGGAGGGAGGTGAAACAAATTACAGGAATTATTTAATAAAATAAATGAAATATTGCCACATATGGGTGACTCTTCAAATAATTTTGAATAATTAAATTCAAGTGGGATATTTCATTTAGACAATTAAAGAATTATTAATTCCTTTTGATGTATATTAGCTAAAGGGGGTGGAATTAATTTTATTAAAGTACTAGGGTTTTCGAAATTAAATTAATTAATCATAGGGATTATTTAGCCAATAAATTCTGAATATTTAGGAATTAAATATAGTGTATGATTAATGCAAATTTAGGTTTTTTTGCATTTGACACTAAGTCAAATAAAGTCAATTAGGAGATAGAATTTCCAATGACAATCGGACTGTAATGATGTATAAATTCAAAGGAATGCACCAAAATTGATTAGAATTGCAAGGTGCCAATTTTGGGGTATTACGACAATCATCTTCTTGGTG
Organism: Chamaecyparis obtusa; assembly: GCA_027943335.1. Lineage (NCBI taxonomy): Eukaryota > Viridiplantae > Streptophyta > Pinopsida > Cupressales > Cupressaceae > Chamaecyparis > Chamaecyparis obtusa. The sequence continues at coordinate 142,616 of BSBK01007729.1, forward strand.
AAGGGTTGCTTCCATCCCCGTGAGGTGCTATTACATGGTTTCCATTCCCTTGTAGTATAGTGAACCTAATTCAATACAAGTGTGCACTATTTTGGGATCCATAATTTATGGCCCCTACACTGTGGTTGTTAGCCTAAGACATGCCTACCTTTACATATAATAAGAGGCCAACATGAAACAAACATCTAGAAGTTAGGGGGTTGTTCCCTATCCATAATTTATTATTTAAGTGCTAAGTGATGATGGGTATATTGTGTACAACACAATGATAGCAATTCTTTCACAATCCCCCTTCCCTCAAGGAACACTATCAACCTTCCCTTCCACATACCATTTCACTATTGTATGAGTGGATTGTACAGGAATAGATAATGTTAAACAAGGAGCAAACCTAACACCAACACTATTCCTTCCATTCAATTCTACCAAGAATAAAGCATTTAAGCCATTCAACATTACATATATTCATTAGACAGTTATATTTCGTGATTGTGTAGAGGAATAGTCATGACCAAAATGATCAAAACTAGTTTCACCCTTGCACAAGCCATTCCAAACTTCAAGTAAAATGATTAATATGCTATATCAAATCATTCATATTCATAGTTACCATTCAAAGGATCATTTTTTCAATGAACCCTCTGATTGTACCCCCGCGAAAGAGAATGGAAACCTTAAAATAGAGAAAGGAAACTTACTAAAACAAGCCTATGCCACTATTTGTGAGGGTACAATCATGATAAGTGCCTCTCAAACCTCTCCAAATATGTAAGAATATCTTTAAATACTTTATTGATCTCTTCTAAACATTAACCAAATCAAACCTACATTTGAATCCACACACAATAACCCCAAAATGAAGGGTTTTGTATCCTTTAATGAGTCATAGTCACTGGTAATGCATGAAAAATCAAACCCGTAGTCTCCAAAACATTCAATAAGTGAATATGAATTTTTGAAAACTTTCCTCTCCTCTACTCTACCCTTAATTTTTTTAACAATGCACCATATTAGATAAAGTAGGTTCTATCACACATGGCAGGAACTCTCTTCAAACTCGCAATACATGACATGCATAGTAAAAAACTCATGATATTATAAAGAAGGCCTCACTCTCAATGAATTATAAACATGCCATTGTTTCAGTTTTGCTTGCGAGTTATGATAATTTTTGTAAACATGTCATTGCTTCAGTTTAGTGTATTGATTTTTGTCAGACAAATCTTCATTATCTTCTGATTGTCTTCTTTATATACTAGCATGTATTAATTGGTTGACAAATAAAGAAGCATTTAGACAATCAGAAGACAATGAAGATAATTTTAAATGCATCTAACACAATTCTTTTTTACAAAACTAAACTAATGGCATGTTTACAATAAAGAAATAGAGTGACAATAATATGCTAAAAATTGTATTCTGTTTAATACACGTCAAAGGAATAGTCCCAACAATTCTTAAACATACTTTATCTTATATGATGAATTCTTAAACAATTAAGGTTGGAGTAGACATAGTTATCACACAATTTTTTTTATGGTACAAGGAAGATTTGGCTGATTAAGAGTGATGCCTTCTTTAGAATCTCATATAAATTTGGCTAATTAAGATGAGAAGAAAAACATAATTCATTAGTTAAAGTTTTCAATTTCATGTATTTTTTCTCCTATTTATTAGGTGCATTAGATGAAGGTTGAATGTAAGTCTTATAATGTTGAGTTACCTTTGGATCTTGAGTTTCTGATACTCCTATGATGATCTTTCTCAACAAGTATTTTATTCTATTGTTGTTTTTTGAATAACATATTGGGGAAATACAAAAATGTGTACTTCTATAGGATAGCAAACACAAAATTGAAGCATGAAACAAGAATTGATCAAGTTGCAGGTGGAATGTGGACTAAAATAGTAAGTAATGTAGAATAACAAAATAAGCAATCTGTTGTGTCTACATGTTTTGTTATTTTTTGAGATTGTAAATCCATGTTCTATATTCACATAATGGTTCAAAATTGAAATTTACAATTCGATAAAAGTACTGATGGGTGTTTTTCCCTGCACCCTCAATCAACAACTTGCCTCTAGTTGTGGTTTCAAGTTACCTCCATTTGTTGTTCCTTGCACCTTCAAAAAGTGTTAGATAGGCATATTTGTCATTTTAAGATATAAAATAAAGGCCCCCTTTTTTATGTGCACACACACACACAACATATACAACATATACAACCTTCACCATGTAGATTTTCCTAAGCACTATTGGGACCTTATACCCTACAACAAATGTATTATTGTGAAAATCATGACAAGTACATTTGTTGCTGGTTCTAACTCCCAGTAGTGCTTGGTCAAATTTGATGCACTATAGGGATAATATTTTGTAGAATATATATGATATTTTATTTTGATCTACAAACTACTATATTATTTGAATATCTTTCTTTCTTGCCACAATAGGAAAGAGTTTGAGGTGGAAGACCGTAATAACAGTAGTGTTTCAATTTGGTATACTATACTACAACATCATTTCATAACTAACTTTTCAATTTCTATATATAATTAGGTTATAGATAATCTAAGTGAAGAAGGATCATGTCAGGCAATCCAAGTGAAGAAGGTAATGGGGATACAATCAATAGATTGTGGTTTAACTTGAAAAGAAAAGGTGATGGAAAATGTTATTATCCCTACAATATTTGTAAAGTCTTAAACACTAGAAGATTTCTAATCGAAATAACTAAGAGAGATTGTAGGTATAGTGGTCACATTGAAGGAGGGTTTGATTATCATGAATTGGTAAGTTTTTCATTATATTTATTTAACAATTAATATATATATGAAATAAACTTGATGAAGAGATCATTATCATGGTTTATTTGTGTTCATCATTTTTATATAGGTCAACCTCCTCAGGGGAGTATGTGATATAGACCATGGAGGTGTGAATATAGAGAATATGGCTTTGTAAGTGGAGGATCACGGAGGTGCAAATATTGAAGCTAAAGATTATGATCCCATGGAAGATGACGGTGATGCGCTAGATGATGGTACTAATATAGTGATCCATGACACATTTGGTATTGGTGCAAGTGATGATGATGATCAGGATGATGTTGATGTCATCCATGATATACCTCTACTTGAGAAGGAAACCACACCCCTTTAGGAAGGCTCCCAAACAACTCTTCTCTTTGTTGTATTATTGTTGTTGAACTTGAAGGTTATGAATGGTTTATCCAACACAAAAATGTCATGTATGCTAAGGTATGTCATCTATGTCATTATAGTAATTAAATGGGGAAACATGTACCATAAATATTATTAATATTAACAACTTATATTTTTTTCTATAGATTGATAGGTGACTTTTTGTTACCACCATCGAATATTCTCCCTCGCTGATACCGAGAATTATGTGCCACTATGAAAGATATTTGAATAGAGTATCAAGCAATAGATGATTGTCCCAATAATCATATTATTTATCATAAAGAATATTAATTTGCAGTAGAATTCTTTGAATGTCATATGAGTAGATATTGAAAAGGTCAAATAACAAAAAAGGTGGCTCACAAGGTTCTTCGTTAGATCCCCATTATACCATGTTTGCAAAGATTATTTAGGTGTAGTAGCTTGGCACAATTTATGGATTACCATGCACGCAATAGGAGTCAAGATGACATTATTCAAATGCATGCATATGGTTTTGTATTTAAGGACATAGAGGAAAAGTGGCCACACTTTATCGAAGAACCTCAAAATCTCAATCTTTTAGTGGCAGCAGATGATCTCAATCCATTTGGAGAGCTAAGATTTGTTTAATCTATTTAGCTTGTTTTTGTCATGACCAATAACATTCTTCCATGGATGTCAATCAAGAGGGGAGCACATTATGTTGGAAATGATTGTTCTAGGTATTTGATCATTTAATAGTTATCTGTATGTAATTATAAATCTTGTAGTAAAATGGTCACAATAATTATGTAATGTTGTTGTTCATTCAACTTGGTAAATACCATATATATATATATATATATATAGCCTTTTATCGATGAGTTGGTGGAGTTATAGAAAGGTGTCACCATTTATGACATCTCTAGACCAATAGGAAACACACAATTTCAATTCCATGCAATTCTTGTATGGACAATACATGATGCCCCAGCGCTAACACATTTTTATGGTATGTTATGGTGAATTCAAGTTGCACATGATAATTCTAAAAATAAAAATTAACATATTTAATCTAATTGTATCATTATCTTGTAGGTCTTCAAACAAAGGGAAAATTTGCATGTCCAATTTGTGGTCCAAAGATGAAATCTCATTATTTAAAAAGTTTAGGAAAGTAGGTGTTTGATGAGTATAGACACTTTCTCCACAAAAATCATAACTATCAAATTACCAAAAAACATCTTTTCAATGGGAAAGAAGAGACTACATCTAAGCCACGAAGAATTACATCTCGCCTATAGAAGTTGGAATATAATAGAATTAATCATCAAGGTACTACCATTCTACCTAATGGTTTATGTTTGAAATTTATATATTTATATTGTGTTTTGTTATCTGATTATGTGATTGATGATTGTGAATGTCATCAAGGAAACAAAACTGAGCACCTTCCAAAGGGACTAAAAAGTTATCCCAGAGAAAAAGTAGGTTTCCCTACTACGAGCAGCTGCAAATTGTGCATTTGTTTGATACTATGCATATTAGAAACAATGTAATAGAGATATTGTGGATGATATTGGATTGAAAGTGTGAAAAAGAAAAAATTGTCAAAATTTGTAGCGACATTCATGAATCCAATCATGCAATGAAATATTTCATTGAATCAAATAGAAATGGTGAACGGATTAATATAAGTTCCCTTCCTTGGTTATTAATAGAACATAAAAGTGATGCCATAAAATAAGTCGTACAAAAAATTTGATTTCCCACAGAATTTTCTACAAACATAAGTAGTGCCATATCAAAGAAAAGTGAATTTGGGCCAGGGTTGAAAATGCATGATTGACATACCTTCATCAAGGTAAGTCATGTTCTTTTGTATTTACAATATATTTGTAACCTACATGTACTTCTCATTGTATTATATGATAAAAAAATGACATGATTATTTTTATAGTTGTTGGAGTACGTGCTACCCCTATCTCTCTCAAAGAACTTCAACAATAACATAAAACAAGTGATATATGATCTTGGAAAATATATGAGGTAAGCAATGATATCTATTCAATTTTTTGTATATATTGTAAAGTGTCGTGTTTATGTATTTTTGTGTCTTGAATGTCTTGTAGGTGGTTGTCATCTAAAAAAATCCATAAAGCATATATAAAATATTAGAAGAGAAGAATTCCTCATCTAATGTGTGAAATGCAAAAGTTTCTACCTTCAACCTTTTTCAATGCACAAGAACACTACCTCATACACCAAGTTGAGGAGATTGAAATGTGTGGACCCATACACACTTGGTCAATGTGGATGGTTGAGAGGCACTTGAAATTTTTTAAGGCTTTGGTTCGAAAAAGAGCACGTACTAAGAGTTCTATGGTGGAGGGATATATGGTATACCAGACTATGGTATACATTACTAAATATATTCCTAATATTGCAATAAAGATCTATATAGATCACATTTGGGATCTCGACACCATTAGAAAATTTGAAGGGGAGTACTTGGTGGGGAAAGGTAGAATGAGGAAAGTGAAAGGTAATAAATTATAAGACATTATTATAGCTGTTAATTAATTCTTAATCTTCAAAATTAATCAGCTGTAAGTAATCTATTTATTTTTTATATAGTTTCTCGAGAGTGGGATACAATACATTTGTATATTATAAAATAATCAAGATTGGATGATGAAATAGATTGAATGATGTCATCATTTAGGTTGCAAATTAACATGGGAAGTTGTGTCTTCATTGGTTAATGAAGCTCATTGTAATGGAGATCCAAATGTTACACAAAGGGAAATAGATTTAGCACATGGTTTAAGAGATTTTTAGGTATGTATAAATTTGTTAATCACTCATACATTTAAAAACTCTCAATGCATTAATTTATACATGTTTTACATATTTTTGCAGGTCAAACACCACAAGGCTATGTTTTGCAATGGTCATAAATTTCGCATCAAAAAGTTGGATGACACAAAGAAAACTTGTGATTATGGGATACGTGCAATCTTTCAGGTGACTAATAGTTCATCTAGAAATGACTTAAATCCTCAAGAGTCTCAAAATTGATATTATGACATTTTGGATGATATACTTGAGTGTGACTTTAATTCCTCTAGATTACTTCTCTTCATTGTCAGATGGTACATGCTACGACTTAATCAAAATGATCCTAATAGAACTATTATTGAACATGACAATGGATTTCAATTGATTAATACAAGGTTGTTTGAGCCATTTGGGGATGAGCCCTATGTTCTTCCAAGCCAATGTGAGTAGGTATTTAACTCAGAGGTTCCACATAAATCAGGTTGGTCATTTTTTGTTAGACATGATCTAAGAGGAAGGAAAATGTGGTATAATGCGATGGAAGAAGAAGATTGCGAACAACTAGAAGATGATGTAGATGATGATCATGAACAACAATTAGTCGATAATATTCCTGATGCAACTTTTCTTGAAGAAGAAGATGATGATTATGATGATGTTGATGCTGGTTATGATGATGATGATGATGATGATTATGAAGATGATGATTATGATGATGCTGATGCTGATTATGATGATGATGATGATTATGATGATGATGCTGATGCTGATGCTGATGAAGATGATGATACTGATGCTGATGATGACAATAATGATGGTGGTGGTGATGATGATGTTGATGATAATGATTATCATGGTGATTAGTTGGATGAAGAAGAAGATGAATGATATGAATGAAATGTACAGTTACATTATCATTGCTTAATCTATTTAATATTGATTTCTTGATAGAAATATGGAGTTATGAGATCAATGCTTAATCTAATTAATTCATTATGTACCTTTTAATGTTTTTAATTCATATGGGATGCTTATGGTTTTTAATGTACTTACTATGTCATTTTGACTATATTTATCATGATTTTTTTAGCTAACATTAGATAATTGAATTACATATATAGGTACCTGGACCCCTTTCATAAACATCTCACATAGTCTCATGGATTGACATGTATAAGTCAATACAACCTATAAGGATTAATATATTTCACAATTTGAAAAATATCTCCCATTAGTTGCTATCTCTCTCATTTTATGGAGTGTAGGTAGCAGTAAATAACTATTTTTAAGATGTGTCTTCCTCGAGCGAAGAAAGTGAGTCATGTAGTATGTCTGAATTAGTAAGATCAGCTAGAGGTCAAAAGACTAGAAAGAAATTGAATAAATGCATGAAAATTTTCCTTTCTCAAGGGGGTCATGTTCTTATGATGATGAGTGCAAAGGTGACATCAAGGTGCCCTCTAGGTAGCTCAAAATCCATAGAAACAATGGGTCCCCAAGGAACTTCCTCCAATAAAAAATGATTTTAGTGTTAAGGGCAAGATATATCGTACTGCACCATTGTCAATACATGGTTTGGGCCTATTTTCCATGGATGACATAAAGGTCTCTTACAATAAAGTTTTTGAATTGATGGAGTATGTTGGACCTTGTTACAATTACAAAAGTTAGATGCGAATTGTTCAATATAAAAAAAAGTATGCATAGGTATGCACTCTCAGTAAATTATATTCAACAAAAAGACCATGAGAAAAGTAAAAGAGTGGATATATACATTGAAAAAAGGCAAAAATCATCAGGGAATATTGTCAGTTTTATAAATAGCATGCGACCTCTATTAACTATTAAGCAACCCAATTGCATATTTGAGGCACATGAGGGAAATCATGTATTTATATGTGCGATGAAATCAATAAGTGTAGGGGAAGAGCTTCTTATTGAATCAAATAGATACAAACGATGTTACTATCATTAGGATGTAGGTACATGATATGTATCATTAAATAATTGAGGTTTTTTTCCAACCACATTTAGAGAGTCTCTTCACCATCCACCTCATCTCCATCATCATCTTCTAATGAAATTTATTAATGCAGTCCTTTCTAATTACTGGTTAACTTTAAAATATAAATATAGGGCCACAATATGAAGAAACCATGTAGAGGGGACAATGATGATCTTGCATGCACTTCTTTCCAATAGGTAAACCTCTTTGTTATTGTACTACAAATTAGATAGAAGCAAAATGTTAAATATAGTTTTTTATTATATTATTTTCATCACTGTTTCAGATTAATTCTAATAGAGTTAGTAATATTGTTGTCAGAGACAGGTGGTTAGTAGAGAAAGGTAAAGGAACCCACAGTCCCTAAAGAGGAGTCATTTGATGAGGACCTAGCTATTGATTTCACTACTTGTGATGACCTGGCCTCTGTAATTAAAAATTGCCTCCACAAAACTGGAAAAAGAGTGGTTGAATTGGCATCTATATTCCCTCTGACTCTCGAATCACAAAAGAGGGAAACTAAACTGATGCACCTATCTCAAAATTATAAAGTAACTATTAATTTAATTTTTAATTATAACATAAGTTCAATAATAGTTTTTATGTTATACTAGTCTTTTATGTCATTAAAAAATTATCAGATGTGCTGCTTTTACAACTTTTTTACATAATTTTTATCCTCGCGGCCATGATGAGGGTATTGTAGTTGGTTCCGGTAGATCACATGTTGGACAATTTATTTTTTTTACTCTCTAACAATATTTTCCATGCTAATTACTACTTTTATTATTCTCTAACAATCTTATTCTTCAACATGTGTCAATGATCATTTACTATCACCACCTCATACGATGGCAGGTTCAGATGTACTACGTCCTGCAATATCAACAACACATAGCATGGCCACAGATGCCATGGAATGACCTACTCGTACACAAATTTTATTTTTTCTTTCATTATATATATGTTTATTTCCCTTGAAGTGTTCCTTTTTAGGGCCATTTCATAATGGATTCAATTTATGCAATAGGGGATGCAACACTTGATGGTGATTTTCCTGGATGTACTAGTATACCTAGTATGGGAACAATGAAGGATTTCATATTGCTTGTGAGGGATGAAGAAGGAATTCTCTTGAAAATAGAAAAACTTCCAAGTACTTTAAAGATTGGACCTTTCTTTTACTATACAATTATATGTTAATTACACCTTGCATTCAATATGAAAAGCTTAAATCTATTGTATTCTTATTTTATACTATTATATCCTTCGACTAATGATCACATGATTATTTTGCAGGGAATGATGTTTTTTATGATAAATTTAGTGATGAGTGTTTGTGAATACTCAAGCCCACCATCTGTATAGGGTGGAACATCATATCTGAACTAAAACCCCAATCCACTATTTTGATTTCATATCATTGCTAGGATAGTTATCATTACATCCATTTCTTAAACTATATTAAAGGTAATTTCACTTAATTTTTGAATCTAACACTATTTTTCTCTTAAAAGGTTGAAAACCCAAGATCAAAAGTTAAAGGATACTCTCGTACAAAGTATGACAAAATTTTTTGGACCTCATGCATTTGAGAAGGGTAAGCTCCTTCAGAAAGATGGGTTATGTTTGAGGTATATTAGGGACCAATACATGTGTACATTAACCAAAAACCCAAATTACCAGCATCCCCCTTGCATTCCTAATTAAGAGTGGAAATCTCTTATTCTGGATGTGAATGAGAAATTTGAAATAAAAAAATGAAATACACCACCAGAGAATAGAAGAAGGTATGTGATATTGTTCAAAATGTAATTATGCACTAAATACTCTTCATATTTATATGAACTAACATATTTCAATCTCATCATAGATTTCCTGACACATCAAAGGCAACAAAGGCAAGACTACAAAAGCACAGGCAACACAAGCTAGGCTCTGATAGTTATTTCAAACTTGATGCACAAGTTGTAAGTGTTAATATTATTAGAATTAAATGAGGAAAAATACAATTTGTAGATGGCTTTTAACACTGAAAATAATACTTTGATCTTTATAATATTTTTTTATAATTTGAAATCTTTTTTGTTTTAATGAAATAATAAAATAATATTTGACGATACCAAGAAAAAATGTAGGGCATAGAGTTCAATATAAGTCTCATAGAAGAGGACAAGAAAATTGGCTTCTAACAAGGCTATAAAGCCATGGTAGAAAGAATAAGAAGTCCACAAGGTTCTACTGATGGATCTGTCATAGTAAGTAAGCTAAATAGATGATATTTCAAATTTAATTATTTACCAATTAGTTTATTTGATGTTAAGTTCCAACATAAAGTGAGTAAATTTGTTTTTAGTAAGAAAACAATGATAAAATGAATGTGTATGAAATTGAAATGCAGCCTGCTGTTTCTTTCCATACACAGCCTATGCATGTTGATAACAATAAGGATGTGCATCAAAGTAATACAAGTAAACATCTTAAATTTATTGGTGTAGTAATACAAATTTAATTTCAATTGATGTTTGGATTAACGTAACAATTTGTATTGCAGCTATAGAGAGTGTAAGAATTTGCAAATAGAAAAGATTGAACCAAGGATCTAGAGGTTACACAAAAGAATGAGAGAAAATATGAATGCAAAGATGGATTGAATATATCCAATGAATTCACCTTGAATGATTGCTTGATGATTGATTACATAATAGGCCTTCTTATATAGGAAAGGCAATATGAGAGAATGATAAGGAGCTGATAAGATATCTCCTATGCTAGGTGTAATCACATGTCCACCAAATGTGGATCATCCTCCATTATGCAATAAAGTATGTGCAATAGATTAGGATGATAATGTGATAAGAGCACAAAAGGTGGATCTCACACACAAAGAGGTATGTGATGATAACTATCACACCAAAAGTGGAAATTCTCCTACACCATGTGCATAATTAAGGTGCACACTCCTAGGTGTCTCAATCACTAACTACTATGCAATGCATTATCCTAAGTAAGATTGAGTAAAGTGTAATTAGGAATATTTAATTACACCAACACCCCCCCTTAAGTGCAACTTAGGGGAATGCACTTAAACTCACAATGCAAGATGGGTCCCGGCTACTAGGCCATGTTAGCTACCCATGTACAAAATGCAATACATGAGATGCATAACTCTCATAAAGTGGAGAAAGAGGGAAAACCTCATAGGAAAAGCCCTCCCCCAAAAAGAGAGAAGAAAACAAGATGCATGGCTAGATGGAGTGCTCAAGACCCCCCAAGAACTACATACATCATGTATATACAAAGATATATCACCCCATAAGAAGGATAGTTGGAGACATGATATCCCCCCCATAATGTAGAAGCTCCCATGTTGATGAAGAGTACCTAGAAACAATAGATCAACCAATTCTTACAAGAAACATGTCTCCCCTTAGGAAGAAATAGATACATCAAATGATGAAGAAGCCAACCCATGTGAAAATTGAATGAAGAAGAAGATGTAGGTCTCCATGTATGAATCTCCGAAGACTAAATAGGGCTCTCCAAGCTCAAAGAATCTATCACTTCATGTGACAAATCAAGTAATGAAGAAGAATAATCAAGAGTACCAATCTTCAAAGAAGGTGAAGAAGTATCCCCAACTATGATGAAACTGTCATCAAGAGAAAGAAAAACCCCCTCATGTATGTCTTCCAAATCTGCATCATGAGAATCAACTAATGTTGAAGATGCATCCAAATAGTCATCACATTCTTCATGATTTGAAACACTATAAACATCCTATTGAATAGTAGAGCCCATGTCTGAAGAGGTAGGAGGTGGAGGAGTAGGAAGATTAACACTTGTCTCAACAACAAAATGATTCAAGTGCCCAAAATTCTCCTCATAATTATCCCTTGGCATAGGGATGGGTGTTAGCTTGTGATGACTAATCAGGAAAGTACTATCTAGGAAAGTATTGTATAATATGGCTTAGGGTTAGGGATTTTCAAGATGTATGATTTTAGTACTTGTGGCAGAATTGGGCTGTAAGGGATTATGAATTGTAATAAAGTTGTAATTAGTGGATAATAATAATATTGGACTCGCTGTTGGTGGATCTAGCCTAGGGATTGGGTGAACCATGTTAAATCTATGTGTCTTTTGTTATATTCTGTGTGGTTTATTATTTTCTGATATTAGTTATATTTGCAAATAATTATTATTTCTGCCTTGTTAATTCTAAGAAGTGATATCAGAGTGAGGTTATTTTGTTTGTTCTTTCATCTATTCTCTAAAGTAGGTCTCACGAGTTAGTGGGAGAATCTCTTAGTTAAGTGGGAGAAATGGCAGATGAGGGTAGGCTGAAGGTTGATAAGTTTAATGGGCAGAACTTCCAATTATGGAAGATGCAAATGGAGGATTATCTCTATCAGAAGGATCTATGGTGGCCATTAGAGGGAGTAGCCAAGAAAGAGGCATCAATGTCTTAGGATGATTGGGATATTTGGGATAGGAAGGCACTAGGGAGTATTCATCTATGCCTAGCACAATCGGTGGCATTCAATACTTAAGAAAAGATAGCTAAAGATCTGATAGAAACCATAGCGAAGTTGTATAAAAAGCCTTCAGCTTCAAACAAGTTATTTCTTATGAAGCATTTATTTAATATGAAAATGGTAGAAGGTGGATCAGTTACTGATCATTTGAATGATTTTAATATAGTTACAATTCAATTAACCTCAGTTAAAATTACTTTTGATGAAGAGGTTAGGGCTCTCTTGATTTTGTGTTTTTTGCCAAAAAGCTGGAATGGCTTGGCAATGGCTGTTAGTAATTCTATTTCTGGTTCTAATACCCTAAAGTATGATATTGTTATTGGTGCTATATTGAGTGAGGGAATTCGTAGGAAAATCTCAGGGGCATCCACATCGGGTAGTGTATTGAACGCAGAAAGCAGAGGCAGAACAAGAGATAGAGGAAACAACTCTGGAAATCATGGGAAATCAAGAGGAAAATCAAAGGGAAAGAGCTCCAAATCTAAAGGGCTAAATGATTGTTGGTACTATGGAAAACTAGGTCATAAAAAAAAAGATTGTTGGTCTCGAAAGAAAGATCAAGGAGACAAAAATGATGGAAACAAGGAGGAAAATGTGGTAAGTAACAAATCTGAAGAGGATGCTTTTCTTTTGTCTTTAGAAAATGTTGATGATTCATGGGTTTTGGATTCTGGGGCTTCATTTCATGCTACACCCCATAGAGGTTACTTTCTTGATTATGTCCAAGGGGATTTTGGGCTAGTTTATTTGGTAGATAATGAACCCTATTAGATTGTTGGAAAGGGAAAAATTAAGATTAAGTTGTAGAATGGGAATCATTGGCTACTACAAGAGGTAATACATGTTCCAAGGCTGAGTAAGAATTTAATTTCAGTAGGGAAACTGGGTGATGAGGGTTGCATAGTTACTTTTAATGATAAAAATTAGAAAGTTTCAAAAGGTTCCTTAGTAGTAGCAAAAGGTGTGAAAGTAGGCACCTTATATCTTTGTATAGGTCATACTATTCCTTCTACTTTAATTGTTTTAGAAGATAATGAATGTTCAGGAATAATGGCTGAAGTTGAGCAGGAAGAACATCAAACCATTGTTGTAGATTCTAACATAGCACTGTGGCACAACAGACTCAGGCACATGAGTGAAAAAGGTATGAAATTAATTCATTCAAAGAAAGTTTTACCTAGTCTGAAATGTGTCAATATAGATTTCTGTGAAAGTTGTGTTTATGGAAAATAAAAGAGAGTTAGTTTTGTGAAGAGTGCGAAGGAAAAGAAAAATGAGAGATTAGAGCTTGTGCATATAGATGTATGGGGACCAGCTCAGGTATCTTACCTTGGTGGCTCTCTGTATTATGTTACATTTATAGATGATGCAACAAGAAAAGTATGGATTTATTTTCTTAGACAGAAATCTGATGTATTTCAAACTTTTAAGAAATGGAAATGTTTGGTTGAGAATGAGACTGGTAAAAAGTTAAAATGTCTCAAATTTGATAATGGTGGTGAGTATTGCAGCACAAAATTTGAAGAATATTGTTCCTCTAATGGTATTCATAGGCAGAAAACTATACCATGGACTCCATGAGAAAATGGAGTGGCTGAACGCATGAGCAGGACAATAATGGAGCGTGCAAGGAGTATGAGGTTGCATGCTAGGCTGCCCAAAAATATGTGGGCAAAGGCTGTGAACATTGTTTTTTATTTAATCAATAGAGGCCCCTCTACTCCTTTGGACTGTGGTATTCCACAGGAAGCATGGAGTGGTAAGAAGGTGAGTTATTGTTTTCTCAAAACCTTTGGTTGTGAAGCTTTTGCACTTATAGATTCTGAAAATAGAACCAAGCTAGAAGCTAAGTCAAAGAAATGTGTATTTTTTGGGTATGGCATTGATGAATTTGGTTATAGGCTTTGGGATTTTGAAAATCATAAAATTGTAAGAAGCAGGGATGTCATATTTAATGAGAAAGTATTGTACAAAGATCTGTTGCTACAGCATGAGAAGAAAGAAAATGACTATGTAGTACTGGATGATACTCCACAAGTTCATGTTCCAGTAGTTTCTTATGCTCTGCAACAAGAGCAACAACAAATACCACACACCCCAGTGAATGTTAGATGGTCAACAAGGCTAAGTAGACCTCCAGAAAGATTTTCTCCATCTTTGTATTCTATTTTGTTAACAAGTGCTGGTGAGCCTGAATGTTATAATGAAGCTGTGCAGGTGGATACAAAGCTTCAGTGGGAGTCTGTAATGACAGATGAAATGGACTCTTTGCTAAAAAATCAAACATGGGATTTATGTAAGTTACCTGCAGGTAAAAGGGCTTTACAGAATAAATGGGTTTACAGGATAAAAGAAGAGGATGGAGGTAAGAAAAGATTGAAAGCCAGATTAGTCGTAAAAGGATTTGCATAGAAACATGGTATTGATTTCGATGAGATATTTTCTCCAGTTGTTAAAATGACTTCTATTCATACTATTTTAAGTATTATGGCTACTGAAGATTTGCATTTAGAGCAGCTTGATGTTAAAACAACTTTTCTTCATGGTGATTTGGATGAAGAAATATATATGGTTCAGCCACAAGGATTTGAGGTCCAGGGTAAGGAGAGTTTGGTGTGTAGATTGCAAAAAAGTTTATATTGCTTGAAGCAAGCACCTCGACAATGGTATATTAAATTTGACACTTTTATGAATGAGCATGGATATAGTTGGTGTCATTCTGACCATTGTGTTTATTTTAAGAGGTTGGATGATGATAGCTACATTATTTTATGTTTATATGTTGATGATATGCTTGTATCTGGGTCTAACATGGATCACATTAAGGGGTTGAAACATTAGTTAGCAAAATCTTTTGCTATGAAGGATTTGGGGTCAGAAAAACCATTCAGTGGTATCAAAATTGATAGAGATAGGAAAAATAGGAAATTATCTCTATCTCAGGCTGATTATATTGAGGTGTTGCAACATTTCTCTATGGAAAATGCCAAAGCTATCAGCACACCTCTGCCTAGTCATTTGAAATTGAATAAGGATATGTGTCCCAAGACACCAGAAGAAGAGACTAAAATGTCTAAGGTACCTTATGCTTCAGCTATAGGGAGCTTAATGTATGCTATGATATGTACTGGGCCAGATATTGCACATGCAGTGGGAGTCGTTAGTCGATATATGAGTAACCTTGGGATTGAGCATTGGAATGCAGTCAAATGGATTCTTAGATATTTGAGAGGCACATCCAGTAAGTGTTTACACTTTGGGGGTTCTACTACTACTCTACAAGGCTATGTTGACTCATATTTGGTAGGAGATATAGATAGCAGGAGTACTACAGGTTATATATTTACTATTGGTGGGACAGTAGTGAGTTGGATTTCTTGACTATAAAAGGTAGTTGCTTTATCCACTACAGAGGCAGCCAAGGAGATGATATGGCTTCAAGTCTTCATGGAAGAATTGGGACATCCACAGAAGGATAATTTTCTACATACAGATAGCCAAAGTGTCATTCATCTTGCAAAGAATTTTTTTTTGTACTCAAAGAAAAAACACATATAGTTGCAGTACCATTTCATTCGATCAGTTTTGGATGATGGGAAGTTAAGGCTGGAAAAGATTCATACTGATTTTAATCCAGTAGATATGCTTACAAAGGTAGTAACAAGGGAGAAGTTGAACTCATGTTCAGCTTTAGTTGGTCTTCTAGACTGAACAAAATAAAGGAACAGCTGAGTCCAAGGTGGTTCAATCTTGTGGGAGCCTCATATGGGTAGCGGTATTGCTATAGGATCAGTCTCCAAGTGGGAGGTTTTTTAGTATAGTGTGGATACTGATCAGTCACCAAGTGGGAGATTGTTTTCTTGTGGTGACTAATTAGGAAAGTACTATCCAGGAAAGTACTGTACACTTTTCCTCCTGACCTCGCCGGGCCGGGCCCCGAGCGGGGGTTTGGGGGTGGCAGCTTTTTGGTTATTTGGGCTAACTACTTATAACTCATTCTAACCCTAAAGCAAAAAAATATTGTATAATATGGCTTAGGGTTAGGGATTTTCAAGATGTATGAGTTTAATACTTGCGACAGAATTGGGCTCTAAGGGATTACAGATTATAATCAAGTTGTAATCACTGGATAATAATAATATTGGACTCACTGTTGGTGGATGTAGCCTAGGGATTAGGTGAACCACATTAAATCTGTGTGTCTTGTGTTATATTCTGTGTGGTTTATTATTTTCTGATATTAGTTATATTTGCACATAATTGTTTTTTCTGCCTTGTTAATCCTAACAATGGGTACATCATGAATATCATCATCATTATCAACAAAATGTGAAAAAGAATACAAGTGTGATGTATGATCAACAACTCCCATAGCTATGACATCTCTAGTCTCCATGTTCCTAATGTAGACATAATCAGGAGTGAACTGAACAATTTTACCTTGTGCCCCATGTGTAATTTGGTAAATAGAAAGGAGATTAGTGGTCAAGGATGGTACACAAAGAACATCCTTAAATGTCCCCTCTCCCATAGGAATAGAACCTTTCCCACAAACTCTCATGAATGTGTTGTTACCCATCAAAATATTAGGAGAATTACAAGGCTCAATAGAAGAAAACATATCCATAGACGATGCCATATGAAGTGATGCACCTGAATCAAGAAGCCATTTACCTTCCTCAGGATGTGTGGAAGCCATGAGTGCTTGTCCTTTACCTTTATCTTTGGATGATGATGTAGGTGTAGAAGCTATCAAATGTGTAGAAGAAGGAGCAGACACTGATGAGGGAAACTTAATGTTGTGTTTTTGAATAATGTGAGTTAGCTCATCAATCTTCTTTTGAAAACACTTATGCTCATCATGTCCTAGCTTTTTACAATAAGAAAATTTATCTCTCTTTCTTCTAGATGATTCCTCTCTTGAAGAGGAATTGGATTCAGTACAATTGTGTGAAGAAGATTCATTACCTTTGTCACAAGGCTTAGGATCCTTATTGTGTTTCTTTTATTTTCCATTAGAAGCCTTTGAATTAGACTCACTTGCAATCAATGCTGGATGTGTGGAAGGCTTCAATTGACCCATGTGTGCCAACTTTGCTTGTTCCCTTGTGACATGCGCTGCAAATTCATCGAGAGGGAAACTTGTATGCACTACCAAGAACATCCATAGTGGCATGGAATGTAGAAATAAAGATAGAATAATCAGGACCAAGCTTGGAAAGAATCGAAAAGATCAATTATTCATCCCCTTTAACAATGCCACATGTAGAAAGCTCCAATCTAATAGAATTGAACTTAGAGAAAAAATCTTGAATATTGTCAAAATCCCTAGGATTAAGACCTATGAGATCATTCTCTAATCTAAATTTTCTCATTCTATCAAGTTTACCAAAGAGTCCTTCCAATATGACCCAAGTATCATGAGGATGTGTGCAAGATGCAATATGAAAGTGCAAGTCATGAGAGATGGATGATCTAAGAGAGCCAAGTGCTTTATCCGTTTGATCAAACTATTTTCACCTTTCTGCAACACCTATTTGAGGTTCTTGATCGTACCTAAGAGTCATTCTAGGCAATCCAAGACTCAACAAATGATCACTTAAAAATAATTTCCATTCATGGTAGTTATAATTTCCATATTAACACCAAATAATGACTGATAACTACTCATAACTCCTTGAAATGACTGATGCAAATTAGAAAACTGAGATCTAAGGATTAACCAAGTGAAAGTATAGTCTCAAAATAACCTAATTCTGAAAGCGATATGCCCACCCAAAATCACTAAAATCTGATTGCATATCTGGAAAGTAGACGAAAAATCATGCACTTTCAAAAACAAATTCACTTCAAAATGTTACTGTATGTGCCCAAACGAAGCCCTAGAAGTTGTAGAAATCAGGAATAGTCAACAAAATCTACAATTTTTGAAAAATCAAGCTACCAAAATTCAAAATCAACACCACCACTAGATTCTTCACGAAATTCTACCCAATTTCAAAAAAAAATTCTTGAAAAAAGGAGCAAAAATAACCAAGATATGCCCCTTTGAAGTTGGACTATCAAAATGGAAACTCCAATGAAGGTAGAGAACTTTCAAACCCTGTTAACATCAGCAAACCACAAAGCTAAATTTGACGGCTAGATGACCATTGTAGAAAACCCAATTTAGCCTATTTTGATGGGTAAATGAATGTCAATTTTAGGATATGAAAAAGATGATGTCAGCAAAATTTTGACTGCACTTGGATGATGTGATGCTGACTGGGTCATCTGTACATGTTTGTACTAGTGATGTGAACAAATGTGCCACCGATGTGGTGAATGACTATATAGTGACATGGGTCTATCGAGATGGTAGGTGGCTGAATGGTTTGCCACATGTTGATGAAGGGTGCTCCCCTTAATACCACAAACACATAACAGAAATAGAGAAACAACAACAATAATATGCAAGAACAGAAAATTGGCTTCTTATTATCTCCACAAATGTGAAATTACAAGCTTTCAGAATTACAATATGCAAAGCCACATGGGCATCCCTTACAATATTCTGTAGGACAAAGCCTCGAACTACTATCCAGAACTATTCTGAACTAATCCCAACTGCCTAAGACAATAATATAGCCTTCCTTATATAGGCAATTTTCCACCGCCTGGGAAGGTTCCAGAATTTTAGCCAATAAGGCCGACCAAACTTAGCATTATTTTATTTTACATTTTATTACATCATAGTCGGCTCAAGATAACCTTTGAAATCCGAACAGAAATTTTGAAGAAAATTATTTTTCGCCATTTCAGGTGGTCCAACTTCCGAAGACCATAAGTCATCACCAGTTGACCCGCTCAGCTATTATAACCCCATTTCAGAAATGCCACGAAGCGCTCTACAGGCTTGACCTGCGCAAGCGCCCGTCACCCAAATTTTTGACCTCATCCGGGGCCTCTAAAGCCTTCAAAACTGAGTTCAAAGTTTCTGTACCCTGCTGCCAATATCGAAAATATTCAATATCTTCCAATATACACTTGATCTGGCAATGAAACTTTACTGGCAGACTTATATGACCAAAATGAACCTCCAAGAAAGAAATTAGATCATTCTGAGCATAGACGAAAATTACCAAAAATAGTAACTTTCCATAAATAGCAGCTCTGCACAGGATAGCCCTTATTGAATTCAAAAATAGAAATATTTTTGGGTGATGCAAGATTGCTCTTACACCCAGGATGCTCCTGCATCAGACACCCAGGGTAATTTGAGAAGTGACCCTGTCACGACTCAGGTGTGCAGAGGAAAACCAAGATGGCTAACCTCCTCCTTTGTCAGCCATGATGAATCTTCAACAGGCCATCCTTTCCACTTGACCATATATTCTTCATATGTCCTGTTCTTTGTGCTTCTGCCAACACGACTGTCCAGTATATCTTCGATCTCCTTAGTGTCTGAACTAGTTACTGGAATACTCCACTGTGCTGCTGCAACCTCATCTTCAACACCTCCTTTGTGATACTCTGTCAAATCTGAAATGTTAAACACTGGTGAAATATTTAGCTCACTAGGCAATTCTACCTCATATGCATTTCCTGAATCATGCTTCTTCAGTATCTTACATGGCCCAAACTTCTTCATTTTCAGCTTGTTATATGTACCAACTGGAAACCGCTCCTTCCGTAAATGAACCATGACTTCATCACCAACTTGAAATTCCTTATACCTCCTTTTCTCATCTGCCTTAGCCTTATACTGTGCATTCATCTTGGTAATATGCTTCCTCACCTCCTCATGGATGTTCTTCAAGTGTTCTGCAAAATCCTCAGCTTTAGCACTACTTATTTCTCATTTATCTATCTTTCTCAATTCAGATGCATTTCTTGGACTACTTCCATATACAATCTGAAATGGTGATTTGCTAATGCTTCTATTGACAGAATTATTGTATGCAAATTCTGCCTGTGGTAAAATCAAATCCCATCCTGTTGGCTTATCTCCAACCAAACATCTCAGCAAATTTTCCAAACTCCTATTCACCACCTCTGTCTGTCCATCAGTCTGTGGATGATGTGATGAACTAAACTTCAAATCTGTCTTCAACTTTTTCCATAATGTACGCCAGAAATACCCAACAAACTTAGTGTCCCGATCTGAAACTATGGTCTTTGGCAAACCATGAAGTCTCACTACTTCTCTGAAAAACAATTCTGCTATATGAACAGCATCATTAGTCTTCTTGTAGGGAATGAAATGTGTCATTTTTGAAAATCTGTCAACTACCACAAAAATTGAATCGTGTCCTCGGTAAACCAAGAACAAAGTCCATGCTGATATCCTCCCAAGGCTTCTCTGGTATAGGTAATGACTGATACAACCCTGTATTCTGCTTCACTCCTTTCGCCATCTGACATACTCTGCAACTCTGTACAAACTTCTTCACATCTTGCTACAATTGTGGCCAATAATAATTCTCACCAACCAAAGCAAGGGTTTTATCATGACCAAAATGTCCAGCCAATCCTCCACTATGCTTCTCCTTGATGAGATTCTCCCTCATAGAACTTCGTGGAATGCACAACTGACTCCCTCTGAATAGCATATCATCCTGGATGATGAAATCCAACCATTTTGTCTTGTCTAAAGTAACAGATTCTGTACAAGCTTTCCAAGCTTCACCAAAATCAGGGTCCTCTAGATACAAATTCTTGAGTTCCTTGAACCCAACCACTTCAATCTGCATTTCTGTCAGCAATAGTTGCCTTCTGCTAAGAGCATCTGCAACCCTATTAGACTTTCCACTCCTGTGTTTCAAAACAAATGTATAACTCTGCAAAAACTCAACCCATTTCAAATGCCTTTGATTCAATTTTCCTTGACTATTCAAATATTGCAAAGCTTGATGATCAGTATACAAAACAAACTCCTTAGGAAGCAGATAATGTCTCCACTTCTTTAATACCTGAACTATAGCATAAAATTTTTGATCATAAACAGAATATTTCCTCTTGGCATCATTTAACTTCTCACTGAAATAAGCAACAGGTTTACCTTCTTGGCTCATAACAGCTCCTATTGCAGTACCACTAGCATCACAATCTACTTGAAACACCTTATTAAAATCTGGAAGTGCTAAAACAGGTTCTTCTGTAACTTTTTGTTTCAACAATTGAAAACTCTTTTCTGCCCCATTAGTCCACTTAAACTCTTTTCTATCCCCTCTCATTGTTTCAGTCAAGGGACCACAAATGCTACTAAAATTTTTGATAAACTTTCTGTAAAAGCTAGCCAAACCATGAAAAGATCTTACCTCAGTAGCACTCCTTGGAGTAGACCATTCAAGGATAGCCTGTACCTTCTCTGGGTCCATTTTTAGACCTTCTGCTGAGACTACAAATCCCAAATACACTAACTCTTTCTTCACAAAACTGCACTTCTTCAAGTTAATCAACAATTTATCATCTCTCAACTTCTCAAACACCATACGAATATGCATCATATGTTCCTCCAATGTCTTGCTAAAAATTAAAATATCATCTAGGTAAACAATGACAAACTTACCTAGAAATTCTTTCAGAACCTCATTCATGAGCCGCATGAAAGTGCTCGGTGCATTGGTTAGCCCAAAAGGCATGACTAACCACTCATATAGTCCTTCCTTTGTCTTGAAGGCAGTCTTCCATTCATCTCCTTCTCTGATCCGAATCTGATGATATCCACTTTTCAGATCTATCTTTGAGAAATACACAGCTCCACTCAAACAGTCCATAATATCATCCATTCATGGCAATGGAAACCTGTACTTGATTGTGATCTTGTTTATTGCCCTAGAATCTGTACACATCCTCCATTCTCCATTCTTCTTTGGTGCTAATACCGCTGGTACAGCATAGGGACTCAGACTCTCTCGAATCAATCCTTTTTGTAACAACTCATGTACTTGTCTGTTCAACTCCTCACTTTCTGCAGGTGTCATTCTGTGCGCTGCCTTATTTGGTAAACTCGCTCCTGGGATGAAAAAACATCTGATGACTGATCTTCCTGACTGGTGGTAATCCATCAGACACGTTATCGGATACAATATCCTGAAACTCATTCAACAAATCTACAATTTCTACAGGAACATCTTCTACTTCCTCTTTACCAGCTTTTGGAATTAAAGCAAAACATAAATGCTCATGCCTCATACTATCTAGGAAATTTCTTCCATCAACAAAAGTTATCCTTGCATTACCACATACCTTTTCTTCAGTCTCCTTCAATGGTTTTAGCTTATGTCGCACTCCATCCTTTGTCAGGGAATAGGTATTCGCATGACCATCATGTACAGTACATCTGTCAAACTGCCATGGTCTACCCAACAACATATGACATGCATCCATAGCTATGATATCACACAATACCTCATCTTGGTATCCGCCAATCTTGAACTTCACTAGGCATTGTTCATTGACCATGACCTTGTGGTCATCCTGTACCGAGGCAATCCGATATGGATGTGGGTGTTTCTGTCTCTTGAGCTTCAACTTTGTCACCATCTCTTCTGACACCAAATTGTCAGTGCTTCCACTATCAATAATCACATCACAACATTTACCTTTACACTTGCACCTGGTGCGAAACAGGCTCCTCCTTTGCTCAGGTTCATTCTCACCACTCAACAGGACTCTTCTGTTAATCAACATTTCTCCTCTTTCAGCATCTTCAGAATTTGATGATCTGGCATCTTCATCTACATGTGCAACTTTGGCCTAGCCTTCATTTCCCCTTTCTGTTCTGCCTTGGCATTGAGGACATTCAAATGCCCTGTGACCTTCTTCTCCACAGTGAAAACATGTTCCACGGAAGCCACCTCTTCCAGATCCTTGTCCTCTTCCTCTTCCTCTCTGATCTCTATTATTCTGATTCTGGAAGTGATTGGAATTATTTCCTCACTGATTCTGACTGCTACTGGCCTCATCCTTCTTTTTCGGATCTTCATTTCGGCCACCATATGATCATCCACCAGATCGTCCAACTCAACCTCTTCTGTTTTGTCTGCTCTCAAACTTCTTGTTCAGCTTTTCCTCTACTTTTAGGGCAAACTGGTATGCCTCTTCAATACTGTTCATTCGAACCAGATTCAGCTCCTCCTGGATGCTTGGCCTTAACCCATTAAGGTATCGGGCAACTTTCTCCTTATCAGCTTCGGCATGGCCTATTCTGATGAGAAGTCGATAGAACTCCTCTGTATACTCCTGAACAGATCTTCCTGCTTGCTTCAAACTCTGCATTTTCTTTAGTAGGTCAAGCTCATAATCAACAGGAATGAACTGTCGCTTCAATTTATCCACCATCCGATCCCATCTTGTGATTTTATCTTTCCCTCTTCTATTTCGCTCCAATTGAATTTCTTGCCACCAGATCTTCGCATGACCTTTCAATCTGGCCTTCACAAATTTGACCCTATCAGGATCTTCAACATCTTCATACTCAAAATATTCCTCACATTCATTGATCCAGTCGATCAATTCCTTTGGGTTAAGATTTCTAGAAAATGTAGGAACCTCAATCTTAGGTCTTTTCCCAATCTTGGAAATCGCCCGAAAAAGTCTTTCTTCCTCCTGGTTCACAATTTCAACTTCTCCTTTTTGATATTCTTCTTCGGCTTCATCCTCACTTTCGTCTCTGACATTGAGATTCATTCCTCTGCGAATCTCTTCTTGCAATGCTCGCACTTGTCTCTGCAGCTCTCTAACCTCAGGTGCCACAGCACCAACTCTTCCGCCACGTTCTCGTCGTGAAGGCATTTTCGCGATGTGCGCTGAAACCCTAGCCACGGTCCTAGTGCAAACTACCTCATAGTCGGCGATCTATTTACACACTCAAGAAAACTTGCTCTGATACCACTTGATGAAGGGTGCTCCCCTTAATACCACAAACACATAACAGAAATAGAGAAACAACAACAATAATATGCAAGAACAGAAAATTGGCTTCTTATTATCTCCACAAATGTGAAATTACAAGCTTTCAGAATTACAATATGCAAAGCCACATGGGCATCCTTTACAATATTCTATAGGACAAAGCCTCGAACTACTACCCAAAACTATTCTGAACTATTCCCAACTGCCTAAGACAATAATATAGCCTTCCTTATATAGGCAATTTTCCACCACCTGGGAAGGTTCCAGAATTTTAGCCAATAAGGCCGACCAAACTTAGCATTATTTTATTTTACATTTTATTACATCATAGTCGGCTCAAGATAACCTTTGAAACCCGAACAGAAATTTTGAAGAAAATTATTTTTCGCCATTTCAGGTGGCCCAACTTCCGAAGACCATAAGTCATCACCAGTTGACTCGCTCGGCTATTATAACCCCATTTTGGAAATGCCACGAAGCACTCTACAGGCTTGACCCGTGCAAGCGCCCGTCACCCAAATTTTTGACCTCATCCGGGGCCTCTAAAGCCTTCAAAACTGAGTTCAAAGTTTCTATACCTTGCTGCCAATACCAAAAATCTGAGAATAGACGAAAATTACCAAAAATAGTAACTTTCCATAAATAGCAGCTCTACACAGGATAGCCCTTATTGAATTCAAAAACAGAAATATTTTTGGGTGATGCAAGATTGCTCTTACACCCAGGATGCTCCTATATCAGACACCCAGGGTAATTTGAGAAGTGACCCTGTCACGACTCAGGTGTGCAGAGGAAAACCAAGATGGCTAACCTCCCCCTTTGTCAACCATGATGAATCTTCAACAGGCCATCCTTTCCACTTGACCAGATATTCTTCATATGTCCTGTTCCTTGTGCTTCTGCCAACATGACTGT
Source organism: Chamaecyparis obtusa (assembly GCA_027943335.1). Taxonomy (NCBI): domain Eukaryota; kingdom Viridiplantae; phylum Streptophyta; class Pinopsida; order Cupressales; family Cupressaceae; genus Chamaecyparis; species Chamaecyparis obtusa. The sequence continues at coordinate 167,981 of BSBK01007729.1, forward strand.
CCAGTATATCTTCGATCTCCTTAGTGTCTGAACTAGTTACTGGAATACTCCACTGTGCTGCTGCAACCTCATCTTCAACACCTCCTTCGTGATACTCTGTTAAATCTGAAATGTTAAACATTGGTGAAATATTTAGCTCACTAGGCAATTCTACCTCATATGCATTTTCTGAATCATGCTTCTTCAGTATCTTACATGGCCCAAACTTCTTTATTTTCAGCTTGTTATATGTACCAACTGGAAACCGCTCCTTCCGTAAATGAACCATGACTTCATCACCAACTTGAAATTCCTTATACCTCCTTTTCTCATCTGCCTTAGCCTTATACTGTGCATTCATCTTGGTAATATGCTTCCTCACCTCCTCATGGATGTTCTTCAAGTGTTCTGCAAAATTCTCAGCTTCAGCACTACTTATTTCTCCTTTATCTATCTTTCTCAATTCAGATGTATTTCTTGGACTACTTCCATATACAATCTGGAATGGTGATTTGCCAGTGCTTCTATTGATAGAATTATTGTATGCAAATTCTGCTTGTCGTAAAATCAAATCCCATCCTGTTGGTTTATCTCCAACCAAACATCTCAGCAAATTTCCCAAACTCCTATTCACCACCTCTGTCTGTCCATCAGTCTGTGGATGATGTGATGAACTAAACTTCAAATCTGTCTTCAACTTTTTCCATAATGTACGCCAGAAATACCCAACAAACTTAGTGTCCCGATCTGAAACTATGGTCTTTGGCAAACCATGAAGTCTCACTACTCTGAAAAAAATTCTGCTATATGAACAGCATCATTAGTCTTCTTGCAGGGAATGAAATGTACCATTTTTGAAAATTTGTCAACTACCACAAAAATTGAATCATGTCCTCGGTAAACCAAGAACAAAGTCCATGCTGATATCCTCCCAAGGCTTCTCTGGTATAGGTAATGGCTGATACAACCCTGTATTCTGCTTCACTCCTTTCACCATCTGACATACTCTGCAACTCTGTACAAACTTCTTCACATCTTGCTACAATTGTGGCCAATAATAATTCTCACCAACCAAAGCAAGGGTTTTATCACGACCAAAATGTCCAGCCAATCCTCCACTATGCTTCTCCTTGATGAGATTCTCCCTCATAGAACTTCGTGGAATGCACAACTGACTCTCTCTGAATAGCATATCATCCTGGATGATGAAATCCAACCATTTTGTCCTGTCTAGAGTAACAGGTTCTGTACAAGCTTTCCAAGCTTCACCAAAATCAGGGTCCTCTGGATACAAATTCTTGAGTTCCTTGAACCCAACCACTTCAATCTGCATTTCTGTCAGCAATAGTTGCCTTCTGCTAAGAGCATCTGCAACCCTATTAGACTTTCCACTCCTGTGTTTCAAAACAAATGTATAACTCTGCAAAAACTCAACCTATTTCAAATGCCTTTGATTCAATTTTCCTTGACTATTCAAATATTGCAAAGCTTGATGATCAGTATACAAAACAAACTCCTTAGGAAGCAGATAATGTCTCCACTTCTTTAATGCCTGAACTATAGCATAAAATTCCTGATCATAAACAGAATATTTCCTCTTGGCATCATTTAACTTCTCACTGAAATAAGCAACAAGTTTACCTTCTTGGCTCATAACAGCTCCTATTGCAGTACCACTAGCATCACAATCTACTTGAAACACCTTATTAAAATCTGGAAGTGCTAAAACAGGTTCTTCTGTAACTTTTTGTTTCAACAATTGAAAACTCTTTTCTGCCCCATCAGTCCACTTAAACTCTTTTCTATCCCCTCTCATTGTTTCAGTCAAGGGACCACAAATACTGCTAAAATTTTTGATAAACTTTCTGTAAAAGCTAGCCAAACCATGAAAAGATCTTACCTCAGTAGCACTCCTTGGAGTAGACCATTCAAGGATAGCCTGTACCTTCTCTGGGTCCATTTTTAGACCTTCTGCTGAGACTACAAATCCCAAATACACTAACTCTTTCTTCACAAAACTGCACTTCTTCAAGTTAATCAACAATTTCTCATCTCTCAACTTCTCAAACACCATACGAATATGCATCATATGTTCCTCCAATGTCTTGCTAAAAATCAAAATATCATCTAGGTAAACAATGACAAACTTACCTAGAAATTCTTTCAGAACCTCATTCATGAGCCGCATGAAAGTGCTCGGTGCATTGGTTAGCCCAAAAGGCATGACTAACCACTCATATAGTCCTTCCTTTGTCTTGAAGGCAGTCTTCCATTCATCTCCTTCTCTGATCCGAATCTGATGATATCCACTTTTCAGATCTATCTTTGAGAAATACACAGCTCCACTCAAACAGTCCATAATATCATCCATTCGTGGCAATGGAAACCTGTACTTGATTGTGATCTTGTTTATTGCCCTAGAATCTGTACACATCCTCCATTCTCCATTCTTCTTTGGTGCTAATACCGCTGGTACAACACAGGGACTCAGACTCTCTCGAATCAATCCTTTTTGTAACAACTCATGTACTTGTCTGTTCAACTCCTCACTTTCTGCAGGTGTCATTCTGTGCACTGCCTTATTCGGTAAACTCGCTCTTGGGATCAAGTCCATCTAATGACTGATCTTCCTAACTGGTGGTAATCCATCAGGCACGTTATCGGATACAATATCCTGAAACTCATTCAACAAATCTACAACTTCTACAGGAACATCTTCTACTTCCTCTTTACCAGCTTTTGGAATTAAAGTAAAACATATATGCTCATGCCTCATACCATCTAGGAAATTTCTTCCATCAACAAAAGTTATCTTTGCATTACCACATACCTTTTCTTCAGTCTCCTTCAATGGTTTTAGCTTATGTCGCACTCCATCCTTTGTCAGGGAATAGGTATTCGCACGACCATCATGTACAGCACATCTGTCAAACTGCCATGGTCTACCTAAAAACATATGACATGCATCCATAGATATGATATCACATAATACCTCATCTTGGTATCCGCCAATCTTGAACTTCACTAGGCATTGTTCATTGACCATGACCTTGTGGTCATCCTGTACCGAGGCAATCCGATATGGATGTGGGTGTTTCTGTCTCTTGAGCTTCAACTTTGTCACCATCTCTTCTGACACCAAATTGTCAGTGCTTCCACTATCAATAATCACATCACAACATTTACCTTCACACTTGCACCTGGTGCGAAACAGGCTCCTCCTTTGCTCAGGTTCATTCTCACCACTCAACAGGACTCTTCTGTTAATCAACGTTTCTCCTCTTTCAGCATCTTTAGAATTTGATGATCTGGCATCTTCATCTACATGTGAAACTCTAGCCTGGCCTTCATTTCTCCTGTCTGTTCTGCCTTGGCGCTGAGGACATTCAAATTCCCTGTGACCTTCTTCTCCACAGTGAAAACATGTTCCACGGAAGCCAGCTCTTCCAGATCCTTGTCCTCTTCCTCTTCCTCTCTGATCTCTATTATTCTGATCCTGGAAGTGATTGGAATTATTTCCTCACTAATTCTGACTGCTACTGGCCTCATCCTTCTTTTTCGGATCTTCATTTCGGCCACCATATGATCGTCCACCAGATCGTCCACCGTGACCTCTTCCGTTTTGTCTGCTCTCAAACTTCTTGTTCAGCTTTTCCTCTACTTTTAGGGCAAACTGGTATGTCTCTTCAATACTGTTCATTCGAACCAGATTCATCTCCTCCTGGATGCTTGGCCTTAACCCATTAAGGTATCGGGCAACTTTCTCCTTATCAGCTTCTGCATGGCCTGTTCTGATGAGAAGTCGATAGAACTCCTCTGTATACTCCTGAACAGATCTTCTTGCTTGCTTCAAACTCTGCATTTTCTTTAGTAGGTCAAGCTCATAATCAACAGGAATGAACTGTCACTTCAATTTATCCACCATCCGATCCCATCTTGTTATTTTATCTTTCCCTCTTCTATTTCGCTCCAATTGAATTTCTTGCCACCAGATCTTTGCATGACCTTTCAATCTGGCCTTCGCAAATTTGACCCTATCAGGATCTTCAACATCTTCATACTCAAAATATTCCTCACATTCATTGATCCAGTCGATCAATTCCTCTGGGTTAAGATTTCCAGAAAATGTAGGAACCTCAATCTTAGGTCTTTTCCCAATCTTGGAAATCACCTGAAAAAGTGTTTCTTCCTTCTGGTTCACAATTTTAACTTCTCCTTCTTGATATTCTTCTTCGGCTTCATCCTCACTTTCGTCTCTGACATTGAGATTCATTCCTCTATGAATCTCTTCTTGCAATGCTCGCACTTGTCTTTGTAGCTCTCTAACCTCAGGTGTCACAGCACCAACTGTTCCGCCACGTTCTCGTCGTGGAGGCATTTTCGCGATGCGCGCTGAAACCCTAGCCATGATCCTGGTGCAAACTATCTCACAGTCGGCGATCTGTTTACACACTCAAGAAAACTTGCTCTGATACCACTTGATGAAGGGTGCTCCCCTTAATACCACAAACACATAACAGAAATAAAGAAACAACAACAATAATATGCAAGAATAGAAAATTAGCTTCTTATTATCTCCACAAATATGAAATTACAAGCTTTCAAAATTACAATATGCAAAGCCACATGGGCATCCCTTACAATATTCTGTAGGACAAAGCCTCGAACTACTACCCAAAACTATTCTGAACTATTCCCAACTGCCTAAGACAATAATATAGCCTTCCTTATATAGGCAATTTTCCACCGCCTGGGAAGGTTCCAGAATTTTAGCCAATAAGGCCGACCAAACTTAGCATTATTTTATTTTACATTTTATTACATCATAGTCGGCTCAAGATAATCTTTGAAACCCGAACAGAAATTTTGAAGAAAATTATTTTTCGCCATTTCAGGTGGCCCAACTTCCGAAGACCATAAGTCATCACCAGTTGACCCGCTCGGCTATTATAACCCCATTTCAGAAATGCCATGAAGCGCTCTACAAGCTTGACCCATGCAAGCGCCCATCACCCAAATTTTTGACCTCATCCGGGGCCTCTAAAGCCTTCAAAACTGAGTTCAAAGTTTCTGTACCCTGCTGCCAATACCGAAAATCTTCAATATCTTCCAATATACACTTGATCTGGCAATGAAACTTTACTGGCAGACTTATATGACCAAAATGAACCTTCAAGAAATAAATTAGATCATTCTGAGCACAGACGAAATTTACCAAAAATAGTAACTTTCCATAAATAGCAGCTTTGCACAGGATAGCCCTTATTGAATTCAAAAACAGAAATATTTTTGGGTGATGCAAGATTGCTCTTACACCCAGGATGCTCCTGCATCACATGTCTATCTCCCGTTTGTCAGTGTCACAACTGACGGGGCACTGCGATGTGGTGGAGTCTAGCTAAAGTGTCCCGATGGAGGTCACAAAGGAGCGAGGGTGGCGGTGTTCAGGGCTGCCAATTGTGATGGTGTCTTGGTCACTAGGTGGGAGTAGAGGTGGCCACTAAGAACTAACGCAGATCTGTGGTGGAGTTGAGTAGTGCAGGGGTGGTGGGAAATAATCCCACACGGACTGCATAAAGGGGTTTAAGCCCTTTTAATAATCAAATGCCTAGATGGTAATAATGAGGCAAGGCACACTTGCTTGCCAGGCTCTACAGGCTTGAGTGCCTACACATCCTTTGAACTCAATGGTAGAGGATATTCTTTGTGCATAATAAACAATGCATGGGCTGTAGCAACCCGAATATAACTTTTTACAAAAAACAATTCTAAACAAATGGAAGAATTATTTTATTTTTTTTTGAAAAATCATACCAAGAGGGCAGATCGGGCTGTATGGCTCAATTTGCAAAAAAAAAATTTCCTCAATTTTGACTTTCACTAGATATGGGTGAGTTTATAGTCGCTTTTAACCAAAACAGCCTCCTGGACACAATGGTGAGGTTAGATCTACTCCAAGATGCCTCTATCACACACTAGTTGCTAGATCTAAGATTTGGACCTTCAAAACTTGCATTAAGATCTCTTCAAATTGGCTGATCTAAATGCTCCAATGGCTCTGATACCATGTAAGAATTTGCAAATAGAAAAATTGAACCAAGGATATAGAGGTTAAAGAAAAGCACAAGAGAGAAAATATGAATGTAAAGATGGATTGAATAGATCTAATGAATTCACCTTGAATGATTGATTGATGATTGATTACATAATAGGCCTTCTTATATAGGAAAGGCAATATGAGAGAATTATAAGGAGCTGATAAGATATCTCCTATGCTAGGTGTAATCACATGTCCACCAAATGTGGATCATCCTCCATTATGCAATACAGTATGTGCAATGGATTAGGATGATAATGTGATAAGAGCACGAAAGGTGGATCTCACACACAAAGAGGTATGTGATGACAACTATCACACCCAAAGTTGAAATTCTCCTACACCATGTGCATAATTGAGGTGCACACTCCTAGGTTTCTCAATCACTAACTACTATGCAATGCATTATCCTAAGTAAGATTAAGTAAAGTGCAATTAGGAATATTTAACTACACCAATAGAGAGTGTAGAGGCCATTGTTAATGAGGAGGTTGAGGTTGAGGCCGAGGCTAGACAAACTAACATTGATGTTGATGATGTGACTAGATCGGGTAAAGAGCTATATGATTATGGCCTTTAAAGTTCTAAAATACTTTAAAATAGTTTTAATGTTTTTAATTATAATAAAATATGTTTAATTTAACCTTTTATATGTTATTACAGATGACCCCCTTTTGCATCAATAAAGAACTAGGTGTGCATTGATATCTAATGAGAGGGGAGATGATTATAATGATATCGATACTCTTCTTAATGATTACTTCTTAAAAACTAGAAATCAAAAGAAAAAAAAGAAACGATTGTCATCTATGAACCTTAATTGATAATGACAGATTTTAATATGCCAATGAATTTAATTATGTGGTATTGAATGTTCATAAATTTTATAATGCGTTAATGAATGTTATTGTGTCATAATTAATGAATGTTACATTTTATTAATTTGTTAATGAGTGTTATCGTGTGATAATTAATAAATGTTACATTTTATTAATGGATGAAATAATGAATGAATGTTAGATGTTAATGGGGAATTTAGAGTGATGTTGGGGGGGGAAGTGAGGCCAAATGAGCTTCCACCTTCATGTGGTTGGCCCTATTTAGTACAGAATATAAAACTATTATTGAAACAAAGTGAAGCTCAATAAGATTGTTCCTTATATAGGGTCTCAAGTGTAGCCTTTATCCCACTCTCAATATTGCAAGGCTTTAAGTGGTATTCTGAGATTGGTTTCTCCATCTCCCAATGACATCTTGTCTTTCTCCTAAGAACTCTTACCGAGCTGTGATACATGGATGAGTAGAAGATGTCCCTTACAAGTTGCACATATATAATATGGTAGATTTAGGGAACAAATATACTACAACATAGAATGAGTCAACTTGAAGCTATATTTTCTTCATTCACAATAAAAATTCAAATTACAAGCCATATTTTAGATTTAATATTCATATTTATAATATTATGAATAAAATACCTTGTGTATAATATTTATAATATTGTAGGTGCACCCAGGATTGGTCTAGGCACCCAAGTTCCTACCAAAGGAACCCAAGTTGAACCCAGAGGAGAACACAATTAGAATTGGAACCCAATCTCAAACAAAGAACCAAATAACTTGGCTTTTTTCTAATTCAAGTTTATTTTTGAATTCTTCTCCAATTCCAACCTGATTATTCCATATTTTGTTTTCTAATTTTCCTTCTTCCTCATTCCAAATTATGTTATGTTGTTATTTCCTTTTACTAATTGTTCTATTTTAAGGATCACCACCCATGACTTGGTTAAGATGATGAATGTTGTCAATGCCTTTATTACCAAGGATTCATTGCCTGCCATTAATGAATATTAATGATCATTATTTCCTAAGGGTAATTGTTATTTCTATATGTTGATCACCCAAGTCTTTTGCTGTCATTTTCATGCTGTGAGGTTTGTCAGAAGTGGGGGTATGACATGCTGGCTGGATTATAACATATTGACAATTACACCATGAAGAACACAAATGATAAAATAGAAAGAGAGGACCAACTAAACCATCTTTTGGTTAGTCTATATCACATTAAGAAACAATGTCAAGACTCAAGAATCAAAACAAACAAAGAATGAATGTGAAGCTTACATAGGTAAACAAAAATTTAACTTTGGAAATTATTCAATCTGGCTAATTCACCTGTACTAGAGCTCAATGAATTCAGGATACATCATATAGAAGAAAAGTTTCTTCAAGACCATGAATGATCAACAACATTCCATGATTATATTGAAAAGATTTTACATCTAAAAACAAAACACTAATCTATATTATCATTAAGCCATTAAATATGTCTTTAAAGTTTAGAAGCATCACAAAAACTTTCAAGAAACATAGTACTATCTTGATGTTGATGTTGATATCTTGATGATTATGTTGATGTTGATGTCTATAATTTATGTCTAATGATTATGATGATGTTGATGTTGATGTCTATAATTTATCTCACTTATTGATGCTTGCCTAGATTGAATTTTGAATTGGTAGGCTGGAGAACACTTTCAAGGTTTAGGGCATGTTCTACATGATACTCTTAGTTACATCTCAAATGAAACTCAACATATTTTTGATGCTGGGCAACCCACTGTAGAAAATCATCTGCAAGTAAAATTTAATGCTGTGAATCTTGGCATTGTTAATGTTATTACTTTTCCTCATGTTTCATATTTGTGAAAATGTTTCTTGGCACTATCTTCTTTTTCAATTCCTATATTTGCAACTTTTTAGATCATTAACTTAAGCATTACATTTCTTTGTTCAAAGTTTATTCTAACACTATATTATATCTTATTCTTAAATTACAATGGTCTTTGTTGTGGGGCAGGAGGTCAATCTTCATTGTCTTGATTGTGGGGGACAACGAAGATTTCTCTAACAAATAGTAGGTCTTCTTTAGTATCTTATAATAACATGCTAAACTGATAAAGGTGTTATGTGCATTTAATCTACCAATTACTAATAGATTAAGCATATCATTACTATGCTTAATGTTCCATTTAAATGCATTTAACACAAATTTTTTTTTTTACAATACTGAACCAATGACATGTTTACAACAAAGGTCTCCAAACTAATTTCTTGCCCTTTCAATGGTTTCCAAGATGTGTTAAGGAGTTTTCTCCTTGTTTAATGTTAATTGTTCCTAAAAAATCCACTCATACAATAGTGAAATGCTATGTGGAAGGGATGGTTGATAGTGTTCCTTGAGGGAAGGGGGATTGTGAAAGACTTTTTATCATTGTATTATGTATTTCCAATATGTTTGGATGCATGGTAGATCAAGAGAATGAAGGATCACTCACTGATTGCATGATAACCTAGTTTTGAAGGGTCACTCCTTGAGGGGGCAGTCAAGGTCTAGATGATTGGGCCATTGGAGAACCTATTTCTTTGTATTAATTTCTACTCAAATTGGATGCATGGAATTCTTTTGAATTATCAGTTGCTATGTATCCTATAACTGCATCTTTAAACCTACGTATACTTCTCTAGGGTTGTAAGCCACTTAGGGATCAAAATAGAGAATCTAAATCAAAATCATTCTTTGTCCTATTTCATTTTAACAATGTCTCAACTATCAATGCTACAATACATTTGATTCCCTAAGCTATCAATACAAATGGTGCCTAGCTAGAAGCTCACGGGTTGTCCATTTGATAACCACAGTCAAAATTTCAAAAAATGGATATCCTTGAGCACAAGCACCAATAACATCAAATAATGGAGTTAAAGCAAGGGCTAGGGCATGACACCAATAGAATGTGATCATTTCAGTGAGCATCTCAACAATATAAAATGGTGTCATTAAACATGCCAGTAATATCAACAAATGTGAATCCAAACATTTGAAAACCAATGGCATGTTTACAATAAAGGTCTAATAGAACTCCCAACAATCCTTAAACACACTTCATCTAATTTGATGAATTATTAAACAATTAAGGTTGGAGTAGACATAGTTATCACACTTTTTTTGGTGTGGTACAAGGAATATCTAGCTAGGTCAAATCTTCCTTCGTGCTAGCAGTCTATAGAATTAGACTTTTATTAATAATTCTTCATATCAAATAACTAGTATTTTTAAGAATTGTTGGGACTAGTCCTTTGGCATGTATTAAATAGAATAGAATTTTCAGCATATTATTATCATTCTATTTCTTTGTTGTAAACATGCCATTGGTTTAGTTTTTTAACTTCACTATTGCATGAGTGGATTGTGCAGGAATAGTTAACATTAAACAAGAAGAAAACTCCTCAACACATCTTGGAAACCATTAAATTCAATAATAAATGAAACCTAACACCAACACTATTCCTCCCATTCACTTCTACTAAGAATAAAGCATTTAATCCATTCAACATTACATATAATCATTAGATAGTTACATTTCATGACTGTGTAGAGGAATAGTCACGATCAAAACTACTTTCACCCTTTCACAAGCTAAATTCCAAACTTCAAGTAAAATGAGCAATATGCTATATCAAATCATTCATATTCATAGCAACCATTCAAAGGATAATTTTTTCAATGAACACTATGATTGTACCCTTGTGGAAGAGAAGGGAAACTTAGTAAAATAAGTCTATGCCATTATTTGTGAAGGTACAATCATGATAAGTGCCTCTCAAACCTCTCCAAACATGTAAGATTGTCTTTAAATACTTCATTGATCTCTTCTAAATATTAACCAAATCAAACCTACATTTGAATCCACACACAATAACTCCAAAATGAAGGGTTTTGTATCCTTTAATGAACTTCATTGATCTCTTCTAAATATTAACCAAATCAAACCTACATTTGAATCCACACACAATAACTCCAAAATGAAGGGTTTTGTATCCTTTAATGAATCTCAGTCATTGGTAACGCATGAATGGTCAAACTAGTAGTCTCCAAAGCATTCAATAAGTGAATATGAATGTTTGAAAACTTTCCTCTCAAATTCCCCAACCACTCCTAATCGGTTAGAGGGATTAGTTGACTGTTTAGACACTAAAACTTGTCATGCAACTCCCAATAATTCTTAAACATACTTTATCTGATATGATGAATTCATAAACAATTAAGGTTGGAGTAGACATACTTATCACATAGTTTTTTGTGTGGTACAAGGAAGCTTTGGAAAGGTCAAATCTTCCTTTGTGCTAGTATTCTATAGAATTAGACCTTTATTAACAATTCATCATATTAGATAAATTATGTTTAAGAATTGTTGGGACTAGCCCTTTGGTGTGTATTAAACAGAATAGAATTTTCAGCATATTATTATCATTCCATTTACATGAATTTATTTTTACAAAATTGAACCAATGGCATGTTTACAAAAAACAAATAGAATGATAATAATATGCTAAGAATTCTATTTTGTTTAATACATGCCAAAGGACTAGTTTTATGAGTGGATTGTATTTAATACACACCAAAGGACCAGTTGTATGAAATTGTCAATCACATAGCATTTCATAGTTGTATGACTAGATTGTGCAAGATCAGTTAACATTAATCAAGGTGAAAACTCCTCAACACATCTTGGAAACCACTGAACTCAATAATAAATGAAACCTGACACCAACACTATTCCTTCCATTCACTTCTACCAAGAATAAATAATTTAATCCATTCAACATTACATTACATATAATCATTATACAATTACATTTCTTGACTGTGTAGAGTAATAGTCACGACCAAAATGATCCAAATAGTTCAAAATAGTGAATTGATATCCTTGAGCACAAGCACCAATAACATCAAATAATGGAGATAAAGCACAAGAAAGGGCACAACACCAGTAGAATGCGGTCATTTCAGTGAGCAATCATGATCAAATAAAATGCAATGCATTTGAAATTTGCAGTCAAATATGATGACAGAGGCTCAAAAGACATTTCTTGTCAAAGATACCAATCAAAGATGAAGAAATAACATACCTTCTCTTGCGCTCAGCTTTCAGGAAGGAAAATTTGATAGCCAAATCTTCCTTGTACCACATGAAGAACATGCCATTGGTTCAGTTTTGTAAATTTGTTTTTTGTGTAATTAGTTATTGGTAAATTAAATGTAGATAACACCTTTATCAATTTAATTAGCATGTTATTATCATATAAGATAAAGTATGTTTAAGAATTGTTGGGACTGGTCCTTTGGCATGTATTAAACAGAATATAATTCTCAACATATTATTATCATTTTATTTCTTTTTTCTAAACATGCCATTGGTTCAGTTTTGTAGATTTTTTTTTTTTTATGTTAAATGTATTTTTCGTGAGGAGGGGTCTTCTTCTAAGGAGATTGATGAAGATTGTGCACCTAAAAAACCAATTTGATTCATAAGGTACCAATCATGTTTTATATTCGCTTATATTTTGGATTGGTAAATCTCCTTATAAGTTTCATGTCCTTTCTTTTTATTACTATGGATGAGATATATATCTTACATTTAACATTCAACTTCTTTACATTTTAGAACATGTAGTGTGTTGTTTGAGGATTTTACCAAGTTAGCTTTTAACATAAACTGAAAACACCAAACTGATATCTTGCCCTTTCAACTTGACAAAATATTTGCATTTGACAAATAACTGCAAGAAACTAAATGATAAATCCACATACCTGTATCTTTGTTAAATACCTAGAACATCAAAAAGATGGCTAAGTGGCTACCACCATGATTTTTATCTACTGAATATGGGAAAAAAAGGACCAAAAAGAATCGAATAGAAAACATGATTGGCCATTTCAGAGAGCATTCATGATCAAATAAAATGAAATGCCTTCTCTCACACTCAATCAACTTTCACCTGCTTGTTTTCTCTTGCTCCTTTTCTCTACAATCAACATAAAAATAATTTTTCTTTTTCAAAATAGTGAATCAATATCCTTGAGCACAAGCACCAATAACATCAACTATTTTGATTTGTGGGTACCCTAATGTTGGCAAGAGTTCTTTTATTAATAAGATTACTCTGCAAGCTTGAAGAAACAGTATATTTTGGCAAATGAAGAGTGGAAAGATGATGATATTACTAAGATCATTGATGAACACAATGTTGTAGACTTTATTGATCCAGATATCTTGTAGAGGCTTGAATAAATGGAGAGGGAAGAAGGGCTTAGGATGGTAGCTTAGGATGATGAGGATGATGAGATGGGGCAAAGTGGAGTTGATTCCTGATGAAAAGGAAGCTCTGGCTTCAATTAGGAAGAAGAATAAGATGCTTATCATCGAACATAGATTGAAGAAGAGTATTGTAGAGAGAAGGCCTACCATACCAAGAAAGTTTGACAAGGCCAAGGAATATGGCTTACATAGAATGAGAAGACATCTTTCGAGCATGGGCATGGATCCTTCAAAAATTGGGGTAGGATCTAGACCTAGGCTAGAAATATGTCTTCCTTTCTATTGTGGATAGGCTCTGTTGCTACAACAACTATAGACTATGATGTAGATATCACAACAGCTGAGAAACATAAATGTAGGCATCATGGTCACAATTTTTTGAGACACAACATAATTGAGTGTTATTCCCAGATGATGCAAAGAAACTACTACTTTGCATTGTCTAGGAATAGCACTCAATTATGTTGTGTCTCTAAAAAATTGTGACCATGATGCCTACATTTATGTTTCTTAGCTGTTGTGTCCCAGGACCCCTTATGACCCTTTATGACCCTTTACGATCCCTAAGACTATACATCTTAGAGGTCTTAAAATGTTTTAAAGGGTCATAAGAGGCTCCTAGGAGGGGTCAGATGAGCTTCCAACTTCATGTGGTTGCCCTTGTTAAGTAGATATTGTTAAACTATTCTCAAAACAAAGAGAAGCTCAATAATTTAAGGTCTTAGTCTGTGGAGATCCTGAAAAAATGATGGGAATCAATGATGGAGAGTTTTTAGATTCTTAGAAGACATATATGGAGTGGAAGCCATATTGAGTACTAGTGTAGAGATGATTATTCAATAGCCTACATCTATAAAACCTTCACAATTATCACTTCTTTGGCCTCCACTCATACCTCTCCCCAGAATATAGAAACTTTGGATATTGTTTCTCATCCATGAATGAAATGTGCTAGTGATCATATAAAATTACTTTCGGCCTCTAGTATTAATGAGCTGCACAAGTGTAAATTTTTTTTGCAAGATTGGGATCAATTATATTGGATACTGTGTAGTTTACATAAATGCAAGTTGGTGATTATTCTCAATGATCGACAAGTATATGTCTTCTAGGCCTTACCTAGTAGCTACGACTAAAGATAACACAACTCAAGAAACCATCATAGTTGGTCTCTTTCTTCGGTCTATATTATTGAAATTTTTTTTTACCTTTCATTAGGTCATCAAATTTAGGGATTTGAAAGAATTTAATAGAATATTTTCATGTATAATGTACATTATTTGAGTTTGACGCTGAACAAATTTATATATTTTGCTCACTTTTATACTAAGAGGATGACCATAAAGAAGCATCCCCTCCTATGGCTTAAGTAATGTAGGCCATAGGAGGATATGCTTCTTTATCATCATCCTCATAATCTACAAGTACATGAAGTAGATAAATTCATGCAATGTCAACTTAAATAATATATGTTGTCATGAAAATATTCTATTAAATTATTTCAAATCCTCGTATTTGATGAGCTAATGAAAGGTAAAAAATTTTGTCAATAATATAGACCGAAAGAAGAGACAACCTATGATAGTCTCTTGAGGTTTCTTATTTTTAATGTGCATATCAGTCGATGTTTTGACACTTAAAGAATTTATTGTGACGATGGTGCTATACATCTGACAAACTTTCCCATCGGAGTGTACTAAAACCCATCGCCTAACTGACCAATCCAATGTTAGAGAAAATTTCTTTTAGACAATTAACTATGATAGGAATGCTATATATCCAATGAGTAAACTTGTTGGAGATATATTTCCATACTGTTGCTTTGCTGATAGTCCCAATTGCAGAGATATCTACATTTTGATAGACTCCTATGATAGTAATGCTATATAATTGATGGGTTTATCTGTTGGATTTTGGCTACAGATCTGTCACTATTCCAATAGTCATAATGTTGAAAACTACTTTTTGATAGGTAATTGTGATAGCCATGCTATATCTAAGATGAGTTTTCTTGTTGGAGAATTATTATGCACTTGTCGCTATTGCAACAACATTGTTCGATGGAATACCTACATGGATTGTCAAAATTTTGATAGGTCGACTGTTGGAAATGTCATAACAAAGCTATTATTTATGTGCAAGTTTTTGATGGAATCAAGTGTCAAAAATTTGAGGGTTATCTCTTCTATCATAATTTGCAACGCAAAAATGTTGACAGACACACATGTCAAAATGTTGACAAATGAGCATTGCAAATCCAACAAATGGCCATCAGAATTTGGCCTCAAATGTACTAGTGTATGGTGAATGGATAATGATTTCATACTCATAAATATTAAAATATTAAAAAATGCATATTATAAATCTAATTAATTAGATGGCAATTTGGAGATGATGGCTCAACTCTCTAAACTTGTGCAAAGGAAATTAATGATCCATCCTCTCCCCATTATAGTATTTATAGGCATCGTCATTGTACAAAGATATTGCAATGTTTTATCTTTCTAGTTTCATTTTCTTTTTGTTATCAACTTCTATCTTTTGTTAGCCTCTATGCAATATGAGAAACAATAGAAATAGGGTCAAGCCCAATTCCTACCAAAAATGGCAAGATAATCACCCAATCTAGGATGAATTATTCATGGGTCGCTCAATACCCTATGTTCAAAAGCTTCATGGGTTTCATCCACTAGTCACCAATACCTTAGTTGACAGTTGGAATGACAAGGTCTTAAAGGTGTATGGGGTCAAAATCACTATCACATTGCTCAAGTATTTGATATGCATTTAGAGGGTAGAAATATTTTTAGGGACCAAAAATTTGTTAGTATCAGCTTTTGGATTTGATTGTGTAGAATTTTTTTATCATCAACATTTCAAATCATACTGTATGATCCATCATCAAGATGCAGGAGGGAAAGAGGAGCATAAGATGGTAGATTGTTTAATGAGAATATGAGGACCAAATTTTTTTTAAATGAAGCTATGACCAAATTTTTCAAAGAAGGAAAGATGGACAAGGTAAAAATAATGATGTATGTGGGTTATAATAGGGGTACCATTAAACTCTCTAAGGAAAATTGGCAGAGGTAATCAAGAAGTATCTTACTCTTGATGGTTGATTTACTAGTCTTTTAAGCTACCATTTTAATGATAAATGTATTTTATTTCCTTATAATCTCTTCTCATCTTTGTGTCATGGCCTTAATACTCTATAAAAAATCCTCTATGTTGGTCCTCCATGAAGGCCTTATCATTCTCATTATGAAAAATGGAAAGGCTATTTCTATTCAAAAGAATCTCCCTCCTAAAGTGAATATAGAATTTGCATAGAATGTACATCAATATTATTCTAATTTTTCAATTGACCCTAAAGATACTCTATTGGATGAAGATGCATTCTTCCAGTTAGGAAAAAGGAAACATCCTAAGAAGGATAAATCAGCCCCAAATTGGCCACTTGAATTTGATATAGATGATGGGGGTTTTTATTAGGTGCCTTCTGATGGATAGGTGCCAGATTCTTATAACCCAAGTTCTGATATAAAATGAAAAAGAAAGGTAGGGGAATATTCAAAATTGTGAGCTAAAGAAAAGATGAAAAGACATCTTTTGTCCCATTGAGTTAATAGAGAAGATCACCATGACCCTAGATTTGAACCACCATTTGAGGACCCACAAGGTATGGACTTTTATGTTGTGATATTATTTGAAAATGTAAAATAAATCCCTAATTAAAAGGGTTCCTATGTTATAGAAATAAGGGATATGAGGAAAATTTCAAAAGATAGCAGTAGTGGCCAATTTGGCCTTTTCATGTTGGTATTCTCAAAAATGTATACCTTGGAGGAGAGGATTAATTCCCTCATTGATAAAATAGTGTACATATAGGGCAATGTGAGCATTACACTTTTTTGTAGAGAGTGCTAATAAATTTCTTTCTATTATTCAAAATGATGTTGCTAAAGTGTCAAGGTTGTAAGGGAGGCTCATGAAGAAAAAATTAAGAATTTGGAAGATTCATTTGATAAAAGTGCAGGAAATATTGTAGGTCATGGTGGATATTAGTCATACAATGATTCAAAATAGCATAGATGGGCATAATTAGATCTCAATGAATAATCCGAAGCTCTTTAGGGTATTTCCAAAGGTGCTTTGGGTTGTGTTGCAAAGAGTGTCAAGAGTAAAGTATTGAAATACATGGCTATCCACAAAGACATGGGTACATGTCTTACTCATAGTCCTTCTAGGACTTGTGGGTACTCTAAAAGAAAGGAAACCAAAGGCAACATAGCTCATAAGGTTTTTAATATTAATGTTAATGTAATAAAAAATAAAGAATTCTTTAAAAAATCTATAGTAACTATTGGGTATGTTGATCTATCTATTGTCTTCTTTTTATTTATATTTGCCTACCTCTTTTTTAGCATATTTTCTCTATGTTTCAAGTTGTCTATTTTTTTTCCTAAAGGGCTTTGGGGTCCCTTAAAAACCTATTTTACTTTAATAAAAAATAATAATACATTAAAATCTTATAACACGATGATATCTTAACATAAGTTTTTTGTTTTTTTCAAGCCAAAGTGGGATTACCACCATATTTTTATTTATAAATAGGTTCAATGACTCCCCCATGGAAGAACCAGAAAGAAACCTTGGGATCATAGTTGTATACATATATGGACATTTATCATTTTCTACATATGGGTTTGACCGTACAAACCATTAATCCATATAGGATTAATTTAAACATAAGATTGCCCAAAGGGTACATTTTAGCTAATGGAAATTACAAAATTTCAAAAATAGGCCTAGTTACATGCCTATGTACTCTAGTTGGATGCTGATTTAGTCTTTCTTCCATGGGTGAAGTAGAACGGCAAGATTTTTCCCACCTCACTCATGGAGCTAAGACATTGTCAATTTCCCATCCATCACGAGTGTTCTGTGCTGTTGGTTTAGAGGTAGAGGAGTGGCCGAGAGAAATAGCTAGGAACATTCAGGTCAAGGACTTATTTTACAGATCCAGGGGGTAACATGTTCCATAGCTGAGGTTGAACCAGGGGAGATGGAGAAAGTATGAGGTCTAGAATCACATGAGCCATTCTCTAATTTTTTTCCACCAAGGCTATCCCAATAGACAAACCCACGATTTGCAAATTGTTTCTTATTAGCCTAAAACTCTTCTTTTCCATAGCCCACTTGAAGCTATCATATGCCATGAAATGCTCATGACTCACTATAATGTACTAGTGTAGGAAAAAACCCCTAATCATCGCAGAGCTTGCCCAAAGATCATATCACTGAAGGGCCTTGAGGAGATGAGCACCATGAATGTATTAAGGCTGCACAACCTTATTAGCTATGAAAATTACCAATTCCACCAACTGTGTTAGATCCATTACATTGGAGAGAAATATCAAAACTAGCTACGAGGGGAAAATCACTATTTTTTTCCTCGGCGACAATACACTTTCACCAATAATTCTTCACAGAGCCCTGTAATGTAGCATCAAATTACAGATGAAACCTTGCTCAATCTGAGGGCCATCGATTCTATTTAGAAGCGGAAGCTCAGAGGCCTGTGGTGGGATGTAAACCCTATCATTTCTTAGAAGGAGCTCCTCATGAAGGCACCCACAAGTATGGCAGGAAGGAAATTCCAATTGTAGTATTCTTACCACATAGGTTATCTTTGTTGTATAAACTTCACACCATAATGTGAATGACTGACTAGAGATATTAGTATTTGTAGACTGCCAATGCATGTTTATACTTCGTGCCAATTAATGGAAAATCTCCCATAATCTTTTTTTTGAGTATAAGCGGTACAGAGCACATAATAAAATTGGGTGCACCTTGTGAAATCATATAGTTCATTTAATTATCAACTTGTAGTCTAGGTAAAATCTTTGTACTTTGAATTGGCAATGGCGACGTATTAATACGGACTTTAGATAGTGAAAAAGATACACTCACATTAGTATACCAAGCATCTACACAATCACACAAATTCATAAGTATAACCTTGATGCACTGTCAATATTCTCTGCCAAAAAATAAACTTCAGGTGCTAATCTGTATGTTGATATGTATCACATCTGCACACTTGAAAAGTCTCCAACAATTTCTGCTTTGTCTGTGTTGAAAATATAATGTAACTTATCATCTTGTTTTAGGATTACATCAGGCTTAAAGGACACTTCATCATGCCCGTCACAACCTTTATTTTCCAAGTGATCTGATAATTTTTTACCCTCCCTTAGAGTATGTGAGATTTGGACTTCAATAAATATGTCTAGCAATTGCCATATTTGTTGAAGAATGTATGTGAGTCTCTAGTTATGAGAGACACGATGAATGCATGCTAAAATCATGACCATCGAATCCCCTTCTATTTGAATGTTCTGACAACCTCCCTTTTTGGCTAGTATTAATCCCTTAGGTAGTGCATGGGCCTCTACCATATTGTTTGTTCCGAATGGAAGTGGGCATCTTTTTATTGCTATTAATAACTCTTGGTGATCCCGAATACATACTCCTACCCTTGAAATTCCTTGATTGCCTCTTGAGGAGCCGTCAAAATTTATTTTCCTAATCCTCATAGATGGCGGTATCAATTTCATTAGTTCTCTGTTATGCATTTTATTAGGTGTTGTTTGGGGCACCATCAAAATGGTACATGGATTTGCTTCCATTCTTGAATTATGAATGAATCCCATGAAGTCATAACCAAGTTATGTTTTAATTTACTATGGCTTGCATTAACTAATTTAGATATTGATGTCTCTAGCTAAGATGTGACTACTTGAATTGATGAAGAGGTCTTGTGAAAGATCCTTTTGTTCCTCTCCCACCATATTACCCACACAACTAGTGCTAGTATGCATTTCCAGAAAGCATAGAAGAGGGATGAATAATACAGTTGTGGCCATGATTCGAATAGATCCCAAAGCTTGCATGGAAGTGGTGTGGAGTATTACAACTTCCCAAGGACAAAAAGCCAACAATCCTATGCAAATTAGCATTTTAGAAATAGATGATTTGTATCTTCCTGATAGTTATCACATAGGAGGCATTTGAAGGGTTGAGCTATGTTGAATCTATGTAGCCTTTCACTAGTTAGTGCCCTATTATTCAAAGCTAACCAAGAAAAGAAGCCTACCTTTGGTAGAATGAACTTATTCCAACATAAAGTGTAGGAATGAGAGGGTTTAATAGTTGCATCTCTTTGTTGGATAATCTTATATCCATCCTTGATGGTAAAATTCCCATCTGGCCTCGAAGCCCAGATCAATTTGTCTTCCAATTTTCAGAAGTAGACTACATTTTGAGAGAAGATCTTTTGTAAGCATTGAATTTGTTGAGGGGTGAGAAGTAATTCATGAGGATCCTTCCATATTACCTTATTTGAATATGAACATACTCCTAAGACATAATCACTTAAATAAAGACCCCAAATATTTTTTAAAGTAGTAACTATGGCCTCTATATCTTCCATTTGAATTAAGGGTGGTGCACCATTCCATGAATCATGCCAAAATTTGATAGATAAACCATTGTTCACTTCCCACGTAATGAAATTGCATATTATTTCCTTGGAAGAAATCATGAAATCCCAAATGACTAAGCCTTTCGGTGGATCTGATACAATGAGAATTTTGGATGGATTTACATCATCTAAATACTTTTTTTGCATGATTTGGCACCAGATCTTATTTAGTTTGGTATACATTTGCTAAACTAGCTTACCCTTGAATGCTTGATTTCATTTTTTCAGATCATTAATCCCTGCTCCTCCTAGCTACTTTACTTGTGCCATCTTTTCAAGTGAGACTAAGGGAATTTTCTTCTCACCATTCATGTGGCCTATGTATAAAAATTCTCTTTGCATTTTTTGAATTCTCTAAATAAATGATGCAGGAGCATCCTGGGTGTAAGAGCAATCTTGCATCACCCAAAAATATTTATGTTTTTGTATTCAATAAGGGCTATCTTGTACAGAGCTACTATTTTTGGAAAGTTACTATTTTTGGTAATTTTTGTCTATGCTCAGAATGATCTAATTTCTTTCTTGGAGGTTCATTTTGGTCATATAAGTCTGCCAGTAAAGTTTCATTGCCAGATCAAGTGTATATTGGAAGATATTAAAGATTTTCGGTATTGGCAGTAGGGTACAGAAACTTTGAACTGAGTTTTGAAGGCTTTAGAGGCCTCGAATAAGGTCAAAAATTTAGGTGACAAGCGCTTGCGCTAGTCAAGCCTGTAGAGCATTTTGTGGCATTTCTGAAATGGGGTTATAATAGCCGATCGGGTCAACTGGTGATGACTTATGGTCTTCGGAAGTTGGGCCACCTGAAATGGCGAAAAATAATTTTCTTCAAAATTTTTGTTCAGCTTTCAAAGGTTATCTTGAGCCAACTATGATGTAATAAAATGTAAAATAAAATAATTCTAAGTTTGGTCGGCCTTATTGGCTAAAATTCTAGAACCTTCCTAGGTAGTGGAAAATTGCCTATATAAGGAAGGCTGTATTATTGTCTTAGGCAGTTCAGAATAGTTCTGGGTAGTAGTTTTGGGTAATAATTCAAGGCTTTGTCCTACAAAATATTGTAAGGGAATGCCCATGTGGCTTTTCATATTGTAATTTTGAAAGTTTGTAATTCCACATTTGTGGAGATAATAAAAAGCCAATTTTCTGTTCTTGCATATTGTTGTTATTGTTTCTCTATTTCTGTTATGTGTTTGTGGTATTAAGGGGAGCACTCTTTAGATCTATCTTTGAGTATGAAGATGTTGAGGATCTTGATAGGGTCAAATTTGTGAAGGCCAGACTAAAAGGTCATGCGAAGATCTGGTGGCAAGAGATTCAGTTGGAGCGAAATAGAAGAGGAAAAGATAAAATCACAAGATGGGATCAGATGGTGGATAAATTGAAGTGATAGTTCATTCCTATTGATTATGAGCTTGACCTAATGAAGAAAATGCAAAGTCTGAAGCAAATAGGAAGATCTGTTCAGGAGTATACAGAGGAGTTCTATCGACTCCTCATCAGAAAAGGCCATGTAGAAGTGGATAAGGAGAAAGTTGCCCGATACCTTAATGGGTTAACGCCAAGCATTCAGGAGGAGCTAAATCTAGTTCGAATGAACAGTATTGAAGAGGCATACCAGTTTGCCATAAAAGTAGAGGAAAAGTTGAACAAGAAGTTTGACAGTAGACAAAATGGAAGAGGTCGTGGTGGAAGATCTGGTGGACGGTCATATGGTGGCCGAAATGAAGATTCAAAAAAGAAGGATGAGGCCAGTAGCAGCCAGAATCAGAGAGGAAATAATTCCAATCATTTTCAAGATCAGAATAATAGAGATCAGAGAGGAAGAGGAAGAGGACAAGGATCTAGAAGAGGAGGCTTCCGTGGAACATGTTCTCATTGTGGAGAAGAAGGTCATAGTGCATTTGAATGTCCTCAGCGCCAAGGAAGAATAGATAGGAGAAATGAAGGTCAAGCCAGAGTTGCACATGTAGATGAAGATGCTAGATCATCACATTCTGAAGATGCTGAAAGAGGAGAAACATTGATTAACAAAAGAGTCCTGCTGAGTGGTGAGAATGAACCTAAGCAAAGGAGGAGCCTGTTTCACACCAGGTGCAAGTGTGAGGGCAAGTGTTGTGATGTGATTATTGATAGTGGAAGCACTGACAATGTGGTGTCAAAAGAGATGGTGACCAAGCTGAAGCTCAAGAGACAGAAGCATGCACATCCATTTTGGATTGATTGGGTAAAGGATGACCACAAGTTCATGGTCAATGAACAATACCTGGAGAAGTTCAAGATTGGCAGGTACCAAGATGAGGTATTGTGTGATATCATATCTATGAATGTATGTCATATGTTGTTGGGTAGACCATGGCAGTTTGACAGATGTGTTGTACATGATGGTTGTGCAAATACCTATTTCGTTACAAATGATGGAATGCAACATAAGCTAAATCCATTGAAGGACACTGAAGAAAAGGTATGTGGTAGTGTAAGGATAACTTTTTTTGATGGAAGAAAGTTCCTAGATGGTATGAGGCATGAGCATCTGTGTTTTGCTTTAATTCCAAAAGCTGGTAAGGAGGAAGTAGAAGATGTTCCTGTAGAAGTTGTAGATTTGTTTAATAAGTTTCAAGATATTGTATCCGATAATGTGCCTGATGGATTACCACCAGTCAGGAAGATCAGTCATCAGATGGACTTGATCCCAGGAGTGAGTTTTCCAAATAAGGCAGCACACAGAATGACACCTGCAGAAAGTGAGGAGTTGAATAGACAAGTACATGAGTTGTTGCAGAAAGGATTGATCAGTGAGAGTTTGAGTCCCTGTACTGTACCAGTGGTATTAGCACCAAAGAACAATGGAGAGTGGAGGATGTGTACAAATTCTAGAGAAATAAAAAAGATCACAATCAAGTACATGTTTCCATTGCCACGAATGGATGATATTATAGACTGTTTGAGTGGAACTGTGTATTTCTCAAAGATAGATCTGAAGAGTGGATATCATCAGATTCAGATTAGAGAAGGAGATGAATGGAAGACTACCTTCAAGACAAAGGAAAGACTGTATGAGTGGTTAGTCATGCCTTTTGGGCTAACCAATGCACCGAGCACTTTCATGCGGCTCATGAACGAGGTTTTGAAAGAATTTTTCGATAAGTTTGTCATTGTTTACCTAGATGATATTTTGATCTTTAGTAAGACATTGGAGGAGCATATGATGCATATTTGTATGGTATTTGGGAAACTGAGAGAAGAGAAATTGGTGATTAATTTGAAGAAGTGCAGTTTTGTGAAGAAAGAGTTAGTGTATTTAGGATTTGTGGTTTCAGTAGAAGGTCTAAAAATGGACCCAGAGAAAGTACATGCTATCCTTGAATGGCCTACTCCAAGGAGTGCTACCGAAGTAAGATCTTTTCATAGTTTGGCTAGCTTTTACAGAAAGTTTATCAGAAATTTTAGCAGTATTTGTGGACCCTTGACTGAAACAATGAGAGGGGATAGAAAAGAATTTAAGTGGACTAATGGGGTAGAAAAGAGTTTTCAATTGTTGAAACAAAAAGTTACAGAACAACCTATTTTAACACTTCCAGATTTTAATAAGGTGTTTCAAGTCGATTGTGATACTAGTGGTACTGCAATAGGAGCTGTTATGAGGCAAGAAAGTAAACCTGTTGCTTATTTCATTGAGAAGTTAAATGATGCCAAGAGAAAGTATTCTGTCTATGATCAAAAATTTTATGCTATAGTTCAGACATTAAAGAAGTGGAGACATTATCTGCTTCCTAAGGAGTTTATTTTGTATACTGATCATCAAGCTTTGCAATATTTGAATAGTCAAGGAAAGTTGAATCAGAGGCATTTGAAATGGGTTGAGTTTTTGCAGAGTTATACATTTGTTTTGAAACACAGGAGTGGAAAGTCTAATAGGGTTGCAGATGCTCTTAGCAGAAGGCAACTATTGTTGATAGAAATGCAGATTGAAGTGGTTGGGTTCAAGGAACTCAAGAATTTGTATCCAGAGGACCCTGATTTTGGTGAAGCTTGGAAAGCTTGTACAGAACCTGTTACTCTAGACAGGACAAAATGGTTGGATTTCATCATCCAGGATGATATGCTATTCAGAGGGAGTCAGTTGTGCATTCCACGAAGTTCTATGAGGGAGAATCTCATCAAGGAGAAGCATAGTGGAGGATTGGCTGGACATTTTGGTCGTGATAAAACCCTTGCTTTGGTTAGTGAGAATTATTATTGGCCACAGTTGTAGCAACATGTGAAGAAGTTTGTACAGAGTTGCAAAGTATGTCAGATGGTGAAAGGAGTGAAGAAGAATACAGGGTTGTATCAGGCGTTACCTATACCAGAAAAGCTTTGGGAGGATATCAGTATGGACTTTGTTCTTGGTTTATCAAGGACACAGCGGGGACATGATTCAATTTTTGTGGTGGTTGACAGATTTTCGAAGATGGCACATTTCATTCCATGCAAGAAGACTAATGATGCTGTTCATGTAGCAGAATTATTTTTCAGAGAAGTGGTGAGACTACATGGTTTGCCATAGAGCATAGTTTCAGATCGCGACACTAAGTTTGTTGGATATTTCTAGTGCACATTGTGGAAGAAGCTAAAAATAGATTTGAAGTTCAGTTCATCACATCATCCACAGACTGATGGACAGACAGAGGTGGTGAATAGGAGTTTGAGAAATTTGCTGAGATGTTTAGTTGGAGACAAGCCAATAGGATGGGATTTGATTTTACCACAGGCAAAATTTGCATACAATAATTCTGTCAATAGGAGTACTGGAAAATCACCATTCCAAATTGTATATAGAAGTAGTCCAAAAAATGCATCTGAATTGAGAAAGATAGATAAAGGAGAAATAAGTAGTGTTGAAGCTGAGGATTTTGTAGAACACTTGAAGAACATCCATGAGGAAGTGAGGAAGCAAATTACCAAAATGAATGCACAGTATAAGGCTAAGGTAGATGAGAAAAGGAGGTATAAGGAATTTTAGGTTAGAGATGAAGTCATGGTTCATTTGCAAAAGGAAAGATTTCTAGTTGGTACATATAACAAGTTGAAAATGAAGAAATTTAGACCATGTAAGATATTGAAAAAATATGATTTAGGAAATGCATATGAGGTAGAATGCCCTAGTGAGCTGAATATTTCACCAGTGTTTAACATTTTAGATTTGATAGAGTATCATGAAGGAAGTGTTGAAGATGAGATCATAGCGGCACAGTGGAGTATTCCAGCAAGTAGTTCAGATACCAAGGAGATTGAAGACATACTGGATAGTCGTGTTGGTAGAAGCACAAGAAATAGGACATATGAAGAGTATTTGGTCAAATGGAAAGGAAGACATGTTGAAAATTCATCATGGATAGCAAAAGAGGAGGTTAACCATCTTGGTTTTCCTCTACACATCTGAGTTGTGACAGGGTCACTTCTCAAATTACCTCGGGCGTCTAATACAGGAGCATCCTGGGTGTAAGAGCAATCTTGCATCACCCAAAAATATTTATATTTTTGTATTCAATAAGGGTTATCTTGTGCAGAGCTGCTATTTTTGGAAAGTTACTATTTTTGGTAATTTTTGTCTGTGCTTAGAATGATCTGATTTCTTTCTTGGAGGTTCATTTTGGTCATATAAGTCTGCCAGTAAAGTTTCATTACCAGATCAAGTGTATATTGGAAGATATTGAGGATTTTCAGTATTGGCAGTAGGGTACAGAAACTTTGAACTCGGTTTTGAAGACTTTAGAGGCCCCGGATGAGGTCAAAAATTTGGGTGATGGGTGCTTGCGCCGGTCAAGCTTGTATAGTGCTTCGTGGCATTTTTGAAATGGGGTTATGATAGCTGATTGGGTCAACTGGTGATGACTTATGGTCTTCAGAAGTTGGGCCACCTGAAATGGCGAAAAAAAATTTTATTCAAAATTTTTGTTCGGCTTTCAAAGGTTATCTTGAGCTAACTATGATGTAATAAAATTTAAAATAAAATAATTCTAAATTTGGTCAGCCTTATTGGCTAAAATTCTGGAACCTTCCCAGGTGGTGGAAAATTGCCTATATAAGGAAGGTTGTATTATTGTCTTAGGCAGTTTAGAATAGTTTTGGGTAGTAGTTCTGGGTAATAATTCGAGGCTTTGTCCTACAGAATATTGTAAGGGAATGCCCATGTGGCTTTGCATATTGTAATTCTGAAAGTTTGTAATTCTACATTTGTGGAGATAATAAGAAGCCAATTTTTTGTTCTTGCATATTGTTGTTGTTGTTTCTTTGTTTCTATTATGTGTTTGTGGTATTAAGGGGAGCACTCTTCAGGTCTATCTTTGAGTATGAAGATGTTGAGGATTCTGATAGGGTCAAATTTGTAGAGGCCAGACTGAAAGGTCATGCGAAGATCTGGTGGCAAGAGATTCAGTTGGAGCGAAATAGAAGAGGAAAAGATAAAATCACAAGATGGGATCGGATGGTGGATAAATTGAATCGACAATTCATTCCTATTGATTATGAGCTTGACCTACTGAAGAAAATGCAAAGTCTGAAGCAAGTAGGAAGTTCTGTTTAGGAGTATATAGAGGAGTTCTATCGACTCCTCATCAGAACAGGCCATGTAGAAGCGGATAAGGAGAAAGTTGCCTAATAACTTAATGGGTTAAGGCCAAGCATTGAGGAGGAGCTAAATCTAGTTCAAATGAACAATATTGAAGAGGCATACTAGTTTTCCCTAAAAGTAGAGGAAAAGTTGAACAAGAAGTTTGAGAGCAAACAAAATGGAAGAGGTCGTGGTGGAAGATCTGGTGGATGGTCATATGGTGGCCGAAATGAAGATTCAAAAAAGAAGGATGAGGCCAGTAGCAGCCAAAATCAGAGAGGAAATAATTCCAATCATTTTCAAGATCAGAATAATAGAGATCAGAGAGGAAGAGGAAGAGGACAAGGATCTGGAAGAGAAGGCTTCCGTGGAACATGTTTTCATTGTGGAGAAGAAGGTCATAGGGCATTTGAATGTCCTCAGCGCCAAGGAAGAACAGACAGGAGAAATGAAGGCCAGGCCAGAGTTGCACATGTAGATGAAGATGCCAGATCATCACATTCTGAAGATGCTGAAAGAGGAGAAATGCTGATTAAGAAAAGAGTCCTGCTGAGTGGTGAGAATGAACCTAAACAAATGAGGAGCTTGTTTCGCACTAGGTGCAAGTTTGAGGTTAAGTGTTGTGATGTGATTATTGATAGTGGAAGCACTGACAATTTGGTGTCAAAAGAGATGGTGACCAAGCTGAAGCTCAAGAGATAGAAGCACCCACATCCATATCGGATTGCCTAGGTAAAGGATGACTACAAGGTCATGGTCAATGAACAATGCCTGGTGAAGTTTAAGATTGGTGGGTACCAAGATGAGGTGTTGTGTGATATCATATCTATGGATGTATGCCATATGTTGTTGGGTAGACCATGGAAGTTTGATAGATGTGCTATACATGATGGTCGTGCAAATACCTATTCCCTGAAAAAGGATGGAATGTGACATAAGCTAAAGCCATTGAAGGACACTAAAGAAAAGGTATGTGGTAGTGCAAGGATAACTTTTGTTGATGGAAGAAAGTTCCTAGATGGTATGAGGCATGAGCATGTGTGTTTTACTTTAATTCCAAAAGCTGGTAAGGAGGAAGTAGAAGATGTTCCTGTAGAAGTTGTAGATTTGTTGAATAAGTTTCAGGATATTGTATCCGATAATGTGTCTGATGGATTACCACCAGTCAGGAAGATCAGTCATCAGATGGACTTGATCCCAGGAGTGAGTTTACCAAATAAGGTAGCACCTAGAATGACACCTGCAGAAAGTGAGGAGTTGAACAGACAAGTACATGAGTTGTTGTAGAAAGGATTGATCCATGAGAGTGTGAGTCCTTGTGCTGTACCAATGGTATTACCACTAAAGAAGAATGGAGAGTGGAGGATGCGTATAGATTCCAGAGCAATAAACAAGATCACAATCAAGTACATGTTTCCATTGACACGAATAGATGATATTATGGACTATTTGAGTGGAGCTGTGTATTTCTCAAAGATAGATCTGAAGAGTGGATATCATCAGATTTGAATTAGAGAAGGAGATGAATGGAAGACTACCTTCAAGACAAAAGAAAGACTGTATGAGTGGTTAGTCATGCCTTTTGGGTTAACCAATGCACCGAGCACTTTCATGCGGCTCATGAATGAGGTTTTGAAAGAATTTTTGGGTAAGTTTTTCATTGTTTACCTTGATGATATTTTGATCTTTAGTAAAACATTGGAGGAGCATATGATCCATATTCGTATGGTATTTGGGAAACTGAGAGAAGAGAAATTGGTGATTAATTTGAAGAAGTGTAGTTTTGTGAAGAAAGAGTTAGTGTATTTGGGATTTGTGGTTTCAGCAGAAGGTCTAAAAATGGACCCAGAGAAAGTATAGGCTATCCTTGAATGGCCTACTCCAAGGAGTGCTATTGAGCTAAGATCTTTTCATGGTTTGGCTAGCTTTTACAAAAAGTTTATCAGAAATTTTAGCTGTATTTGTGGACCCTTGACTGAAACAATGAGAGGGGATAGAAAAGAATTTAAGTGGACTAATGGGGCAGAAAAGAGTTTTCAATTGTTGAAACAAAAAGTTATAGAACAACCTATTTTAGCACTTCCATATTTTAATAAGGTGTTTCAAGTAGATTGTGATGCTAGTGGTACTGTAATAGGAACTGTTATGAGCCAAGAAAGTAAACCTGTTGCTTATTTTAGTGAGAAGTTAAATGATGCCAAGAGAAAGTATTCTGTCTATGATCAGGAATTTTATGCTATAGTTCAGGCATTAAAGAAGTGGAGACATTATCTACTTCCTAAGGAGTTTATTTTGTATACTGATCATCAAGCTTTGCAATATTTGAATAGTCAAGGAAAGTTGAATCAGAGGCATTTGAAATGGGTTGAGTTTTTGCATAGTTATATATTTGTTTTGAAACACAGAAGTGGAAAGTCTAATAGGGTTGCAGATGCTCTTAGTAGAAGGAAACTGTTGCTGATAGAGATGCAAATTGAGGTGGTTGGGTTCAATGAACTCAAGAATTTGTATCCAGAGGATCCTGATTTTGGTGAAGCTTGGACAGCTTGTAAAGAACCTGTTACTCTAGACAGGACGAAATGGTTAGATTTCATCATCCAGGATGATATGCTATTCAAAGGGAGCCAGTTGTGCATTCCACAAAGTTCTATGAGGGAGAATCTCATCAAGGAGAAGCATAGTGGAGGATTGGCTAGACATTTTGGTCTTGATAAAACCCTTGCTTTGGTTAGTGAGAATTATTATTGGCCACAGTTGCAGCAAGATGTGAAGAAGTTTGTACAGAGTTGCAGAGTATGTCAGATGGTGAAAGGAGTGAAGTAGAATATAGGGTTGTATCAGCCATTACCTATACCAGAAAAGCCTTGGGAGGATATCAATATGGACTTTGTTCTTGGTTTACCAAGGACACAGTAGGGACATGATTCAATTTTTGTGGTGGTTGACAGATTTTCAAAGATGGCACATTTCATTCCCTGCAAGAAGACTAATGATGCTGTTCATGTAGCAAAATTATTTTTCAGAAAAGTGGTGAGACTACATGGTTTCCCAAAGAGCATAGTTTCAGATTGGGATACTAAGTTTGTTGGATATTTCTGGCACACATTGTGGAATAAGCTAAAAATAGATTTGAAGTTCAGTTCATCACATCATCCATAGATTGATGGACAGAGAAAGGTGGTGAAGAGGAGTTTGGGAAATTTTTTGAGATGTTTGGTTGGAGACAATCCAATAGGATGGGATTTGATTTTGCCACAGGTAGAATTTGCATACAATAATTCTGTCAATAGGAGTACTAGTTAATCACCGTTCCAAATTGTATATGGAAGTAGTCCAAGAAATGCATCTGAATTGAGAAAGATAGATAAAGTAGAAATAAGTAGTGCTGAAGCTGAGGATTTTGTAGAACACTTGAAGAAAATCCATGAGGAAGTGAGGAAGCACATTACCAAAATGAATGCGTAGTATAAGGCTAAGGCAGATGAGAAAAGGAGGTATAAGGAATTTCAGGTTGCAAATGAAGTCATGGTTCATTTGCGGAAGGAAAGATTTCTAGTTGGTACATATAATAAGTTGAAAATGAAGAAATTTGGACCATGTAAGATACTGAAGAAACATGATTCAGGAAATGCATATGAGGTAGAATTGACTAGTGAGCTGAATATTTCGCCAGTGTTTAACATTTCAGATTTGGCAGAGTATCATGAAGGAAGTGTTGAAGATGAGATCACAGCGGCACAGTGGAGTATTCTAGCAAGTAGTTCAGATACCAAGGAGATTGAAGACATACTAGATAGTCATGTTGGCAGAAGCATAAGAAATATGACATATGAAGAGTATTTGGTCAAATGGAAAGGAAGACCTGTTGAAGATTCATCATGGATAGCAAAGGAGGAGGTTAACTATCTTGGTTTTCCTCTACACATCTAAGTCATGACAGAGTCACTTCTCAAAATACCCTAGGTGTTTGATGCAGGAGCATCCTGGATGTAAGAGCAATCTTGCATCACCCAAAAATATTTATGTTTTTGTATTCAATAAGGGCTATCTTGTGCAGAGTTACTATTTTTGGAAAGTTACTATTTTTGGTAATTTTTGTCTATGCTCAGAATGATCTAATTTCTTTCTTGGAGGTTCATTTTGGTCATATAAGTCTGGCAGTAAAGTTTCATTACCAGATCAAGTGTATATTTGAAGATATTGAAGATTTTCGGTATTGGCAGTAGGGTACAAAAACTTTGAACTCGGTTTTGAAGGCTTTAGATGCCCCAGATGAGGTTGAAGATTTGGGTGACAAACACTTGCACCGGTCAAGCCTATAGAGTTCTTCGTGGCATTTCTGAAATGGGGTTATAATAGCCGATCGGGTCAACTGGTGATGACTTATGGTCTTCAGAAGTGGGGCAACCTGAAATGGCGGAAAATAATTTTCTTCAAAATTTTTGTTTGGGTTTCAAAGGTTATCTTGAGCCGAATACGATGTAATAAAATGTAAAATAAAATAATTCTAAGTTTGGTCAGCCTTATTGGCTAAAATTTTGGAACCTTCCCAGGCGGTGGAAAATTGCCTATATAAGGAAGGTTGTATTATTGTCTTAGGCAGTTCAGAATAGTTCTGTGTAGTAGTTCTAGGCAATAATTCAAGGCTTTGTCCTACAGAATATTGTAAGGGAATGCCCATGTGGCTTTGCATATTGTAATTCTGAAAGTTTTTAATTCCACATTTGTGGAGATAATAAGAAGCCAATTTTTTGTTCTTTCATATTGTTGTTGTTGTTTCTCTATTTTTGTTATATGTTTGTGGTATTAAGGGGAGCACCCTTCATCAATAAATGATGGGGGTGCTTTAAGGACTAAAAAATAGTAATTTGGGATAGCTGAGAGGACTGATTTAATAAGAAGAATTCTTCTAGATAATGATAGCCAGCATGCTTTCCATGATACTAATCTGGGTTTGATTCTGTCAATGATAGTTGTCTAATAATTGATTTTATTTACCCCCATAAAGAATGGGATTGCCAGGTAAATAGATGGTAGAAAATCTACTGAGAATCCTAGGAGATTGATAATTTTATTGGATATAATCTGATTACTGTTGAACAAGTAGATTTTAGATTTGAGAGCATTGACCCTTTGGTTTGAGGCTGTTGTATAAAGATCCAACACTTCTTTAATCTACCTAGCCTCTGAGATGTTATCTATCCCAAACAGTAATGTGTCATCCACAAAAAGGGAGTGAGTTACTAAAATATTTGATTGGCTAATCTGAACACCTATCCATTTCCCTAATACTTGCGTACTCTAGATGAGTCTGCCAAATGATTCTGCCATGAGAATGAATAATACTGGTGACAATGGGTCCCCCTGTCTAACTCCTTGTGTAGATGTAAAGAAACCAGCTGGAACACCATTTATCAATACTAAGAAGCTAGCTCCAGAAATGCATGCCTTGATCCATTTGCACCACCCTTTCACAAAGCCAAACTTCTGCAAAACCTTGAATAGGAATGTCCACTTCACTCTATCAGATGCTTTCATCATGTCCAACTTTATAACAAAATGAGATGTTTTTCTACTATTGATGGTATGAAGGGCTTGATGTGCCACTAAGGCCCCTTCCATTATTTCCCTACCTGGGACAAAACCCCCTTTTGGTTGCAAGACAAGTTTAGGAATGAGATGTTGCATCCTTAAGTAAATGGCCTTTGTGATGATTTTATAGATAGTATTGCATAGTGATATTAGCCGAAAGTCTAAAATTTTTTTTGGTGTTTTAACTTTTGGGATAATGGCTATATTTGTGGTGTTGAAATTATTTAGCATGGATTTGCTAATTCTGGATTCTTCAACTACACCTAGTAATTCCATTCCAATCCAATCCTAGCATGATTGAAAGAAGAGTGCAGTAAGTCCATTTGGGCTAGGAGCTTTATCTGGTGACAGGGAGAAGACCACTTTTTTGAGTTCCTAAATGGTGAATGGAGCCAAAAGCTTCAAATTATCCACATTTGTGATGAGAGTGGGGATTGCATCTAGGAGTTCCTCCATTGGTAGGGGTACTGAACATGAAATAGGAGGTGGGGCTAGTAATGAGTAAAAAAATCTGACTCCTTCTTGGATACTTTGGGGGTCTGTTAATAAGTTGCTCATTTTAGCATTAGTAATTGAAAAGATACGGTTGCTTGTTATTTTTTGTTTAGTTGAAGTGTGGAAAAATTTAGTATTTCTATCTCCCTCTTTTAACCATAATTCTCTAGATTTTTGCCTCCAATATTCCTCTTCTCTGCTACAAATTTCTACCCATTCTTGCATAAGGATTTTCTGTGAGGTGTATGAGTCATTGTCCATTCCTTGTTTGATAATAGTATTGTATATGTTCTCTAATTTTTCCTTTACTGCTTCTTTCTCCTTGAAGATATTCTTAAAGACATTCTCATTCCATTGTTTGATCCACTTTTTGATATGTTTCATCTTGTGTGCAAACTGAAACATTTTGGTTCCTTCTGATTGTGGGGTAGAGATCTAGCACTGCCTGAGTAGAGATAAAAAGTTTGGATGTCCCAGCCACATTCTTTCAAATTTGAAAGATGGTCTATGCTAAAAAAGTTGTTTTGGCAATGTTGAAGCCACATGCAGACAAATAGGGAAGTGATCTGATTGGTATGTAACTTTTAATAATTTCCAACTTTGTGATATGAGGAATCTGTCCAGCTTGACAACTATCTGTGAGAAGTTTTCTCTTTTGCTAGTCCATGTGAATGTCCCATTGGATGGTTCAACATCCATTAGGCTATTATCTTCAACAAAGTTTGAAAAATCCTAGATTGTTCTCAATGGTGGACAGATTCCACCCATTTTCTCTAACAATTTGAGGATAGCATTGAAATCACCTCCCAGAATAATGTGTGTGTCTAGATGGCTTTGTATAAACTAGGTGAGGTCCATCCACAACTGCTATTTGTCCAAAGTTGATGTAGGCCCATAAATATTGAAAAGCAAAAATTTAATACCAAGACTATCCAACCTGATGGCTTGCCAGTTATCTTTCCTAGGGAGAACCTGACCTTGAATAAGTTTTGAATCCCAAAGAATAGCCAATCCACCCAAAGCACCAACTATTGGACTATGTGCAGAATTCCAATTAGACCATTTCCCAATTGTTTTAGCAAAGTACTCTATTGAAATCTTTGTTTCTTACAGAAGAATGACATCTGCTTTTAGAGAATCAAGCTCTTGCTTAATTTTGATTCTTTTGTCAGACGCATTTAAGCCTTTGACATTCCATGAAGCTATCTTCATTGTTGATAAGGAGAACCCTTGGTTCTCCTCATCACTCTTTTAGAGGGTGTAAATTTCCCATCTAGTGTTGTTTGGATACTTGCTTCAATCTCTACTTTGACTAGATTACTTTTTGGTTTTCTACCTCTCTTTTATGGCATAACTTTAGTTTGAGAATTTTGGAGTGGTGTTTGCTCCATTGAGAGGGTGATACTAGCATCAAAAGCCAATTGATGGGGCTTTGATTCTAATATTTCAAATTCAATGTCCCCATCTTGTTCCTAGCTGATTACTACCTGAGATTCATTTAACTCCAAAAATGAATTTTTTTGAATCTAGTCTGAAATGTGTGAGTATACGCTCTTGTCCACATTAGTTGCAGTCACTATTGTACTATTGTGTTGACTATATTCATGCTTACTATTGAGGTCCAAATCATTACTCTATTTGTTTAGGCTCGCATCAATGCTACACTCCAAATCATCCAAAATGTATCCTTGGGAGACTCCATCATTGATAGAATCCTCCTGCAAATTGATTATAGAATCCTTAGTGAAGGAGCACTATGCATTTTGGAGACTAGTGTTATTTTCTTGAGACTGAATTAGAATCTGATCTACTACAAGAGGCTTTATTCCATCATCTTCTGCAATATTTCTATTTTTCTAGTAATCCATTAAAATATTTTCACTTTCATACGATAGTACTCCTTCTTCTTCTACTATTTCATATATAATTTTGGTGTCTAGCTCTGACAATAATTATTCTGATACTTTTCTAGCATGAAGATTGACTAAGGTCTCTTTATCTAGCACCTCATGAGTGATTAGCTTTTAATTGGTGAATCACAAAACATGATTTTTTGAACTAAGTGTTCCATGTCAGGATTTTGTGCCTCTTTCAGCCTCCATTCCAATAGCAAGGTCTGGCTAGAGCTGTTGAGGATCATCAAAATATATCTGATAGCAAAATAAAATAAAATGGATCCCTCAAATGATTGAAAGATAGAAGGAAAAGTTGGGTCTGTTGAAGGGGCTTGCTCATCCATGTGCTCAGAGCAAGGGGGGGCTGACTATATTGTGCATTGAGTGGGATTTGTGCACTAATTTTTGCAGACCACCAGTTGAGTGGATTGGGCTCAACACTGAGCTATAAAATGCCCTAATTGATGTTGATAAAGCATGACAGTATCTTCATTTTGTAGAACAACTTTCTGCTCCCAGTTTCCCTATTTTGATTTTAGGAGGATGGAATTTGGAAATTCCTTAGCAGGATCATGTAGAATGCATACTCTAGATTCACGATGTGAGAGCTCAAAAAATTAGGTCATGCTTAAAAAATATTCCATGTATGTTGGCTATGATTTCTATGATATCTAGATCTCTATATTCTAGGGGTAAATGTGGTAAGGCAATCCAAGTGGGGAAGAATAATGGGGATTTTTCTTCCAGCATAACATTGGGGATCTAGACCTAGGTAAAGAGACTCATCCCTTTGTAGAACTAGCTTTTCTTATTGTGTATAGCATTTCTCATTGTAGCAAATACAAATTTAGCAAGAAAATAACCCAACTCAATATTTATCCAAAAAACATCTAATAATCCTAGCCAGCTATACATAGCCCACTACTTAATATCAGCAATAGAAAGGTTTGGTTTCAAGAACTTACCTATTAAGGCTTTATCCTAGAGAAGGTGAATCTAATCTTGAAGAAAATGATCTGGAAAAGTAAGGACTGAATCAGATTGAGAGTCAGGACCCTGCTGCGAATGGGACTGCCTTTGCTTGATCTGCCAAACTTAAAAGGACTTATTTGGTTTTAAGGGTGCTCCAATTGTTAGCAAATAGGGAAGTGCTGAGGGAGATTCATTGGGTATCTAATTCAGCATCCTTGCTTCACTTTTATCAATAACAGGTTCCTAAGTATGTCGAATGATCGTAGGGGATCCCAGTGGTGCACCTTCACAAATGTCAAAAATTTGATATTTTTGATTAGGGTGATTATGACCCCTCCCCTTATGCCTAGTCAAGTGACTAGATCTATTGAATCCTGAATGAATGTAGTTTGAACTTCTTTCCTACCCATTTCTTTTTTTGGAAAAAACTTGACCTAAAGAAATGTGAGCCTAATTGAATGAGGCCTCCTTCCTCTATTCCGCTTGTAGAGATGACTCACTAATCTCAAAAATAGATGTATTATTATATCTCGGACCATTGGTAAGTGGCATATGCATTACTTTGTGGGGGCATAATGACTCTACAACCGATATGTTGGAAGGTTTGTCATAGTGTGCCTCATGCTTACTTTTTGTGGGTGGCTTGATATGAAATCTGGGATTGACAAAAAAGGGCTTTACCGGCTGAACCACAACTTTCCCTCTAAATATCTTTATGATATCATCAGCATCAGGTTGAGGCATTGAATCTATTTTGGCCATATTCTTTTGGGAAAATGGAAGGTCCACTGGAATCTAGGAGGCTATTGCCAATGACAATTTTTGGTCATGGTCAACTCACTATGTTTTGGTCATTGAAAACCCTTACCCTTCCTGATGATTCCTTGTTGAAAACAAAACTACTCAAATAGCTGGTTCTACGATTGCAAAAATTGCTTGGTGTCATACGTCTATCTCTTCTGCTTGCCTGATAGCCTGTCATTCCCGTTGAAACCTCTACTCGGGGCACTCCTCACCATTCCTCTTCTTGGATGTTGTTTCTCTAGCTCCTACAAATATATCTTAACATAAGTTAATAAATTATAATATAATAGTGATTTAACATTAATTACAATATCATAATAATGGTTTTAGGGGGAATAATGAACTAATATGATATCTTTTTGGCATGTTTTCCCTATATCCTCTATAGATAAGTATGTTAGTGTTAGATGAGTGACACTTAGTGTTTAGGGATATTTATTTGAATTTTGACACTTCTAATAAAAAAAATTGGGAAGAATTTGTAGAATATTATTGTGGGATTGTGGGTTTGTCAAGTGCAAAGAGATGGTGATAATACTTCTAATTATGAAGATCAACCTTGAAAGTTTTTTAATAATTCATTCCTCATTTGTAACTTATTTACATAAATAGTTTTGTTTAGATTAGAGGACAAACATGACATCTCTTGCATATGGGTGTGTACTTATTATATATTGTTTGACGAATTATGAAAAATGTTATAACAATGCTTTTTTATTAAGGGATTAAGAAGATGATTTAGTTCTTAGGAAAACTATAAATTTACTTTATAAAATAAGATAAGGGTTACGTATCCATCTCAAATCACATATCTTATTTATGGTATGATATATTGTCAAGATAAATTTTTTTAAAAGCTAAGTAATATCTAGCTAGATACTAAAGAGAACCAAAACTAGATATTATATATAGTTTTTCTAGGAAGAAATTTAGAAAGATGACTAGCTTCTCAACCCCAACCCAGCTAGAAATTATTAATTATCCTAGGTAGATTTAATAAATATCCAACATCAATAACCATCTATCTTCATGATCTACCACATGTGACCTTATTCTAAACTATAAGAGAAAAAATAACCTTTTTCTTATATTAATAATAGTGATAAAAAAGATTTACATAATTCATGATAGTATTAAGAATTTTGTTCATTATTGATCACCACATAGTGTCTAGTAACCACAAAGTGTCTAATGCCTAGTAACTATTAAGAACATGGGTTAATCTGTTCCTCTTTCTCAATTTTTTTATTTCCTAATTTATATTCCTATCTCTTTGCTAGTACTTTGATATTGCTAGTATTTTGATACCTTTTTCTCTATCTATCTTATAGATAACTTTTTGGTTTTTGGGCATATTTTTCCTTATTTTTTTGGTGTTTAATTCTTATCTTGTAATCTTTGTTTTTTTTTAAGGATTTCATGTCCCTTAAAAACCTCCAATAACAATAATAAAAACCTACTATGGAAATGTATTGTCTAATTGATGATATATAAATATAGGAGCCTCAAAATGTATTTAAACGAGAAATTTGAAAAATATGTAAAAAGAAAATTTCTAAGCCATTCCAATCGTAGGAACCAATAATATCATTGTTACATTTCTCCCCATCATAGGTGAAGGTACCTATATGGATTCAATACTAGAATCCATTAGAATATCCCATTGATTGAAATGTTCAATACCCTTCTTCTTGTTTTCTAGTTAAATGTCAAGTTTGGTGACCTTCTTACTTAAAAATTCATGGAGAAAATTAATTTCTTGATTCAACTTGTCTTTTCGAGCAGGGAAGAAGTGTGTAGTTTCAATTTCCTATTCAAAGACCAACATGAATCCCTCTTTAGTGGCATCATGAACATATCTTTGGGGATATCCATTGTAGTGAACACCTAGACCATGATCATATAATATGTGAGTTTACATTTAAACTCAATAAAATTCCTCTATTTGACGTAAAAAAAACTCAACATTGTGTTTTTTTTCCAAAGAAACCATAGTACTTCAAAAGAAAAAATAAACCAAAATTTAACAATAAAAGGATCAAATGCTTCAACATAACTAGTAAATATTTCAATCAAAGAGAAATATTCATCATGATTCCAAGTATTATGCCAACCAAATATTAGGACCATAATACCACATAAAATGGAAATAAAATAACAAGTTATAAAAAGTTTGAGGGACTTGACAAGCTTCATAGAGTGTAGTAGGCTGATGCAGATGTAGGGAAGAGGCAAGCATAATCAGAGTTAATTGAGACTGCTTAAACCTACTAACATGCCCTATGAAGAGTTACACATGGAAGCAATATGAATATCACATGAAAGCAGTGAAAAATATAATAGATATGAGACAAGAAATAGGTAACAACACTGGTGCTATTATATTAAGTCTTTCAACATGCCCGACTGTGAGGCTTTCTAGGTTTTGGCCTTATATAATGATAATTATCAAATCAAAGTCTTAGCTCACATATTGTACTCTCTTATACTTCTACTACCACCATCTTACTACTAACTAAACAACCTTAGCTCCAAATATATATCTAGCAAAGCCACAAGTTGGCCAGTCAGGAATTGAAGTACATTATAGGTCCACTTAGGAGGAGAAACCAAAACTAAAGAAAGAAGTAACACAACACGCTGCACTATTACATTTAGGTACACTCATGATCCAAGAACATATCCTGAACTTTGCAAGATCCAATTCCCTCACACAGGACCATGGAAGACAAAATACCACACATTTCATGTGAAACTGGTGATGAATTGATGCCCAAGAAAAATGGTGATAACTTCCAGATCCAAATGAGTTAGGACATGGACTCTTAGGATAATTCTCAAGAATAGGTCTAAAACACTACATTAACTATGCAAGGAAAGAAACCAATAGCATTAACTGCGACAAAACAAATAAGAGATTGGAACAAGAAAACAAGAAATATTTTTGGTGATGCAAGATTGCTTAAGACCAAAGATGCTCTTGCATCAGACATCTGAGGTAATAAAAGAACTGATGTCCACATCAGGTACTACTCAAATTCTGACCTAAATCATAAAGATCCATTTCATCTTGTCTAATCCATGAACTATCTTTAATTGGCTTATTTTCCACTAAACTAGGTATTTTATGTAGTATTTTCCTCTTTTACTCTTGCTTACTCTACTATTCAAGATCTTCTCAATGTTGTCTATGTTCTTCTTAGGATAATCTAGATCATCTTCTACCTCATCAATTGATTGAAATTACCCAAAGATAT
The DNA here is from genome assembly GCA_027943335.1 of Chamaecyparis obtusa. Lineage (NCBI taxonomy): Eukaryota > Viridiplantae > Streptophyta > Pinopsida > Cupressales > Cupressaceae > Chamaecyparis > Chamaecyparis obtusa. The sequence goes on from BSBK01007729.1 coordinate 208,381, forward strand.
CTACAATATTGAATATAGGTGATATATCTATGTCCTCTGGTAGTTCTACTTCATAAGCATTTCCACTGTCAAACTTCTTCAGAATCTTACAAGGTCCAAATTTCTTCATTTTTAGCTTGTTGTAGGTACCAAATAGAAATCTATTTTTCTTCAAATGAATCATAACGTCATCTCCAACTTCAAATGATTTATGTCTCCTTCTCTTATATTCTCTTTGTTTATAATTTAGATTATTGTCCTTCAAATTCCTTTTGACTTCATAATGAAAAGTTCTCATCTATACTGCAAAATCCTTAGCTTCAACACTTCTTCTAGTCTTAGTAGGAAAATCTCTCAACTTTGTGGTTCCCTTGGGATGAAATCCAATAAAAATCTCAAATGGTTTCCTCTTAGTACTTCTATTCATAGAATTATTATATGAAAATTCTTCTTGTTCCAAAACCAAATCCCAATCAGCAGGCTTATCTCCAACTAAACATCTCAACAAGCTTCCCAAACTTCTATTCACAACTTTAGTTTGTCCATCTGTTCGAGGGTGAAATGTAGAACTAAACTTCAACTCAGTATTCATCTTTTTCCAAAGCATTCTCTAAAAATAACCAATAAACTTAGTATCTCTTTCTGAAACAATAGATTTAGGAAAACCATGCAATCTTATCACTTCCTTAAAAAATAATTCAGCTACATATAATGCATCAGATGTCTTCTTACAAGGTATGAAATGTGCCATCTTTGAAAATCCATCAACCACTACCAAAATAGAATCATTACCTCTCCAAGTTCTAGGTAATCCAAGAACAAAGTCCATACTCACATCTTTCCAAGGTCTATCAAGTACAGGAAAACTTGTATACAATCCCAAATTTTGACAAGTTCCTTTTCCTACTTGACAAATTCTACAACTTCTAACCATTCTCTGTACATCCCTATAAATATGTGGCCAAAAGTATCTTTTTGAAATCAATTTCATAGTCTTATCAATCCAAAAATGTCTAGCAAGTCCACCACTATGTTCCTCCTTCATTATGTTCTCTCTCATAGATCCTCTAGGTATGCACAAGGGTAAATGCACAATAGTGGGTTACACATTTTTGCCTGAACGGACACTCAACTCTACATTTTGAAAAAAAAATTCAAACTCAAATGAATATTTTTGTTAAACCATTCAAAATGAGAAGATGAAGTAAATTAGAGTCTTTAGGATTTTCTATCTAGATTCTAAATATATATATATATATATATATATATATATATATATATATATATATATATATATATATATATATATATATATATATATATATATATATATATATATATATATATATATATATATATATATATATATATATATATATATATATATATATATATATATATATATATATATATATATATATATTTGAATTGATTTGAATTGTTTTTTCTTTCTCCCACGAAAACTGGTATGTTGCTGAAAACATCATTTTCAAAGAGTTACATTATTTTCGTAGAGCATAGATTTTTGTCTAAAATAGATATCAATGTGATTCTTTCAAATTTCATTTTGTAACATCTATACAGAGGGCATGCAATTGTTTTGATGAGATTATCTTGATTATTGCATATTTTGTTAATGTTTGAAGTTGACTAAATTGTTATTTTGACATACCTTGAATACATAGTTTATAACTTGTCACGTATTTGTCCAATTTCATTTTTTTTTTATAGAAAGAGAACTTCAATACCTAGGGCATAGATATTTTTTAGAACTCTCTCTCTATCTCTTTCATTTCCTATTTTTCCATAAGCATCAAATATAGAGGTAGACATATGGTGAAATAACTATGTTTAATAAAACTAAGAATACAAAGTCATAATAAAATTAATATATATTAACATTATAATAAGGGGAAATATTTTTCTCAGTAGTACCTTACTACATAGACAGGTTTTTCATATGGATTTATTTAACCTGCCAAAAGATAAAGTTGAAGTGATTTTTTGTCAGCATTTTAATAGGTGCAAAGGAGACTCCATTATGGGTATGAATGAGGAGCATAGATGTTATATCAATGTTTTTTTAATCTAAGAGGCTTTCAGCTAACCAATTGAAATTAATTCCATCAAATATAACCTCTCAAGGCTTAAATAATCATATTTTATTAAAAATGTGTTATTTCAACAAAAATAAGCATGTCTAAAAAAGTGTAACCCACTATTGCAGGGCCACCCACAATTGAACTCCCTTAAACAACATGTCTTCTTAAATGAAATAGTTAGTCCACTTATCACTTACTGTTTGTTCTTTAGAATCTTTCCAAAGTTCTACAAAATCAATGTCAATTTCATATAAACACTTCAAATCATCAAAACCATGTACCTCATTTCTTACTAATGTCAGTAAACTTCTTCTTCAGCTCAAGGCATCAACAACCTTATTTGACTGTCTATTTTTATGCTTCAATGAAAAGGAAAAATTATGCAAGAACTCAACCCACTTCATATGTCTCTGATTCAATTTATTCTGACTTCCCAAATATTGCAAAGCTTTATGGTCAATATACAACACAAAATCTTTAGGCATCAAATAATGTATCTATTTCTTCAAAGCTTGAACAATAGCATAGAATTCCTGATCATAAATGAAATATTTTCTCTTAGCATCATTCAACTTCTCACTAAAGAAAGCTACAGGTCTTCCATCTTGACTTAAAACAAATCTAATTGCACTACCACTAGCATCACATTCAGCTTGAAAAACTTTATTAAAGTTAGGCAAATAAAGTGTAGGTAACTCTGTAATTCTTTGTTTCAATGTTTCAAAACTCTTTTGTACTCCATGTGTCCATTTTAAATCCCTTTTATCTTCTCTCATGATTTCAGTCATAGCATTACAAATAGAACTAAAATTTGTGATAAACTACCTATAAAAAACTTGTCAATCTATGAAATGATCTCACCTCTCCAATATTCTCTAGTGTAGGCCAATCAAGTATAGCTCTTACTTTCTTAGGATACATCTTCAATCCATCAACTGAAATTACAAAACCAAGGTACACAATCTCCTCTTTCATAAATGAACATTTCTTCAAATTGATCAACAACCTTTCTTCTTTCAATCTATATAATACTTGTCTGATATGCTCAATATGTTCTTCCTTAGTCTTACTGAATATCAAAATGTCATCAAGATATGCAATCACAAACTTACCCAAGAATCTTTTCAAATCTTCATTCATCAACCTCATGAAATTACTAGGTGCATTAGTCAAACCAAAAGGCATAACCAACCATTCATACAAACCTTCATTAGTCTTAAAAGTAGTTTTCCATTCATCCCCTTCTCCAATCCTAATCTGATGATATCCACTTTTCAAATCAATCTTTTTGAAATACTTTTCTCCACTCAAACTATCCATTATGCCATCCATCCTAGGCAAAGGAAATTTGTACTTTACTGTTATCTTGTTTATAGCTCTAGAATCAGTTCACATTCTCTAATCTCCATTATTTTTTGGTGCTAACACAATAGGTACTACAAAAGGACTCAAAATTTCCCTAATCAAACCTCTCTCAAGCAATTCTTGCACTTGTCTATTCAACTCTATCTTTTCATCAGGTGTTAACTTATGTGGTGCTTTTTTAGGCAAACTAGCTCTAGGTATCAAATCCATACAATGACTTATACTTCTCATAGGTGGTAAACCATCAGGTACATTATTAGAAATGATCTCAATAAATTCATTCAACAAAGCTTTAATCTCAGGTGCATGTTCTAACACATCTTGTTTCTAGTTTTTCTTAGAATTAAAGCAAAGAAAATATTCTATTCTTTCATTTCTCTTGCAAACTTTTTACCATCAACCAAGCATACTCTAACTATAGTACAATGACCCTCATCAAACTTCTCTACTAAAGGAAATAATACTTGTTTCTTTCCATCCATCCAAATAGTATATTGATTCAATCTACCATCATGTAAAGTTTTCCTATGATACTGCCAAGGTCTAACCAAAAGAATACGACAACAATCCATCTAGGAATAATATCACACAAGAATTCATCATGATAATTCCCAATTTTGAATTTAATAAGGCATTTTTCACTTACAAGTAGTTTATGCTCCTGGATCCAAGCAATATGGTAAGGCTTAGGATGTCTCATTCTCTGTAACTGAAATTTGTTAACCAACTCTTGGGATGCCAAATTATTAGAACTTCCACTATTAATGATTACCTTGCAATATTTATGAGCGATCTTTCATCTGGTCCTGGAAAAACTTTTCCTTAGAATAGGTTCCTCATCATCTTCTTCATTAAACAATATCCTTCTTAGCATCAAGTTTTTACCATGTTTAGGTTCACTAAACAATTCCTCAACTTCTTCACAAGCCAACTTTTTTCTTCCATTACCTCCAATCTTCTTTCTAGAGTTAGTACATTCAAAAGCTCTATGTCCTACTTCATGACATTTGTAACAAGTGCCTTTAAACCAAGATTTATCATCTCTTTTCTAATTATTGTTATTCCTAGAGTAACCATTATAGCTACCTCTTGAGTAATTACCTCTTCTACCAGAAGGTTCATATTTCCAACCTTTATCTTATATTGCATTGTCAGATATGCTACTTTCTCCATAAGATCTACCTCTACTTCTCTAAAATCTACCACTTCTTCCTCTTTGTCTTTTTTCATGTCTTTTAGTCAATCTCTCTTCTGCCTTCAAAGAAAATTGTTATGCTTCTTCCACACTATCTATTTTAACATAACTAATATCATCTTGAATTGATGTCCTTAGTCGATTCATATATCTAGCCACCTTCTCAACTTCATCATCCACATGTCTAGATCTGATATCCAATTTGTAAAATTCCTTAGTATATTCTTTCACACTTATGTCCTTTTATCTCAATTTTTGCATTTTTCTCATCAGACTCACTTGGTAGTTAGCTAGAAGAAACTTCCTTTTCATCTTTACGAGTAGCTTCATCCATATCTTGATCTTTTCTTTTCCTCTCTTCTATCTCTCAAATTACAAATGACCCCACCAAAGAGATGCATGACCTTTGAAGTTTGTGACTGTTATCTTAACTTTCTTATTGTCAGGAGTACCTTAATACTCAAAATATTTGTCCATATCAGAGATCCAATCCAAAAGTGTATCGATCTCAAGTTTTCCATTATAGCAAGCAACTTCAACTATAGGTCTAGAGTTAGCCTTAGACAAAACTCTCAAGAGTCTTTCCTCATCCAGTTCAACTTCAAGTTTAAGATTAGGTGTTGCTTCTTCTTCATCACTAACATCTTCAAGATGTGTGCCTCTTCTCTGGGTTGTCTCTACATCTTCAAGCCTAGTAGTAATCTACCTCAACATATCCATGATAACATTATCATTTCCTCTACCATGAACCATCTTTAATATCAGGTTCCAACAAGGTCATAACCTTCTACAAGTTATAGGTCAAATCTCATATCTACCACCCTACAACTGATCCAATAAGGTTATCCATGATCTAATCCAAAAGAAAGAACTTCTCTCTAATACCACTTGATGTAGGGGTAGGGAAGAGGCAGGTAGAATCAAAGTTAATTAAGACTGCTTAAACCTACTAACATTCCCAGTAAAGAGTTACACATGGAAGCAATATGAATATCACATGAAAGTAGTGAAAAATAAAATGGATATGAGACAAGCAACTGGTGACAACATTGGTGCAATTATATTAAGTCTTTTAACATGCACGGTTATGAGGCCTTCTAGGTTTTGGCCTTATACAATGATAATTATCAAATCAAAGTCTTAGCTCATGTATTGTATTCTCCTATACTTCTTCTACTACCATATTACTACTAGCTCAACAACCTAAGCTCCAAATATATAGCCAGCAAAGCCACAAGTCGGCCAGTCATGCATTTAAGTACATTGTAGGTCCACTTAGAAGGTGAAACCAAAAGTAAAGCAATAAGTAACACAACATGTTGCACCATTACATTTAGCTCCACACATGATCAAAGAACATATCCGTAACTACACAGGATCCAATTATCTCACACGCAACTACACAAGATGAAATACAACACATTTCATGTGAAACTAGCGGTGTATCGATGCCCAAGGAAAATGGTGATAACTTCTAGATCTAAATGAATAAGGATGTGTGCTCTTAGGAGAATGCTCAAGAATAGGTGTACAACACTGCATTAACTGCACAAGGCAAGAAACCAACATCATCAATGACAAAAAAACAAACAACAAACAACAAACAACAAATATTTTTGGTGATAGAGGATTTCTTAAGACCCAAGATGGTCCTGCATCATTGGCATAAATATATAAAAATGTCCTTATAATCAACCTTAATTCTTATATTGATTAAATGGATCTATTATTTTCTATTTGATGAATTCATTATTATTATCTCATTATGATATTTATAAGGTTCATTATTATTATGATTATTGTTATTGTTATTGTTATTATTATTGTTATTGTTATTGTTATTGTTATTGTTATTGTTGAATTGCTATTATTATTATTATTATTATTATTATTATTATTATTATTATTATTGTATAAACATAATTTTGTTAGTGAATCCTTAAACAAGTCATATTTCCAACCCCTTACCATATGTGAGACCATACTATTTACCCTTTTCCAATTCCATCATTTACACTGACTTATGGAATATTTGATAAATTATTTTTCAACCACCTTCAACTACCTCCCATAATCTCATATTAGGAAGATGATAAAAATTAAGGTCATTATCAATAGTAAATTCCTTAAGAAGAACAAACCAACATAAATAATTTTTCTTAGGCTTGACATGACGATTCCACATATGATTAAGATAATCAATTCATCTATTTCCCAATAATTAAATGAATAATACACCTCATTGGACTCAATCAACATATAGTAAATATTTATAATTGTGAAATTACAAAAATTAGTCTCATACATCCATCTTATGTTTTGTACTACATCTTCATCAAACCACCTCATTTCAAGGAAATTATTACCCGCTACATGAATAATAATTGTATGTTTTCTTTTGAAAACTAAGAACATCATACTTTACTCTCATCTCATCTGATGACCCAACCTTTCCACCAATAATGACATTATCCAATATCCTAATTTGAGTAATAATTTTTTTCCTAGTAGAATATCCCTATGATAAAACAAGGGGTTCATCTTTGAAAGTCAAGTTGCACCAAATAGATTTTTTGTTATTATAGAAAAGAGGAGAACTTGACACTAAATTCCTAGACATAACCAAACTCCTCACTATATAAATATAGGTTTTTCATATAGAATAAAATACATTTAACCTAAATTTTCTCATCTAAAAATAGACAAGAAGTATGTCAAACATAGAGATCAAAATCAAAAGTTTAGCCCTTTTAGGTTGAGATAAAGATAAAATTTCTAGATCAGATCCTTCCAAGGTTCATTTCCACATAAAGATTTAAATACCCATTTACATGCAATTAAAATTCCTTGAATTTCAAAGTCTTTGAGACCAAGATCATCCTAATTTTTTGTTTTTTCTCCTTCTCATTAATTTTAAATCTAGGAGCATTTGGATGCCTTGATTGTGACCACATATAGTTAGCATATCTAGATAATACATCCACTTCCACTTCATATCCCATGGGCATCACCCATTATGTTCTTGGTTACATTCCTCCCATTAAAGAAGTTCCTATATCAATCATAAAACACATTGTGTCCTTGTTCCTTTTAACTATAGAAGAAGGAATCCTTCATTTCATGTTTATCTTGTCCTAATACTTCTAACTTAATTTAAATGGTTTTCTTTTGTCTTTATTTGTCTTCTCCATATTGAGATTTATTTGTTCCCTCATTTCTTCACAACGATCAAACTTTGCATTATCCTTTATACCCAATAACATAGTGGCTAAACTCACCTCTGGATTAGTTATATCTAGTTGATCTGACCTCAAATAGGTACACCACTAGTAGCACAATTTAATTAGTTACAACATGAATTGTTTCCTTTGTACTCTCATGGGGCTGGTCTAACCATAAAAACTGATCATGAATACATCTTACACTTGTATACCAAATCAACACAAATGCTTCTTCACATATTTCAAATCACTCTAAGCCGCTTCAAAATAGCACTTCTACAACTCTAAGACTCTATATTTGAATGTGTTTTTAAAAAATTTAGTTGAAAACACATTTTAACCATTCTCATAGACTGGCATTTAAATGCATCACTGTTTATTCATAATTATGTACTACTGGATATTTCAAACCTAATTATCAATGAGTGACACTTCATGTATTGTGACCAAACTTTACACCACATCAAAAATATCATTATGCATCTAAATATGTAGTTATAACTTACCACATGTTCTTCTATGGGGTCTAAGATTGTCTTGATAATGATTTCTCTGCCAAATCCAAAATAGGATGAGTTAGTTGATGAATTATTCACACCTAATGGAGATGTGAATCATTATAATTCTTTTATTTCATCCTTATTTTTCCATACTTGACTAATTTTCTTTCTGGATTCCTTAATAGTTACACTCCACTTTCCTTTATGATCCTTCACCTTTTTCCCTATTGGTTTCATTGATTTCTTGACCTATAGAAACTTGCAAATAGGTCCAATATTATGTAAAGGGAAACATTTCATTCTAGTAGATTTCCAAGGTCTAGTATTACCTCTTTTCATCCTCAAACTGAAGTTAACAACCATGTGCCTATAGCAATGGAAATGTGAGTATGTTACATTACACAAGATTTTATTCTGATAAGGACTTTGCAAGTTCTCAAATGATCCCTGATTGATCATCTTTGACTTGCAGTCACTTTCTCTATGACCATAATTATTATAGTTATAGTAGTGAACATTGAACATATTAGGATTATTTATACAAACCCTAGTAGTATGACCCTTGATAAATTGAACATGCAGGTGCACTAGGACTATTCAAACATACATTTGCAGTATGTCCTACCTTGTGACAAATGAAATATCATGGTTTATAAGCTATCTTACTAGGACTTTTCTAGTTCACCTTGGGAAGAGATTTGTCATATTGTTTGGGATTCTTGGATCCAAATGATTCACAAATTTCAAAACTGTCATATCCAAGACCATGAATTTCACTATTCTCCCTTTGGTTCCTAAGTATAAGACTTTTTATATCACTCTGATACTATGTAAGAATTCACCTAAGGAAATGAATAAAATTTTTAAGATCTAGAAGCTCAATTGGTAGCAAAAGAGAGAAAAATATGATGTGATCAATTGAATGATTCAATAATGAAGTAGATAAAAAAAAATTGAATGAATACAAAGTAGATGTGTCTAAATATATAGGCAATGTATGATAACTAGGATAGATGTAAATGATAACCTATCAACTAGATAAGGTGTAATCACATGTCCACCAAAGGTGGATCATCCTCCATTGTACATCAAAGTATGTGCAACATGAGAGGATGATAATGTGATAAGAGAACTAAAGGTGGATCTCACGCCTAAAGCGGAAATTCTCCTACACCATGTGCTAAAATGGAATGTAAACTCCTAGGTGTTTTAATGACAAGTAATATTTAAGCAAACTTAAGTAAAGTATAATTTGTAATATTTAATTACACCAAGACCCCTCCATAAATGCAACTTAGGGGAATTACCTTAAGCTCATAAGGACAAATGACAATGCAAGATGGGTCTTGGATACTAGGCTATGTTAGGTACCTATGTACAATATGAAAATTCAATCTCTCATAAAGAGAAGAAAGAGGGAACACCTCATGGAAAAAACCCTCCTAGAAAAAGAGAGCTAAAAAAAGATGCATGGATGGAAGGAGTAATCAAGACCCCACCATAACAACATACATCATGCATATACAAGAAGGAATGCTCCCAGTGGAAGGAAACAAGGAGACATGAGATCCCCCCATAATCAATGATCTAATATATTAATGGTGAGTTCTTAAAGGGAAAACAAATTCCAATGCCTACAAACAACATTCTCCCCCTTAGGATAAAGATACACCAAGTATAGATACAATAAGGTTGTGGATAGGAAGAAGGAAGGGGAATCCAAATGAAGTATGATGTCTCTGATGTATGGTCATGTGTCTCCATGTTGTTAGTTGGTGAAGATTCCATGAACCAATCAGGATCAACCTCAATAGAAAGTATCAAACAAGGAACCAATGGTAATTTATCCATGCAAGAATTAGGAGGCTGACCAACAATAGTGGGTTACACTTTTTTAGACATGCTGATTTTTTCTAAAAAAACACATTTTTAATAAAATATGATGATTTAAGCATTGAGAGGTTCCATTTGAAGGAATTAATTACAAATGGTTATGTCAAAGCCTCTTAGATAAGAAAAACATTAATATAATATCTATACTTCTCATTCATGCCTACAATGGAGTCTCCTTTGCAAGTACCTATTAAAATGCTGACAAAAAATCACTTTGAACTTATCATTTGGCAGATCAAATGAATCTATTTGAAAAACCTATCTATGTAGTAAGGTACTACTAACAAAAATGTTTCCAATGATTATAATGTTAATATATATTAAGTTTATTATGACTTTGTATTTTTAGTTTTACTAAACATAGATATTTCACTGTATGTTGACCTTTATGTTTGACACTTATGGAAAAATTGTAAATGAGAGAATAAAAATTCTAAAAAATATCTATGCCCTAGGTATGTGCCTAAATATATAGGAAATGCATGACAACTAGGATAGATGCAAATGATAACCTATCAACTAGATAAGGTGTAATCACATGTCCACCAAAGGTGGATCATCCTCCATTGTACATCAAACTATGTGCAACATGATAGGATGATAATGTGATAAGAGCACTAAAGGTGGATCTCACAAAAAGTGGAAGTTCTCCTACACCATGTGCTAAAATGAAATGCAAACTCCTAGGTGTCTCAATGAAAACTAATATGAAAATGCATTATCCTAAGTAAACTTAAGTAAAGTGTAATTACTAATATTTAATTACACCAATACCTCTACTTAAGTGTAACTTAGGGGAATGTACTTGATTCTCACAAGGCTAAATGACAATTCAAGATGGGTCTCCTCTACTAGGCCATGTTAGGTACCCACATGTACAATATGAAAAAGAAATCTTTCATAAAGTGGAGGAAGAGGGAAAACCTCACGGGAAAAACCATCCCCCAAAAAGAGAGATAAAAAAAGATGCATGGATGGAAGGAGTAATCAAGACCCCTCCATAACAACATACATCATGCATATACAAAAAACAATCCCCCCAATGGAAGGAAATGAGGAGACATTAGATCCCATCATAATGAATGATCTCCTACATGAATAGTTAGTGCTTGATGACAAAACAAAGTCCAATACCTACAAAAAACATTTCTCCTCTTGGTATGAAGACACACCAAGTATAGATGCAAGAAGGCTTCCCATTGTGGATAGGAAGATGGAAGGGGAATCCAAATAAATTATGATGTCACTAAATTACTCAAATGTTTTTCCATGTCCTTAGTTGATGAAGATGCCACAAACCAATTAGGTTCAAGCCCAATATAAAGTGTAAAAAAAGGAACCATTGGTAACTAAGCCATGCAAGAATTTGGATCAAGCTCCATAGAATAAGATGCCTCCTCAAATGAATAAGTAGGAAGAGAAGAAAATAACCCCCCCCCAATTAAAAAATGTACACCCATGATAGGTTCACTTCGATCAATGTAGAAACTACACAAATAAAAATGAATGATGTTCCTTCCCTTAGGAAGAAACAAAGCCATTGGTTTATCAATGAATCCTCTCCAATCTCTAGGAAGAATCCTCAAAATGTATGATATCTCAAAAAAGTGAATAGGAATATCCAACACATGAGTATGATCAATCTAAACCATGCAATGTGACATCTCAAGTGAATTTTGAGACTCATGAAAACCAATCTCCAAAGACTCAAATGTCTCCTTTGAAGAAAAAGAGACCTCCAAATTTTTTAAGAAGGTATCCACAATCATGTCAAACTTGATAGAAGGATCAAGTGGAAAATGAAGATGAGGGTCAGAGTGTTCCCTAAAAAAAATAAAGAAGGATCAACCTCAGAAAAGAAAAGATGAATGTCATCAATGATGTCTCCCTTATCAGCAATGTAGGACTCAACAAAAAAACTTGCAATGTTTGTGAAGTAGGCATCCCAAGGAACTAGTTCTAGAAGACAAGGAATATCATACTATAGAAAACCACAAGAATCCATTATTGTGTGAATGAAATCATCATCAAGAACAACAGTAAATGTGATCTCAATAGGAGAAGTAGGATACACAACTAGAGGTTCTAAATATTTTGGGAGTGGCGGAACATGTTGATCTCTATAAAATTCCCAAATAATGGTCCAAAGACCAGGAATAGTGTATGTCTAATCATCAAAGTCATCAAGAGAATCCATAACATCCATATCCATATTCTAATAAATAAAATTAATAACTTTTTTCCAATAACCCCTTGTTAGAATAACTAGTGGGGGGGGGGGGGGGAGGGGGTGAATCAGATAGATCAATTATCCAATAGTTCCAATTAAAAAATGTATCATTTAAAACAAGTTCAGCAAATTCTATAGCTTGATAATCATAAAATACTTATACTGTCTGTGTCTTTATTGATTACTAGTTAATTACTCATAGTGATTACTGACCAAATCAAATATGCAATATGTAAAGTATGATAACCAAACATTCATCACATAAATACATAACACAATAATTTAATGTGGAAACCCCATTAAGGGAAAAACCACCTGGGACTGGTAACCCAAAATAATTTTCACTCTTCTAAAGTTAGATTGGTGAAGAGCCAAACCTGTTAAAGGTTACAAAACACACTATAAGGTGTGACCTTGTTAGAGGATTTAAGAATAACTATTATCGTTCAACCAACATTCACTATGGGGTTGATAGGATAAAAATGTACATTCATTGAATGACATAGGGAAATCATAAGATGGTTAAAACCAATTGGTTAAGAGATTTTTTCTATTTAAATGGTTAAACTAAAATAGTAGGTGATCTAATTACAATACAACTTGATTTTGTAAATGTTTAGATCTATTCTAAGCCCATAAAAATCCTTTGATCAATATTTCAATTTACTTCTTCAATATTCAATAACTTACTATCACTCAGTAATAGCTCTCTGATGCATGGTTAACTCTATAGTTTGATTCTCCTTCAACTAGTTTGATCAGACATGCAGGAAACTGTGTTCACACAAAATCTCTACAGTCTCCTTCTTCTAGCATCTTTTCAACAATGAAACCAATGTCTCTTATATAAGCAAGTAAACCATTTTCTTTTCATCATTCAGATTTTTCCGCTTAATCTCCTTCATTGATTTTGTCACTTAAACCTTCCTCGGTAGATGTGTCAATAACTCATTTCAATTCCATCCTTTACATCTTATTCAAATTTTGTTAGCTGTGGATCTCATAACAAACTTTATATTCAACATCAAAATCATAACACTTTATAGCTCATCAATTTATGTTAGCTAAACTAAACATTTAGTTCTTTTATCCATATTTGGTTAATAAAGAAATGCATCAGTGAAGAGAAGCTTGGTTGATACTGTTGCTTGTTATAAGTTACACTAGATCGGTGTATATTGAAATCCTTCATTTCATGACCACACTACTTTGTAACATTTTTCTTCCTTCCTCAAAATAGATTAATGCAACATAATCAAGTCAACCATACAAAGTCATAGACTCATCAATAAGTTACCCAAAGTATTAGTCATAAACTTCCTCCATGTAGATATCTTAGTTCTTCATCTTTTTTCTCCTCTTTATAGATGTTTAGATATTTGCAAATTTTATCATGATAAGTACTGTCAAAACTATTTGACATGAATGACAACATAATGACTGATTCAATTATCTTACAAATCAATTCATTACTTGGTGATCTCTAACACTGATCTTTAAGTCATTCAAGTAATCAATCAGTTGTAGTTCAACAATCTCTCCCTTTGGCATTGATGACAACTCAAGCAATATGAATTATACCATACACATACCAAACATGTATTCTAGAACTATGTAAGAAAATGTTGTATCTTGGTAGGCTCTCCCTAGCTTGATATTTAATATGTTTAATCACTACGTTACATGACAACATTACATGTGCAGACTTTCCTATGTTGATTTAATCTTTGCAGTTCTCAGATTATCTCTCTCCCTTAGATAGATGTTCCAGTGATCTCTTGATTTTTCATATTGTTTATCTCTCCCTTTGTCAACAATGCCAAAGAAAAACATAAAAAATACAGCTCTATAATAGCTAAGTAACGCTCTGTGGTTCAGTGCAAACAATGTATCTTGGTATACTGATATGCAAATCTCTGTTCAAATCTTTGACAACCTTAGACATAATCCAAAGTGTGAACTATGTTGCATCAACATGAATGATCTCTTGATAAGATTAGGCTAATGCAACCTCTAGATCACATTAGTGACTGGTAGATAGGGGATGAACCCCAAGTCTAGTCCTCAAGTATTCAAAAGTGTCATTCGGTAGAGGCTTGGTAAAAATGTCAACAAGTTTCTCTTCTGATCTAACATATTCCAATTTTACTTTCTTCTCCTATACTTGTTCTCTTAAGTAGTGATACTTAATAGAAATATGCTTGGTCTTTGACTGCATTACAAGATTCTTAGAAATATTTATTGCACTAGTGTTGTCACAATATATAATCACTGGATCAGTGATTACCTCATTCATCCATTATAACACTTCCTTGATGTATGAAATGTTTGAACAATTTGTAGTAGTAGCAACATATTCTACTTTAGTAGTAGATTGAGAAATACATGGTTGTTTCTTACTTGTCCAAGTAATAAGTTTTCACCTAAGAAAAATGCTTCTCTGGTTGTACTCTTTCTATCATCTATATTTCCAGCCCAATCTATGTCAGTGTAGACTCTTAGTTCAAAATTCCCTTCCTTAGGATACCATAAACCATATTCCTCTATTTTCTTTAGGTATCTTAAGATTATTTTTACTGCAATCATATGTGAATTCTTTGGATTGGCAGAAAATTTGGCAACAATCCCCACTGCATGTGCAATGTCTGGCCTAGTGTGTACTACATACATTAGTTTACCAGTCATAGATTGGCACAATGTCTAGTTTACCTCTATAGATTCATCATCTTTAGTCAATTTGTAGCCTGTGACCATCAGTGTTCCAACTGGTTTAGCATCTTCCATGCCAAATGTTCTCAATACTTCCTTTATATACTTTTATTGTTTGATGAATATCCCATCATTCTGTTGAATATCCTACAAGCCTAGAAAGAACTTAATCTCTCCAAACATAAACATTTCAAATTCTTTTCTCATCTAATTAGAAAATGATTTACAGATATGATCTTTTCCTCCAAATATTATATCATCCACAAATGTTTTAGCAATCAAAACAATGTCATCAGACTCTCCTTTCATATAGAAATTGTTGTTTTCACTAGTTCTAAGAAAACCAAAACTCAAAAGATAAGTATGCAACATTTCATACCAAGCTCTAGGTGCTTTCTTTAGACCATATAAAGCTTTGTACCATTTAAACATCTTAAATGCCTCATATTTCTCTTTTAAAAACATTACAGTCATCAATCTAGTGTAATCATCAACAAACATAATGAAATATCTATTTCCATAGTAGCTCTAAGTTCTCATGGGACCACATAGGTTGATGTGAACTAACTCGAAGATTCTCTTTGTTGAATAGTCTTTACCCTTAAAACTAGATTTTGTCATTTTTCGTTTTTGACATTCATGACACATAACACAATTAGGCTTTTCTAGGCTAGGAAGAGCTCTAACCTTTTTCTTTCTACTGATCTTAATCGTGTTATCAAATTATACATGACATAAAATTTTATGCCATAACCATGCATCCTAATTTTTTATCATTAAATATGAAGACTCAACATTGTCAAGATAAAACAAGTTACTTTTGGATTGTGCTCCTGTTCCAACAAGTTTTCCTTCTACCCACTAAGCATTATCACATTTGATTTTATCATTTATTAGTAAAGATCCTTTTCCTCTAACCATACATGGTGTATCATTACCCATTTTTATTGATCCTCCATTATATTTTTCAAGAGGATCAAAATTTTCTTCATCACCAGTCATGTGATGTGTAAAGCCACTATCAATAATCCATGTATCATTTTGACTTACTTTAGAAATGAGTGTTGTATCTACATACCTTTCTTCTTCCTTAGAATCATCCTTCATTGCAACAAATACTACTTCAACATCATCCTTAGTGTCAGTATCAGTATCATTTTCCTCAGCAATGTAACATACCTTTTTTCCCTTATCATTGTTGTCTTCGTTATCCCTGTTGTAGTGTTGGTACCTTCTATTGTTTCTCCTCCCATAGCTTCCTTCACCAGATAAGTCTTTGTTTCTATCATCTTCTTTCCTATTTGGGCATCTGTTAGAAATAGGGAATACTGAGAGGGGGGGTGAATCAGTATTTTATAAATTTTAACTTTTTCCCAATTATGGATATAATAGATTAACTTGATACTTGGATAATGGAGTAAACTAAAGAACATGCATAATAGTAAAGAAAATGAACTCATAACACATTATTTGTTCTTGAGGAAACCCTGGCCAAGGGAAAACCCCAGTGGGGATGATAATAAAAAAGATCCACTAATCAAAAATATCATGTTAAGGATGTTGACCCTATTAGGAGCTTGTTACATATATATAGTGTCTCAATTTTGATTAAGGGACTCTAGGCCTTGTTAGAAGCCACAACCCTGGTAAGAGTTGGTAGTACAAAATGAAATGATTATACGATGAGCCCATTGCCCAAACATGTAATGTAATCTAATTTCTAATTACAAAAGTAGGGCAAGGTACATAAGCTTATATTGCTTTGCTTTACTTTCACAACTTTGCATCAATATCTTTCTCATACATATGTTATCTATATACTTCACATTACATATCTCTTACATTTATACAAGTTATTAGGAATAATAACTCTTATAGTCAACTTTACTAAAACATAAAGCACTTTAAAAAATAAATATTAACATGCGCTACCCAAGGGTTAACGTCTAGGATTTTTTCCCTTTATATTATTAAGACATTATTTTGATAAACAAAATAATCCCGTAACTATTTACCAATTATGTCTTCTTCTCTGTCCTGTCGGCTTTAACATTTTCTCTGGCAATACTGCAATTAGTTCTTCTGTACATGCCATAGAGACTTGTGCTCTTAGGTGAGTCTTCAATAGACATCATAGTATCCATGTTCAAGTGTGCAAGCATTGAACTTACTTCTATCGATGTCGTCAATCAAAACTGTCTCCGGTTACACTAGGAAAATGTTGCTTACTCTTAGACAATTTTTCTCTACACTCTATCATACTTTCTCTCTGTCATATGTGGTCTTCACATAGATCATATGTTTCCATAATGACAACATCTATATATCTAACTTAGCCAAATTTCCAACAATCTCCCCCTTTTTCATTGGTGGAAACATATGAGAAAATTGGCTAAGTCTCAAAATTTCAAAACTAAAGAATTGTGGCCATAGCAAAAATTATATCTTCATTGTCCTTATAACTCCATATATCTTATCTATACTCACCCCATATATATATATATATATATATATATATATATATATATATATATATATATATATATATATATATATATATATATATATATATATATATATATATATATATATATATATATATATATATATATATATATATATATATATATATAATCTTCTATCACTCCCCCTTTGACAACAATGACAAAAAAAGGTGCCAAAAATATGTTCTCAAAATTGTTTACCTTGATTCAAAATTGCAGAGACAGTAGGCTTGCAACACAACTGCAAAGTTGACTGTAATGCTCTCTATTTCTTTCTCCCATGCCTTCTTAATTGTGTCTGCAACACTAAGTAGTGCACATAAACCATAAGATGTGATCTCACATGCATGAAGTTTTGCAAAGTTGAATTTATCATAAGATGTCTTGGATGAAAGACATTCTTCCAACTATCCTTCAACTATGTTTATCTTGATTGAAATGGGCTCTCTTAGAAGAGAGAATCTTCTCAATTTCCTATCTTTTTCATCATTAAGAATCCTTATTTCATCATTAATTTTGCTGATTCTTTTCTCAATATCTAGTATCTTTACATTAGGGTTGGCTAATAGATTTATCTCTAACTATATTTCTGCCTCTTTTACTCTTATCTTCTCAGTCAGCTCTGATACATGGTTGTCTTTATTTATACATTGTACATACAAAGATTTTCCTCTATCCAAATTCCTTCTCAAGTCCTTTATACATACATCCAAATTATTGATATCATTTATGATATTTTAACTTATATCAAGAAACATTTTGGCCTCATAGGCTGCCTGAGCCTTCACTATAGCTATATCTGACAAGTTAGTGAATTCATTATCAAATGCCTTCATAACTTCTCTAGCTTTTACCTATGGATCTGCCTTTGTTACTTGACTAGTCACAACACTTTGTAACTTATCTGTCACTTGCAGCAATGGTCCTTCAAGGCTTTTCACCTTCTTATTCTTACCAATTATCTTTTTCAAGGATGAGATCAACTCCATTTGATCATCATCATCAACTTATTTCCCAAAGTTAGTAAAGATAGATTCAAACTGTGGTTTCTTTGCTACAATCTCAGGGGTAGGATTGATTCCCACTTTGCTTGGTGTTTCTTTCTGATGCAGGAGCATCCTGGGTGTAAGAGCAATCTTGCATCACCCAAAAAAATATTTTTATTTTTATATTCAATAAGGGCTATCTTGTGCAGAGCTGCTATTTATGGAAAGTTACTATTTTTGGTAATTTTCATATGTGCTCAGAATGATCTGATTTCTTTCTTGGAGGTTCATTTTGGTCATATAAGTCTGCCAGTAAAGTTCCATTGCTAGATCAAGTGTATATTGGAAGATATTGAAGATTTTCAGTATTGGCAGCAGGGTACAAAAACTTTGAACTCAGTTTTGAAGGCTTTAGAGGCCCCGAATGAGGTCAAAAATTTGGGTGATAGGTGCTTGCGTGGGTGAAGCTTGTAGAGCACTTCGTGGAATTTCTGAAATGGGGTTATAATAGTTGATCATGTCAACTGGTGATGACTTATGGTCTTCAGAAGTTGGGCCACCTGAAATGGTGGAAAATAATTTTCTTCAAAATTTTTGTTCGGGTTTCAAAGGTTATCTTGAGCTGACTATGATGTAATAAAATGTAAAATAAAATAATTCTAAGTTTGGTCGGCCTTATTGGCTAAAATTCAAGAACCTTCCTAGGTGGTGGAAAATTGCCTATATAAGGAGGGCTATATTATTGTCTTAGGTAGTTCAGAATAGTTCTTGGTAATAATTCGAGGCTTTGTCCTATAGAATATTGTAAGGGAATGCCCATGTGGCTTTGCATATTGTAATTATGAAAGTTTGTAATTCCACATTTGTGGAGATAATAAGAAGCCAATTTTCTATTCTTGCATATTGTTGTTGTTTCTCTGTTTCTATTATGTGTTTGTGGTATTAAGGGGAGCACTCTTCATTAAGTGGTATCAGAGCCAAGTTCCTGAGTGTGTAAATAGGTCACCGACTGTGAGGTAGTTTTCACAAGGACCATGGTTAGGGTTTCAATGCACATCGCAAAAATGCCTCCATGAAGAAAACGTGGTGGAAGAGCTGGTGCTGTGACACCTGAGGTTAGAGAGCTGCAGAGATAAATACGAGCATTGCAAGAAGAGATTCACAGAGGAATGAATCTTAATGTCAGAGATGAAAGCGAGGATGAAGCCAAAGAAGAATATCAAGAAGGAGAAGTTGAAATTGTGAACCAGGAGGAAGAAAGACTTTTTTGAGCCATTTCCAAAATTGGGAAAAGACCTAAGATTGAAGTTCCTACATTTTCTGGAAATCTTAACCCAGAAGAATTGATCGACTGGATCAATGAATGTGAGGAATATTTTGAGTATGAAGATGTTGAGGATCCTGATAGGGTCAAATTTGTGAAGGCCAGACTGAAAGGTCATGCAAAGATCTAGTGGCAAGAGATTCAGTTGGAGTGAAATAGAAGAGGAAAAGATAAAATCATGAGATGGGATCGGATGGTGGATAAATTGAAGTGACAGTTCATTCCTGTTGATTATGAGCTTGACCTACTAAAGAAAATGCAAAGCTTGAAGCAAGTAGGAAGATCTTTTCAGGAGTATATAGAGGAGTTCTATCGACTCCTCATCAGAACAGGTCATGCAAAAGCTGATAAGGAGAAAGTTGCCTGATACCTTAATGGGTTAAGGCCAAGCATTCAAGAGGAGCTGAATCTGGTTCGAATGAATAGTATTGAAGAGGCATACCAGTTTGCCCTAAAAGTAGAGGAAAAGTTAAACAAGAAGTTTGAGAGCAGACAAAATGGAAGAGGTCACGGTGGACGATTCGACGGACGATCATATGGTAGCCGAAATGAAGATTCAAAAAAGAAGGATGAGGTCAGTAGCAGTAAGAATCAGAGAGGAAATAATTCCAATCATTTCCAAGATCAGAGTAATAGAGATCAAAGAGGAAGAGGAAGAGGACAAGGATCTGGAAGAGGAGGCTTCGATGGAACATGTTTTCATTGTGGAGAAGAAGGTCATAGAGCATTTGAATGTCCTCAACACCAAGGAAGGATAGATAGGAGAAATGAAGGCCAGGCCAAAGTTGCACATGTAGATAAAGATGCCAGATCATCACATTCTAAAGATGCTGAAAGAGGAAAAATGTTGATTAACAAAAGAGTCCTGCTGAGTGGTGAGAATGAACCTGAACAAAGGAGGAGCCTGTTTCGCACCAGGTGCAAGTGTGAGGGTAACTGTTGTGATGTGATTATTGATAGTGGAAGCACTAACAATTTGGTGTCATAAGAGATGGTGACAAAGCTGAAGCTCAAGAGACAGAAGCACCCACATCCATATCAGATTGCCTGGGTAAAGGATGAGCACAAGGTCATGGTCAATGAACAATGCCTAGTGAAGTTCAAGATTGGCGGGTACCAAGATGAGGTACTGTGTGATATCATATCTATGGATGTATGTCATATATTGTTGGGTAGACCATGGCAGTTTGATAGATGTGCTATACATGATGGTCGTGCAAATACCTATTCCCTGACAAAGGATGGAATGCAACATAAGCTAAAGCTATTGAATGACACAGAAGAAGAAGTATGTGGTAGTGCAAGGATAACTTTTGTTGATGGAAGAAAGTTCCTAGATAGTATGAGGCATGAGCATGTGTGTTTTGCTTTAATTCCAAAAGCTGGTAAGGAGGAAGTAGAAGATGTTCCTATAGAAGTTACAGATTTGTTGAATGAGTTTCATGATATTGTATCCGATAATGTGCCTGATGGATTACCACCAATCAGGAAGATTAGTTATCAGATGGACTTGGTCCCAGGAGTGAGTTTTCCAAATAAGGTAGCACACAGAATGACACCTATAGAAAGTGAGGAGTTGAATAGAAAAGTACATGAGTTGTTACAGAAAGGATTGATCTGTGAGAGTCTGAGTCCCTATGATGTACCAGCAGTATTAGCACCAAAGAAGAATGGAGAGTGGAGGATGTGTATAGATTCCAGAGGAATAAAAAAGATCACAATCAAGTACAGGTTTCCATTGCCACGAATGGATTATATTATGGACTGTTTGAGTGGAGCTGTGTATTTCTCAAAGATAGATCTAAAGAGTGGATATCATTAGATTCAGATCAGAGAAGGAGATGAATGGAAGACTACCTTCAAGACAAAGGAAGGACTATATGAGTGGTTAGTCATGCCTTTTGGGCTAACCAATGCACCGAGCACTTTCATGCGGCTCATGAATGAGGTTTTGAAAGAATTTTTGGGTAAGTTTGTCATTGTTTACCAAGATGATATTTTGATCTTTAGTAAGACATTGGAAGGAGCATATGATGCATATTCGTATGGTATTTAAGAAGTTGAGAGAAGAGAAATTGTTGATTAATTTGAAGAAGTGTAGTTTTGTGAAGAAAGAGTTAGTGTATTTGGGCTTTGTAGTTTCTATAGAAGGTCTAAAAATAGACCCAAAGAAGGTACAGGCTATCCTTGAATGGCCTACTCCAAGGAGTGCTACTGAGGTAAGATCTTTTCATGGTTTGGCTAGCTTTTACAAAAAATTTATCAAAAATTTTAGCAGTATTTGTGGACCCTTGACCGAAACAATGACATGGGATAGAAAAGAGTTTAAGTGGACTAATGGGCAGAAAAGAGTTTTCAATTGTTGAAACAATAAGTTACAGAACAACCTATTTTTGCACTTCCAGATTTTAATAAGGTGTTTCAAGTAGACTTTGATGCTAGTGGTACTGCAATAGGAGCTGTTATGAGCCAAGAAGGTAAACCTGTTGCTTACTTTAGTGAGAAGTTAAATGATGCCAAGAGGAAGTGTTCTATTTATGATCAAGAATTTTATGCTATAGTTCAGGCATTGAAGAAGTGGAGACACTATCTACTTCCTAAGGAGTTTGTTTTGTATACTGATCATCAATCTTTGCAATATTTGAATAGTCAAGGAAAGTTGAATCAAAGGCATTTGAAATGGGTTGAGTTTTTGCAGAGTTATACATTTGTTTTGAAACATAGGAGTGGAAAGTCTAACAGGGTTGCAGATGCTCTTCGCAGAAGGCAACTATTGTTGATAGAAATGCAATTTGAAGTGGTTGGGTTCAAGGAACTCAAGAATTTGTATCTAGAGGATCCTGATTTTGGTGAAGCCTGGACAACTTGTACAAAACCTGTTACTCTAGACAGGATAAAATGGTTGGATTTCATCATCCGGGATGATATGCTGTTCAGAGGGAGTTAGTTGTGCATTCCACAAAGTTCTATGAGGGAGAATTTCATCAAAGAGAAGCATAGTGGAGGATTGGCTGGATATTTTGGTCGTGATAAAACCCTTGTTTTGGTTAGTGAGAATTATTATTGGCCACAGTTGCAGTAAGATGTGAAGAAGTTTGTACAGAGTTGCAGAGTATGTCAGTTGGAAAAAGGAGTGAAGCAGAATACAAGGTTGTATCAGCCATTACCTAACCAGAGAAGCCTTGGGAGGATATCAGTATGGACTTTGTTCTTGGTTTACCGAGGACTCAGTAGGGACATGATTCAATTTTTGTGGTGGTTGACAGATTTTTGAATATGGCACATTTCATTCCCTGCAAGAAGACTAATGATGTTGTTCATATACCAGAATTGTTTTTCAGAGAAGTGGTGAGACTGCACGGTTTGCCAAAGACCATAGTTTCAGATAGAGACACTAAGTTCGTTGGATATTTCTGGCGCACATTGTGGAAAAAGTTGAAGATAGATTTGAAGTTCAGTTCATCACATCATCCACAGACTGATGGACAGACAGAGGTGGTGAATAGGAGTTTGTGAAATTTACTGAGATGTTTGGTTGGAGATAAGCCAATAGGATGGGATTTGATTTTACCACAGGCAAAATTTGCCTACAATAATTATGTCAATAGGAGCACATGTAAATCACCATTCAAAATTGTATATGGGAGTAGTCCAAGAAATGCATCTGAATTGAGAAAGATAGATAAAGGAGAAATAAGTAGTGCTGAAGCTGAGGATTTTGCAGAACACTTGAAGAACATCCATGAGGAAGTGAGGAAGCACATTACCAAAATGAATGTGCAGTATAAGGCTAAGGTAGATGAGAAAAGGAGGTATAAGGAATTTCAGGTTGGAGATGAAGTCATGGTTCATTTGCAGAAGGAAAGATTTCCAGTTGGTACATATAACAGGTTGAAAATGAAGAAATTTGGACCATGTAAGATACTGAAGAAGCATGATTCAGGAAATACATATGAGGTAGAATTGCCTACTGAATTGAATATTTCACCAGTGTTTAACATTTCAGATTTGACAGAGTATCATGAAGGAGGTGTTGCAAATGAGATCACAATAGCATAGTGGAGTATTCCAGCAACTAGTTCAGATACTAAGGAGATTGAGGACATACTGGATAGTCATGTTGGCAGAAGCACAAGGAATAGAACATATGAAGAGTATTTGGTCAAGTGGAAAGGATGACCTATTGAGGATTCATCATGGTTGTCAAGGGATGAGGTTAGCCATCTCGGTTTTCCTCTTCAGGCCTGAGTCATGACAAGGTCACTTCTCAAATTACCCCAAGTGTCTGATGCAGGAGCATCTTGGGTGTAAGAGCAATCTTGCATCACCCAAAAAATATTTCTATTTTTATATTCAATAAGGGCTATCTTGTGCAGAGCTGCTATTTATGGAAAGTTACTATTTTTGGTAATTTTTTTATGTGCTCAGAATGATCTAATTTCTTTCTTGGAGGTTCATTTTGGTCATATAAGTCTGCCAGTAAAGTTTCATTGCCAGATCAAGTGTATATTGGAAGATATTGAAGATTTTCAGTATTGGCAGCAGGGTACAGAAACTTTGAACTTAGTTTTGAAGGCTTTAGAGGCCCTAGATGAGGTTGAAAATTTGGGTGACAGGTGCTTGCATGGTTCAAGCCTATAGAGCACTTTGTGGCATTTCTGAAATAGGGTTATAATAGCCGATCGGGTCAACTGGTGATGACTTATGGTCTTCAGAAGTTGGGCCACCTGAAATGGTGGAAAATAATTTTCTTCAAAATTTGTGTTCAGGTTTCAAAGGTTATCTTGAGCTGACTATGATGTAATAAAATGTAAAATAAAATAATTCTAAGTTTGGTCAGCCTTATCGGCTAATATTCAGGAACCTTCCCAGGCGGTGGAAAATTGCCTATATAAGGAGGGCTGTATTATTGTCTTAGGTAGTTTATAATGGTTCTCGATAATAATTCGAGGCTTTTTCCTACAGAATATTGTAAGGGAATGCCCATGTGGCTTTGCATATTGTAATTATGAAATTTTGTAATTCCACATTTTTGGAGATAATAAGAAGCCAATTTTCTGTTCTTGCATATTGTTGTTATTTCTCTATTTCTGTTATGTGTTTGTGGTATTAAGGGGAGCACCCTTCATTACTTTCTATCCTTGAATCTCTGTATTTACTTGAATTTCTGATTATTTTTCTTCTTCTTTCCTTGTTTCCTTCCTTCCTTCAATTGTTTTTTCGGTTCTCTTCCAAAGATGAATTGTCAACAATGTTCTCCAGGTTACTAAACTAATTATTATCACTATCCAATGTGATATTAGTTCCTTCCACAATCATTGATTCATATTCAATGTTAATTGATGGTGGTGGAGAGAAACTCTTCTGCTGCTCAACTTCCATAGCTTGTTCTTCTGCACTAGAGTGCTTACCAACACTTGTTGTCATTGCCTTTATTATTGCTTGTTCAGTTTCCTTATTGATTTCTTCATAATTTCCTCCCATTATCTAAATAGTTGTCCTTTTTGTCCTTAGATGAGTACCAAGTTCTTTCATGATTTCTTTAAAGTGACCTTCATCTCTAATGTCACATAGCTTCCTCAAAAATTTCTCTCTAATCTTATTATCTTCTTCAACTGCTTTCTTTTTCCTATTTACTAGCTTCTCAAATAGTTCATTAGGTATCTTTCCTTGAAATGTATCAAATTTCTTGTATGCTAGGATCATATGTCTTACAACTACATTCTCCAAGTTTAATCTCTCTGAATAGTTATATAGCTCATAATACTTGTTCATCTTTGAAAAGTTTCCATCACTAATAATTTGAGCATTTACCTTGTTAATCTTAGGCTTCCATGTCTTCTTCTTGACTTTAGTAACTTCATCATCTTTAATCTCAGATACTTTCCTTTGCACTAGGGTAACTATTGTTTTTTGTCTTTTACCTGGTCCATTAGCTATTTCATTTACTCTTTTCCCTGGCGGAGTGGTGGAAGATCATGTAGATTTTCATATTTCATGTTCCTTCTCTACTTTCTCCACTTTAACTACATTCTAAAAACTTCCAATCTCATCTACAACTACTAACAAGGGTGGAACAAATAAAACTTCCTTTTGTCTAATGTCTTTTAATGTTATTGTTGTATTTTTTGCAATTTTGAATTCCTATTTTTTCATACCTATATCCTTAAGAATTTTCTTTATAGTGTGTTCCACTCTCTTCTTAGATAGCTTTTCTTCTTGAATAGACTTTGCGGAGTTGAAGTTCTCCTCATAAGTCCCGAATCTATTGCTATTTGCATCCAATTTACATTTCAACAATCTATTTACATATTCTTCTGCTTCAACTTTATAAATTTCATATCCAAGAGGGTCTATGAATTTTATTCTAGGTTCAAATGCTTCAATAAAGGTTAAGTTAGTGTCAACCATAAAGAATACTTCATCTTTATACCTCTCAACTATAGCATCTGGAATTCTTGATCTTTTCTTCATCAAGTTATGAAATGATTTGATCACTAAGGTTACACTCTCATTAACCTTAGCTATGGGATATCTCATATACACTCTCTTAATTATGCCCATGGTGGTTCTGTTATCATTCTAGTCTTCTCCAATAGAAAATGGAAATCTTCTTAAGAAATGAAAAAATATGTATGTAATCAATGACGAGAATCTAAACTAAGAGTGTTTAGTCTTCCTAATCTTTTCTAAGTTCTCAAATAACTGAATTCTCAAAATTTCACACATATCCACTTGCACTTTATCAACACACATCAAATAGGCTACATGAATCATTCCAGCTACCATGTCATCTTCTCTAGAGTTAGTAGAAAACTTAGATGCTAAGATCTTGCATAAATATCTAACATAATCTTGTTGAATTTTGTAGTTAAAATCACGCTAAATGAAATTTAACCTTATATCTACCTTTACCTTTAGGAAACCTCTAGGCCATAAGATCTTCAAGCTCATCAAGTTCATCATCAGTATTACTATCATTGTTATCATGTCTATTTCTAGATTTATCGATCTTTAGAGAAGACATAAAAGTAGACTCAACAGATGGTACAACACTATTATCAAAGTTATTCAGCTCAAAAGTTGTTAGCTTACCAATTAGATTATCAAGAGTAAGAGTACTACCAGGTACATACCTCATTTCATGTATTATAGATATTCTGATTGCATAAGTAGGCAATAAGGTTCTCAAAATTTTACTTACCACTGTATCTTCATCAATGACACCACCAGATCCTTGGATAGCATTAACTGCCTCCTGGATTCAATTTTTAATATTGCATAATGTTCTCTCCTTTCATTTTCATATCATCAAATCTCCCTCTTAAAATTTCATCTTTGGCTCTTTTCACATTTTCATCTACACCATAAACTTGAGAAAGTTTATCCCACATTTCCTTTGAAGTAAGGGAATCCTTGACATCTTCAAATTTGACATCAGATAGAGTAGCAACAATCTCCATCATAGTAATATTATGATCATGTCTATCTCTCAATTGATCAAGAGTCAAAGGTCTTGTAGGTAGTGCTAAGTAGCCATTATCCAATAGGGTGAGGGTAGCATTCCCAATTCTAGATATATGAAGTCTCATTTAGCTTTTCCATATTGTAAAGTTGTGCTTGTTCATCTTTGGCACTTCCCTCTTATACATTTTGTGATATTTCTACTAAAGTCCTTAAAAATTTGTTCCAAGCAACCAACCTAACTCTGATACCAATTGTTAGAATAAGTGAGAGAGGGGGTGAATTAGTTATATCAGTTATCCAATAGTCCCAATTACAAACTATATCACTTAAAACAAATTCAAAAAATTTTGCAACTCGGTAATCATAAAATACTTATACTATTTGTGTCTTTATTGATTACTAGTTAATTACTCACAATGATTACCGACCAAATCAAATATGCAATATGTAAAGAATGATAACCAAACATTCATCACAGAAACACATAACATAATGATTTAACATGGAAACCTTCTTAAGGGAAAAACCACCTCAGACCGGTAACCCAAAATAATTTTCACTTTTCTAAAGTGAGCTCAGTGAAGAGGCAACCCTATTAAAGGTTACAAAACACACTGTAAGGTGTGACCTTGTTAGAGGATTTAATACTAACAGTTATTGTTAAACCAACATTCACTATGGGGTTGGTAGGATAACAATGTACATTCATTGAATAACATAGGGCAATCATTAGATGGTTAAGTCCACTCGGTTAAGATATTTTTCTATTGCAATAGTTAAACTGAAATAGTAGTTGATTTGATTAAAATACAACTTGATTTTGTAGATGTTCAGATCTATTCTAAGCCATAAAAATCCTTTGATCAATATTTCAATTCATTCCTTCAATATTCAATAACTTACCACCACTCTGTAATAGCTCACTAACACTTGGTTAACTCTCCAGTTCAGTGCTCCTTTAACTGGTCTAATCAGACATGCATGAAACTATGTTCACACAAAATCTCTTTAGCATCCTTCTTCTGACATCATTTCAACAATGAAACCAACATCTCTTTTTATAGAAAAGTAAACTATTTTCTTTTCATCCATCAAATTTTGTTGCTTAATCTCCTTCATTGGTTTTTCCTTTTAAACCTTCCTCAACAGATGTGTAAATAAATCATTTCAATTCTATCCTTTAGATCTTCTTTGAAATTTTTTAGCCATGGATCTCATAACAAACTTTATCTTCAACCTTGAAATCATAAAACTTTATAGCTCATTAATTTTTGTTAGCTAAACTAAACATTTAGTTCTTTTATCTATACTCAGTTAACAAAGAAATATGTTAGTGAATACAAGCTCAGTTGATACTATCACTCAATATACACTACACTAGTTTGGTGTATACTGAAATTCTTCATTTACCGACCACACTGCTTTGTAAAATTTTGCTTCCTTCTTCAAAATAGATTAAGGAAACATAGTCATTTCAACCATATGAAGTCATAGACTCATCAATAAGTTACCAAAAGTATTCATTATCCTCATCTGTCACATCCATCTTCCTCCATGTAGATATCTTAGTTTTTCATCTTTTCCCTTGTCTTTATAGATGTTTAGATATTTGCAACTATCATGAGAAGTACTATCAAAACTAGTTGACATCAATGACAACATAATGACTTATTCAATTACCGTACATATCAATTCAATACTTGATGATCTCTAATTACTGATCTTCAAGTCATTCAAGTACTCAATCAGTTGTAGTTCAACATCCCCATCATATGGAGGACTAGTAGGTCTTTCCTTATACAAATAAGACAATATATTAGGCTCACTCAGATGAGAAAGAACTAAATCACTCCATTTCTTATAGTTTCCACTTGTAAATATAATTAAACCATCCATGATGAAATTCTCACATGAACTAAAAATGATATAAAAAAATTAATGCACATCCCAAAATACAATGAATCAAAGGACCCCCCCCAAAAAAAAAAAAATAAATAAATTGATTCTAGTACTTTATATTTAGTGTGTGTATAATTGCCACTTACAAAAATGGACAAAGTTGACTTCTAATTTTTATGTTTACAATAGAAAATATGAAGCTATAGTAGACTTGAACAAATAAAACACAAGACCACTCGAGGATCCAACAAATTACAAGTGCCAAATATAGGCCAAAATACACCAAATGATGAAAGTACTATCTCTACTCAAAATTTATCCAAACTAATATTTGATCTAGACAGTAGACAAAAAATTATGCACTTAAAAAAAATAACACCTAAAAATGTGTCCATATGAGCCTGAACAAAGCCTCTAAAGTTATAAAAATTAGGATTTGTGATTTTTAGAAAACATCAAGAATAAAGATCAGAAACCAACTACACCATTATGGATATCATGAAATTATAACCCACAAAAATGGGTCCAAATGACTGACATATCATTGTTTGAATATCGCCTATAAAATTATTATTGTTGAATCATCGTCACCACACTTTCAAAATTCAAATGGCTCTAGATTTGGCTTCAGATGTCAAACTTGGATGAAATAAAATTTGATTTAGGGGTTTTTAGACCTCCTCAATGTGATGCTAACCTTTGATTTGCACCAACAAGCTTCAGTTTTGACCCACAAAAAAATTCTCACAAAATAGACTATACAATAAAATTCCTATGGCTCTGATACCATGTAAGAATTTTGATATCACTCTGATATGATGTAAGATTTTTCCTCAGGAAAATAATGTAAATTTCAAGATCTAGAAGCTCAATTGATAGCATAAGAGAGACAAATATGATATAGTCAATTGAATGATTCAATAATGAAGTATATAAAAAATGAATTGAATGACTACAAAGTAGGTGTACCTGAATATATTGGCAATGTATGATAACTAGGACAAATGCAAATGATAACATATCAACTAGACTAGGTGTTATCACATGTCCACCAAAGGTGGATCATCCTCCATTGCACATCAAAGTATGTGCAACCTGAGAGCATGATAATGTTATAAGAGCACTAAAGGTGGATCTCATACCTAAAGTGGAAATTATCCTACACCATGTGCTAAAATGAAATGTAAACTCCTAGGTGTTTTAATGACAAGTAATATGAAAATGTATTATCTTAAGTAAAAGACCCCTCCATAAATGCAACTTAGGGGAATTACCTTAAGCTCATAAGGACAAATGACAATGCAAGATGGGTCTTGGATACTAGGCTATGTTAGGTATCTATGTACAATATGAAAAATCAATCTCTCATAAAGATAAGAAAGAGGGAACACCTCATGGAAAAAACCCTCCCAAAAAAAGAGATAAAAAAAGATGCATGAATGGAAGGAGTAATCAAGACCCCTCCATAACAACATACATCATGCATATATAAGAAAGAATGCTCCTAGTGGAAGGAAACAAGGAGACATGAGATCCCACCATAATAAATGATCTGATATATGAATGGTGAGTTCTTGAAGGGAAAACAAAGTCCAATGCCTACATACAACGTTCTCCCCATTAGGATAAAGATACACCAAGTATAGATATAATAAGGTTGTGGATAGGAAGAAGGAAGGGGAATCCAAATGAAGTATGATGTCTCTAATGTATGGTCATGTGTCTCCATGTTGTTAGTTGATGAAGATTCCATGAATCAATCAAGATCAAACTCAATAGAAAGTATCAAACAAGGAATCAATGGTAACTGATCCATGCAAGAATTTGTTCAATCAAATTCCAAATAAAAAGATACCTCCTCAATTGAAGAAGTATGGAGAGAAGAAAATAATTCCCCCTCATTATATAAGGTACACCCATGATAGGTGCACTTGGATCAATGTAGAAATTTCACTTGAAAAACTAAATGATGTTCCTCCCCTTAGCAAGAAACAAGGCCATATGTGTATCAATGAATCCTCCCCAATCTCTAGGAAGAATACTCAAAAGGTATGATGTCTTAGGAAAATGAATATGAATATCCAACACATGAGTATGATCAACCTAAAGTATGCAATGTGACATCTCAAGTGAATTTTTAGACTCACGATAACCAATATCTAAAGACTCAAATATCTCCTTTTAAGAAAATGAGACCTCCTCCAAATGTTGTAAGAAAGTATCCATAATAATGTCAAATGAAAAAGAAAGATCAAGTGGAGAATGAAGATGAGGGTTAGAGTATTCCCTCATGGAAATTAAAGAAGGATCATCTTCAAAAAAGAGAAGATGAATATCATGAATGATGTCTCCCACATCAGCAACATAGGACTCCACAAACATACTTGCAATGTCTATCAAGTAGTCAACCTAGGGAACTATTTCTGGAAGACAATGAATATCCTACTACCCTCAATCACAAGAATCAATGATGTTCTGAATGCAAGCATCATCAAGAAAAAGTGTAGATGTAATCTCAATAGGGGAAGTAGTAGATGCAAGTGAACATTCTAGATCTTTTGGGAGTGGAGGAACATATGGATCTCCATACATTTCCCAAATAATGGTCCAAAGATCAAGAATAGTGTTTTTCTAATCTTCATAGTCATGAAGAGAATCCATAACATCCATGTCCATATTCCAATAGATAACATTAATATCAGTTTTCCAAGAATCCCCATCATATGGAGGACTAGTAGGTGTGTCCTCTTACAAATAGGACAATAGGTTATGCTCACTAAGACGAGCGAGAACTAAATCACTCCATTTCTTATAGTTTCTAGTCATGAATCTAATTAAACCATCCATGATTCACTTCTCACATGAACTAAAAATGATATAAAAAAATTAATGCACCCCCGAAAATGCAATGAATCAAAGGACCCCAAAAATAACATCATTTTACACTTTATATTTTGTGTGTGTATAATTGACACTTGCCAAAATAGACAAAGTGGACTTTTAATTTTGATGTTTACAACAGAAAATATGAGGCCATAGTAGACTCAAACAAATAAGACACAAGACCAAGTTCAAGGATCCAAAAAATTACAAGTGCTAAATATAGGCCAAAAGAGACCAAATGCTAAAAGTACTATAATTCTAATCAAAATTTATCCAAACTAAATACCAGATCTAGAAAGTGGACAAAAAATCTTTCACTTTAAAAAAATAGCACCTGAAAATGTGTCCATATGAGCCCAAATGAAGCCTCTAAAGTTATAAAAATTGGGATTTATGGTTTTTAGAAAACATTAGGACTAGAGATCATAAACCACCTGTACCATTGTGTAGATCATGAAATTCTACTCCAAACAAAAAAATGTTAAAAAAAAAAGAGTCCAAATGATTGAGATATCGCTGTTTGAATATGATATTTGAATTTATTTTTTTTGAATCATTGTCATCGCACTTTTAAAATTCAAATTGCTCTAGATTTTTCTTCAAATGTCTGATTTGTATGAAATAAAATTTGATGTAGGGGTTTTTGGATCTTTTAAATGTGATGCCAACTTCTGATTTGCATCAACAAACTTTAATTTTGACCCACAACAAAATTATCTCAAAATAGGCTATACAATAATACTCCTATGGCTTTGATACCATGTAAGAATTTTGATATTGCTCTAATACCATGTAAAAAATTTCTTAAGGAAAAGAACAAAAATTCCAAGATCTATAATCTCAATTGATAGCAAAAGAGAGATAAGTATGATATGATCAATTAAATGATTCAATACTGAAGTAGATACAAAATGAATTCAATGAATACAAAGAAGATGTGCCTAAATATATAGGAAATGTATGATAACTAGGAGAGATGAAAATGATAACATATTAACTAGATAAGGTGTAATCACATGTTCACCAAAGGTAGATCATGCTCCATTATACATCAATGTATGTGCAACATGAGAGGATGATAATGTGATAAGAGCATTGCAAGTGGATCTCACACCTAAAGTGGAAATTCTCCTATACCATGTGCTAAAATGAAATGTAAAATCCTAGGTTTCTCATCCGGCTTTGTAGAAATTTGATTAAATTTCTTCAACAACTTGTTGGCTGCATCTAAGTGTTCATTCTACAAATTTTCATTTTCTCTTCACAAATATTCATTCCTCACCATTATATTGTTTATCTCACCTCTTAGATCTTGCATTTCCTCTCTAGTCTCATAAAGATATATTTGCAAGGTACTTCCATTTTTCTTAGACTTGAAGAGTTCATGTTCCTTATCCTTCAAATCTTGGTCCTTATGTTTTAAGGAATCTTAAGAAATCTAGTTCCTTGATTTCTCAACAACTTTCCTATCCTTTATTTCCTAAACCATCTTAATCAACAAATATTCTAACTCCCTCTTGATATTCTTCTTGTCCTTGTGCAGTTGTTCAATCTCTTGGGACAAGGCTTCTAGGGATTTAGCTTCCTTAGATCCACTTTGTTTAGACAATTTCTCAATGTATTTTTGAATCGCATTTAGTTGTTCAAAAAGTTCTTTTCTCTTGGCCATAGATTTCTTCAACTAATTTTTTAGTTCTTTGATAATCCTCTCAACTTCATCAATTTGTCTCTTATGTCTCAAGCACCCCATATTTTACTTAAAGATCTTCCACAAGCTATTAAGATTCTTCAAGGGAATCTTTCCTTGATACCAATTTTTGATGCTAGATGGCATTGAGAGGTAGGTGAATCAGTGTAACCAAAAATTCTAACTACTTTCACTACCAACTTCGACAAGATATAGCATGTAATGTAAATAGAAAAGTACTAACAAAGTAAATAAATTATCAAAAGATAAAAAGCTTTAACAAAAGTATTTTTCTCATGGAAACCATTGTTCAGAGGGAAAGGCCATGTGTAGGAATTAGTACACACAAATTCACACTACTATGCAATAATAAGTTATATTGTTAGGAGCATTACATCAACCCAGAACTAATACTACACCTAGTTAAGGGTATTTAGCCCTATTAGGAGATTGCAAAAAAGACCTATTAGGATCTACCCAATTAATGGATTTAGAACTCCTTCTAAGAGTCATCTTGTTAGAGGATTTAATCTTTAGACCTATTAGGATCCTACTCACCCTTTTAGGAGTGACCTAGTTAAAGGATTTCTCTTGTCAATCTACTAAAATTAACAAGTAAAGAGTGATCTGATATTTTTAGTCAATGCACGAGAGATCTAATTCAACCTCAAAATTTTCTTCTCATGGAGAAAATCCAAACACTATAATCACACAACTACATTCACAATCTCTTCCTTCTGCAGACTCTCTCCTCTCTCTCACAATACATCAATATTGATACATAAAATGTTTTACAACTTAAGGTAGAAAAATAGTCATAATACATCATTATAATTATTTATCGCTTAATCCTTGAGACCTAAAATAGTACACCAATTAATAGTTACAATTTAAAATTCATGTCAACTTCCATATCCATTACAAAATCGATTTCACAAGGAAAATTCAAACCACATGACACCTTCCAATGTTCTTGCACAACTCCAAAAAAAATTATCATCATGATCATGAAAATATGAAATCATCATTCCACGTCCATTTTCCACATCACTTCAATCCTTTGAATACATAACCACTTATTGCAACATGATACAACATGATCAATTAAGGATCTAATTGATTGTTCTAATAAATTCTTTTACTTTTTAGTGAGTGCTCTTCATTCTATTATAACTTTATATTTCAATCACCAACAATGATGTGGTTATGACAACAACCTCATGACACAGTCAAGATAACATATCCTAAATTGCAATACCTAAAACTAAAACTACATCATCAAATCATTCCTCCTTGGCTTCATTTTTTCTTCCTTCTGACTTGGAAAGCTCCAAACAATCATATGTCATAACACACATATGATAAACCTATGTAGTCATAGGTATAGCATCTAGACACATCACTTAGTCTTCGTTTAGGATTGCACACTCCAAGTCTTACTACAACTCTAGATCTAACCTATTGAACATACCTTAATAGAATAGGAACACTCTCAACCAAAAAATACTAATTTGACATCAATCACAACATCATAACTAATAAACCTAACATCAAACCTACATCAACCACATTCTCAAATTTACCTATGCATCAGTTATGGCAACACATACAATAGTTAACAAATTTGGTAGAGACTGACATTTATAACTAAATCAAGCTCTATGGGTGTATTACACTAGTATCAGAACTCCAACAAGATCTACCCCATTTTCTCTTGTTTATGGATCAAAGGCTCTTTGTTAGAATAATTTTTCATTGCACAAAAAGCTCAAATTGTCAATGCTTGATACAATTCTAGATTTATCTTGACCCATGGGAGATGGTTAAGTCATGTCATGAATCTCTAGGGAGGGGATGACCACAATGTCACAAATATCCCCCTCAACACTGACTAATCCTTCAACACCCACTAAAGTGAGACTCAAACCTATGACCCAAGGCTTTGATACCAATTTAATTGTCACTACCCGATATAAATTGTAGATTTAACCCAACCCATAGGAGGTGGTTAAGCCATGTCACAAATCCCCAAGGAGGTGCTGACCACTGAGTCAACACTATGTCATTTGATCAAGAGTATAAAATCTCTTGTTTGCAAGAGTTAGAGTTGTTAGATGAGCACAAACAAGAAGTATTTGATCATCTCCGAGTATATTATAAAAGGATGTAGAGTGTGTACAATAAAAAACTAAGGCATAAATAATCTCAAGTTGGTGACCTAGTGTTATGAGAAAATAAAAAAATAGAACAAGACAAAGAATAGAAAGGGAATTTTGAGCCAAACTAGTTGTGTCATTTTTCTACTATATCCACATATGGTTTTGGTGCCTATCAACTATCCACACTTGAAGGACATATGGTTCTTGACACTATCAACACAGTACATCTAAAGAAGTTCTATACCTGACATCTTGAGTTCAACATTTGTACAACATATATTGATCTTCGAGAAAATCAAAAGTAGTGAAAAATGATCCTAAAGAAAATAAAAAATAGTAAAAAGTGTTCCTAAATAAAATTAAAAATAGTGAAAAGTGATCCTAAGAAAATTAAAAACAACATAATATGTTCCTGAAGAAAAGAAAATACATTATAAAAGATCCTAAAAGGAGATATACAGGTGAAAACCTAGAAAATAGACACCTTGATACCATAAAAAATATTAG
Organism: Chamaecyparis obtusa; assembly: GCA_027943335.1. Classification (NCBI taxonomy): domain Eukaryota; kingdom Viridiplantae; phylum Streptophyta; class Pinopsida; order Cupressales; family Cupressaceae; genus Chamaecyparis; species Chamaecyparis obtusa. The sequence continues at coordinate 244,991 of BSBK01007729.1, forward strand.
AATAAGTCCTAAAAATCATTAGCTTGGTGAAAACTTGGTCAATAGACACCCTTTTAAATAAAAATATATATCAAGAGTACACAAGAAATAATATTGAAAAATAGAAAAAAAGTACCTTGATAAAAACCTAGTAAATAGGTGCCTTGGTTGAAAAAATAGTAATAACTCCAAGTGTTGAAAACTTGGCAATTAATCCCTACATTTAATTGGTCATTCCATCTATCAATGCATGGCTTGGATATCTTTTTTGCATCCTTATCACTTGTATATAGTCATTCTACCTTCTGCGTCCTTCTACATATCAGTTGGTTTTGCATCCTTTGTATCATCATGACTTGGACTTGGTCCATGTCTTTTCCTTAGGGTAGTCCTGGCTAGCTAGGGGAAAGTTCTTGGTCATCACTTGGAGTCGGAAAATAGTTAGTAATAGTAATCCTTTCAAATTGAGTCAAAGTCAAATATCTTGCCTATCAACTGTCAAGTGTTATGCCACTAAAAAATGGTGTTTATAAACACCACCTAACCCAACAACAATGTTTTCCAACACCAAAAACCCAAAAAAAGGTGTATCTTAACACCACCTAAATAGATGAATCATTCCACAAATAGTGATAATGAAAAATAGCATACATGAATGAACTTGAAATGATTTTTGATAATCATGTCTTTTGAGTAACTTGAAGATGTTTGCAAACTAAAGAAACAAGGAATGGGACATGAAATTTTCTTTGTATTTTTTTGTTGATATCAATTTGTTTATGTCTTATGAGTGACTAAAGGATTCCTACGGAATAGAGGAGCAAGGACATGGGGCTTGATATTTTTCTTTGATTGATAATTATGGGAATTATTTTTGATGATCTTTGATTGTCATATATTATGGGGTGTCTATGATAAGAGCCTCCATATTTGTGGTGGTATTCCACACATACCTTAAGTCCACATATTTGTAATCCAAAGTGATGTTGGATGTCTTTCCTTGTTTATTTTATCGAGTGTATTCTTAGTATTGTGCAATTGGTAAAAATTTGCCCAAGGATATCAATGATAAAGGGTCATTGTGGGAATATATACAAAACTTAGTCCAAGGATATGAAAAAATGGTTCATTGAGGACATTATATACATTTTACAAGAAAATAAGGGAATCTTTTTTATTTACACAAGAAACACTCAGGTTATCTTAGCTCTATATACCCTGATGCTTGTGTTCACTTTCAAAATTACATTTGAAAAAAAAAGTGGTATTCATATTATCATGGTTGATAAATAACTAGTGATGGTTGTACTAGCTACAATGGTACAAAAATATTAGTGATGAAAAATATCATAAAAAAAGGTAAAATGAGTGCCAATCATGAACAAGTGTAGTAGGTTGCATTCATTTAGTATTGCATTCATTTGCATTGATAAAAAAAGAGCTAAACAAGATTATCTCCATGAGGGAAAGTATACTTAGTTGAAATCATCATTAAAACCTAATCTAGTGATATCATCACATGATATCCAAGATGATTGAGTATCAAAAGAACTGACATAAAAAATATACCTACACCAGGGTATGTGCAAGATCATGGTATTTCAAACTAGGCTCGTAAGTGGTGATGCAAACTTAGAAAATTAGGATTAGGAAAGTTAAAATGAAAATTTGAATAAGTTATCAATATTATATCAAAAATATGTAAAAATAGAGTGTGTATAAAATTTAATTTAATTTCTAAGATAATAGCCATTTTTCTTAAAAAAATATTATTCTATATGGTGAAAATTTCAAATTTCAATATGGTAGTACAAAACTTTTAGGAAAAATATAAGTAGGTGTATGTCTAACCACCTGAAACATAATCAAATGACAATATTTTTTTACAAGATGCTATATATTGTAGTAGAATCATGTCCGTATGTGAAATATTTTTTTTGGTAATTTTTTTTGAAGGAAATAATTAATGATGTAGTGCAACGGGGAAGGATCCAAGAATGGATAGTCCAAATCTACACTAGCAACAACAATACAACAGAAAAACAAAAAAGAAAATTCTCAAATGGTAACTTTCATTCAACATGCCTGGTTGTAAGGTCTTTCAAGTTATGGCCAAATTAAAACAATTACAACAATAATTCTGTAAGATATTACAAGATCCACTCCAAGCTAGCCATATATGTAACAATAGGCTACAAAAATGGTGGAAAAAGGAAGAAGAATCTAAACTTGTGCTTGCAAGAAACCAAGAAATATTCTTATCTTCCAAGCCCACACTAAGTTACGAGATCTAATTAATATCATCCCTCTTCACTACTCCATGATGAATAATCATGAATCCCCCTTATAGACCTATCTAGACCCTCCTTGAATACACTTCTTCAACCACAAGTCAGTTGGAAGAAAGAAATAACTCCCAAGCCCAACTCGGCTCCTAAAAAAAACAAATATTAAATGCATTACAAGTAGGCTCTCAAATAGCCTTACAAATAATTAATTCTCCATGTCGGCCTCTAGATACATATAGAAGAATACAACACAAGCTACCAACATTAAATACATAAGGTTGGCCCATCAAAACTCCAAGAACTCCAGTTGGTAAGACAAAAATACCAAGTGTCAGTAAAAGAAACCAAGTCGTCTAGGCATCACCAAGAAAGAACGTCAATTGAACACCACAAGAATCATTGAGAAAATGCCCTGCCGAATTGTAGAAGTTTTATCAAGTTCTTTTAGTGACCAAACTCTTCAATAACCAAGTCCCTTCAATGACCAAGTCCCTCAATCAATAGTGTAACTGAGCAACATAGGAGCAAAACACCCCAGCATAACACACCAACAAGCAAGATTTCCAACTACCCTAGGATACTCCTACATCAGACACCCTAGGTGTGAAAAGATGTTCTTAATGGCTAGAATAACATCTTCCAAGATTCAACATATAAACCCTAAACTGGTTCTTTATATACATATATGTCCTCCAAGTCTTCAAAACTCTTCCCCTGGATCCACTTCTTCTTTCTCTTCCTTTTCAAGTCTTTCCTTGACAATTTACAGGTCTATTCTCTAAACTAATCTCCAATCCTTTCAGGATCCTTTAAATCAACTCGGCTTTCAAAAATTAGGTTCCTCCTACTGAGTGTTGTATCCAATAAAAACATCAGGGAAAACTTCTTGCCACTCTTCTCAACAACACACACATTCTTGACACAATCACACACAAGCCTGTAATTATACTACCAAGGTCTACTAAGAAATATGTGATAACTACTCAAGTCTACAATATCACACAATACTTGATCCTTATACTGGCCAATCTAAAAATCAACAAGACATTTCACCTTTACTTACAAAGCATGAACATCTTGCAATGAACCAATCCTATAAGGATATGGATGTCTCACTCTCTTCAAACCAAGTTTCTGAACCATCTCCCTAGCCACAAGGTTAATAGTACTACCACCATCCATAATCATATTAAAAAGTTTACCTCCTGACTTGCACCAAGTTCTAAACAAATTACTCCTCTGAAAAGGTTCCACCTTAGTATCGAGCAATGTTCTTTGAACTAGCAAGTTTTCTGAATCTACCTTAGGTTTATTGAGTATGTTAGATCATTTATCACACTAGTTCTTCGATCACAAATTTTATGGGAACATTCAAACGATCAATGTCCTTCACAAAAAAAAAAAACAATTACCCTTAAAGGCAACCTTACCTATCATCTTCCTCTGCTCAATAAGTTTTGGTTCATCTTTAGTAGTTGGTTTATCCTTCATAGAGTGATCTTGTTTCTTCTTCCCTCAAGAATTAGCGTGTTGTCTCCTCTTCAAATTATCTTCTACCTTCAAGGCATAATGATAAGAATCCTCAACTAAATCAATCTTCAACATAACAATCTCATCTTGAATAATGAATCTCAAACCATTCACATACCAAGCTACCTCTTCCTTACTGAGTTCTTTGTGTCAAGACTGAATAGTCAACTTATAGAACTCATTGGTATAGTCTTCTACAGTCATCTCTTTTTGCTTCAAATTTAGTAACTTTTTAAACAACTCAAGTTCATAGTTGATAGGTATGAAATTAGCTTTCAATTTTTCCACCATCAACCTCCTCCAATTGATCTTCATTTCACCTTCATATTCTCTTTCTCTCTACACTTCTTTCCACTAAAGAGAAACATGTCCTTTAAACTTTGTCTGTGCCAACCTCACTCTAAGAGGATCTTCAATCTCTTTAAGCTAAAATAAGTCTTCTAACTCACCAATCCAATCAATCAAGTTCTCAGGTCTCAAAGTACCAGAGAAGTTAGAAACTTCCATTGAGTAACTAATACTTAACCAAGCTATAGACCTCTATAAGTGACCAATTCTATCTTCACCAAATTTATCCCTTTGATCAATTCAGTCATATCCACTAGATCTAGAAGCCTCAAAGTCTTCATCAGCTTCTTCATAACCATCATTAGTGGCAAGATTCCTCAACATGCTAGAAATATCCCTCATGATCACAGCGATCATGTCATTCAACTTCAATTCCATCTCAAATCTCAAATCTATTTAAATTGATGTAGGAGCATCATGGGTCTAAGAGAAATCTTGCATCACCCAAAAATAGTTTTGGTTTCTTTTCAATAAGGGCTATCTTTTGTAGAGCAAAGCTTTTATTTTTGGAAATTTACTATTTTTAGTAAGTTTTTTATTTGTGCTCAGAATGGTCTATTTTCTTCCCCAGAGGTTAATTTTGGTCATATCAGGTTGCCAGTAAAGTTTCATTGCTAGATCAATTCTAGTTTTGAAGATATCAAAAAAAATTGTTATGGGCAGTAGGGTATATAAACTTTGACCTCAATTTTGAAGGTTTTAGAGGCCACAAATGAGATTGAAACTTTGGTTGAATGAAGCTTTCTTGATCCAAGTGTTGTAGAGTTCTTTGTGCCCTTTTTGAAATGGGGTCATAATAGTCAATTGGGTCAACAGGAGATGGCTTATGGTCTTTTGAAGTTGGGTCACCTGAAATGGTAGAAAATAATTTTTCTTCAAAATTTCTATTTGGGTTTCAAAAAATTTTTTGAGCCGTCTCTGATGTAATAAAATTGTAAAATAAAGTAATTCTAAGTTTTGTCAACCTTATTGGCTAAAATTCTAGAACCTTCCCACGCGGTGGAAAATTGCCTATATAAGGAAGGTTGTAGTGTTGTCTTAGGCAGTTTGGAGTTGTTCAAATTAGCTCTAGGTAATAATTTGAGACTTTTTCCTATAGAATATTGTAAGGGAAAATGTCCATGTGGCTTTGCATATTGTAACTCTGAAATTTGTAGTTCCACATTTGTAGAGATAATAAGATGCCCATTTTCTGTTGTTGCAAATCATTATTGTTTCTCTATTTCAGTATGTGTTTGTGGTATTAAGGGGAGTACTCTTCATCATAAACCTTCTCTATAATCTTTGATTCTATAGTATCACAAAGATCTAAAATCACCCTAGGGTCCAATCTACTTGGAGGCATCTTCAAAGATTTTCGCAAACATAAGGCAAAAATCAACAACCCAAGGTTCTAGTGGAAACTGCCTCAATTTAGGTGATCTATCCACACACTCAAGAACTTCAAGCTCTGATACCACCTGAAACAATACAATGGGGAAGGATCCAAGAATGGATAGTCCAAATATACACTAGCAACAACAATACAATGTAAACACAACAAAGAAAATTCTCAAATAGTAGTTTTAATTCAACATGCTCGACTATAAGGCCTTTTGGGTTATGGCCAAATACAAAAAATTGCAATAGTAATTCTACAAGACCTCACAAGATTGACTTCAACCTAGCCAAATTTGTAAAAAAAAGCTACAATAACTGGTGGAAACCCCAAGAAGAATCTAAACTTGTGCTCACAAGAAACCAAGCAAACTTCTTATCTTCCAATCCCACACTTAGCTACTAGCTCTACTTAATATCATTCCTCTTCACTACTTCATGTTGAATAATCATGAATCTCCCTTAAAAACCTACCCAGACCCTCCTTAAATACACTTCTTCAACCACAAGTTGATTGGAAGAATGAAATAACTCCTAAGACCAAGTCGACTCCTAAAACAAACAAATGTTAAATGCATTACAAGTTAGCTCTCAAATAGCCTTAAAAATAATTAATTCTCTATGTAGACCTCTAGATCCTCATAATAAAATATAACACAAGCTACCCAAATTAAATACATCAAGTCAGCCCACCAAAATCTCAGAACTCCAATCAGTAAGCCAAAACTACTGAGCACCACTAAAAACAATTGAGCCATCTAGGCATCACCAAACAAGCACACCGATTGAGCACCACAAGCATCATCGAAAATGGACCTTTCTAAGCACCAACAATTTTACTGAGTTCCTTCAGTGACTGAACTCTTCAATAACTGAGTCCCTTCAGTCATCGAGCCCCTGAGTCAACATTGTAATTGAGAAACACAGTGACAAAGCACCCCAACATAACACACCAACATGAAGGATAGAAAACTACCCTAGGATGCTCCTACATCAATTAATTATACATTTCTCTACAACTTTTCTATAATATAAAAAATCTAATGTCTGACCACTTTAACTTAGTGTAAACTTCATCAATGTGAGATTTTTTTAATTTTATATTGTATTATACAAAGTATATAATGTGACATATGTTTGAGATTTCAAAAATGTTATATTGTTTGAAAGTTATAGTTGCTTTTGAATTAGTCTATCAATAGTACAAATATTTTAGGAAAAATATAAGTAGGAGTATGTTTGACCACTTTAAACACAATCAAATGATAATACTTATTTACAAGATTCTAAATATAGCTAATATACTCATGTCAATATGTGACACATATTTTTCAATTTTTTTCCAAGTAAATAATTAATTATGATTTTTATGCTACAACTTTTCTAGAATCTAAAATACTCTCGAGCTGACCACCTCAACTTAGTCTAAACTTCATCAAACTAAAGAATTTTTTGTGTGTAGTTAGCGAAGCATAGAATGTGATGTATATTTTAGATTTCAAGAATTTTATACCATTTGAAAGTTATAGTTATTTTTCAAATATGAATTCCTTTTCACATCGCCACTTTTTGGCATACCGTAAGCCCATAGATACCAATCACATGTTAATGGAATTTATCATTTTTTACATCATAATTTCATTACATTAACCATAAAATCATAGTTTGCATTCATTATAAGCATATACATAACATCGTTACATAATATCATTTTTAGCATCATTATTGTTAAGAAACCATTTGTATCACATACCTAACAGAAAAAAGAAAAAAAAACTAAATGGTAGAGTTAATTATATATCAGTTGCATTATCTTGTAACATCAAATTAAAATTCATACATCATAAGAAACATCATAGATTAATCCATAGTATGAGTAAAATAAATAACATACATTCATCATATATATTTGTGTGTGTGTGTGCCAGTGTATGGGACACAATAAGATCAACAAAATAAGATCATATATCTTTAAAGTATCAAAGTATCATCAGTACATTATCAATATCATATAACATTAGTATGTCATATGAATATAAAAAATATTATTATGATACAATCAAACCTCACTTCTTATATCTAGACAAGGAGGACTAGGTGGAGGTGTATCTAATTGTAGGAAGAACCCCACCTTGTGGGCATGCTACAAGCTGTGAATAGAAAGAGACTCTAGTAGCAGGACTGAGAAAAACCACAAAGTCATCTACCTAGTAATATTCTTCTCTCATATCCTGATATTTTGTATCCCTCATAGCTCTATCTCACTCTGTAATCAAATCTCTCACATCTCTATCTCTATCTGCTCTAGCTAGAGACACCTCACTCTCCAAGATGGATACATGAATACTCAACTAGGATCTCTCCTATCTCAACCTAGATAGAGTTCTTTGATCACCTCCCTAGGTCACAAATTCTCTAGGTGGTGGTGCTAGAGGATCTTGTGAATCACCAATGGTACATCCTACCCTATCCCATCTAACCAAGTGACCTTGATGAAACACTATTGGGAGCACTTAAACCAAAAATATCCTTCCATCCACATCATCACCTTCATCATCACCACTATCATCTCCACCCTCATCATCTCTCCCAATGGCTCCAATAGCTGCCAATCCTCCACCTTCACCTCTTCTTAAACCTCTCTCTCCACCATCCCAGCCACCATCTCTAAGAAGGCCTCTCCCAGGACCTCTCTATCCTCATTGTCATCCTTCTTCTTTGTACCCAACACCATCATTGTCATATGGCTCATTAATTATAGGAGTTATCTCATTTAGGGAAGTAAGTCATGGGAAGGGATGTTTCTATAGATAATGTCTATACCCATCTATCATACTAGTGTCTACCATATTGGGAAAAAATCCCACACCACTGGTAATAGCCCTTTGCACTTCTCTACAAAAATATCATATGATATTTGCATCCCCCAATGTGCTTCATCCTCTTGTATCTAGGCATAAGTAACCATGTCCTATGGGATACCCTTTGTATAACCAAACTACCACAACACATATGTAGTGATAAACCTCTCAACCAAAAAGTGTGTACAACCAATCAAGTATCTTCTCATGAACATGTAGGAATCTCTCACCTATTATTTGACCACTCCTTGCAGTCCAAGTAAGGCTTGCAAATTAAAATTATGTAGTAATCCAAAATATGTCGCCATTACTCTAACTTCACCTAGTGGGGCTTCATAATGTAACCACTATACATATCAACATAATGGTGTCAAACATGCTTTTATCTCTTGACCATAGGTCTCATCACTAAGAGAGGATTCTAGGCCTAGATGTGCAATATCAAAATATCAACTAATACACTCTTGGTGTACTAGTAAACCACCTTATGAAGCTCTTCATATAGATGAGAAATGATATAGCTACCTCATGAAAATAATTGAGGCATAGCCAACATGTCCTCAAGTATCTTTTCTCAACCAGAATGGAACCCCTGGGAACTATAATCAGACATGATTATCCTACCTATCAAACCAGCCATGACTGAAGGAAATGGATCATAGGCTCTCTCCATGTGCTACCATATAATAAATCTTATGTCAATGGTGTCATCACCAAATACCCTCCTTAGTACTTTAATACTTACATCCACTAGATGTGCATCATAATAGACAAGTTCTTTAATGACCCATATCCGTAGTATCCTCTAAACACCTTCAAGAGTAAAAGTAATCTTTCATGTGTGCATGTGGAATGTGTTTTTCTCCAAGTGCCACCCCTCAGCTAGAGTTGTCAATAACCTCCTATTTAGCCAAATATTGGGCATGTCAAGTAACCGTGTCAAACCACACTATTTGATGACTTATTTGTGATCATTTGAAAGATATGGAGTCATGCTTAGTACCCTAGGGTACTGTCTAGGGAAGGTAACAATATAAAAATTCACATGTATTAAGAATCAAATATAAAGGCATCAATATCATGGGCTAAATACATCATCATATCAATAAAGTGCATCCTAACTTCATTAAATATCATTTGTAATAAAATTTGAGCATTAAACAAACATGATCAATAGAGAAATCAAGTGAAGAAGTCAAAATTTTCACCATGCAATCCAAGAAACCTACTTGTATGATTCAAAAAGGCCATATGATCTAGGAAAAGGTTTCATATGATGTAATAACTAGATATGAGACAAGAATCAATAGGATATGATCCAGAAACTCAAATGATCCAAGACCGGGCAATATACAATTTAGAAAATCCACAAGATCCAGGAAGCATTAGGAATCAAGCATAAGGATTATCTAGATACAATTTAAGATGAAATGGGATATAGATCAAGACTCAAACAAGTAAGATGGAACAATTCGGGAATGGGGTCCACATGAAGAAATAAAGTATCATATGATCTAACATAAAACAACATGAAAAATGAAAAATTATATAAAAAATCCATCAAATTTGCAAAAAAAGGGGATTGATTAGTCAACTTACTAGAGCTGGATACTACATCGGTCCTCAGTGTTGTTGTATGCGATCGAGTGCTTCTCTACATGAATTTCCATCACAATTTTTAGAGAGCTCTTGAAAAACCCAAGAGTAAAAAGTCAAAATGAATAGTAAGAAAGTGGGATTTCACCTATTTTAAACCCTTTTTAGGCATTTAATGACATTTTAAAATCTAATTTTATCTCAATTAATAAAAAATCCAATGTTCATTAAGATCTTATCAAAATCAATGCCAGAACTAAAATCAAAATTTAAACTCAAATACATTCAAGTTAATCTTTAGTCAAACCTAGTTGAACTTTAGTTAAGTAAAGTCAAAGTTAGTCAAATCAAGTGCAAAACCAACTCAGAACCTTTTAGAATCAATCCTAAATTATCTCATCGGGTCAACATCAAATCTTCAGTGGTCAACTCAAGTTAACCAAAGTCAAATTTTGTCAAAATGAAGCCAACCTCGGTTAAAATATATAGTCAAAATTATTGCAATTAATTCCTACTCAATTAGAATTTATTCATAATCATTCAAATCATTCGAAATCGGTCAACTATCATTATTATATTTTGATTTATTTCCTAAGGGGTCATAATCAACATATTTTCACATTGAATCAAATTATCACCAATTTTTTAAATATAAACATCGAATCAATAAAAAAAACAAATTTTTGTTGTTAGTCAGTTGGAGCTCAAAAATTCAATCTATGTTTTGAGTCCAATTTCAAAAAAAAAATTCGAAGTGTCGGAATTGTGCATTTGAAAATCATTAAAAGATGCCTAGTTTGAGTGCATTGGATAAGGGGCCTATTGATTTTCATGATGAGTCACTTGTGTAGGGTGTTCATCACCTATCATTTGATGTATATAATAGGTTTGAAGTCCTAGGTTTTAATTCTGACATGTTTTACAAGTGGTTGTTTGAGGGTGTTCCTGAAAATCTGCATTGTGTGTTTCCCGAATTTCACTAAGTAGCCCACTTTGGAGGAGTGCATCTTTTTCCAAGTGATTAGTCATTGCATGCAGGTTGTTCCATAATGTTGTAGGAATGAGAAAGAGAATTCATATGCATTTTCAGCCCCCATGTGCCCATTTAATCAATTTTCCAGAGTCATTTCATCTGTAGATTGTTAAGTTTTACTGAGAATGCATTGTCTAGATTTGTGAGTGACCTACCTTGAGGCTTCCTAGTTTGCACCCAATTCTAGATCAAGTATAATTAAATTTTATTCCATACTATAGACCTGGGAATGTACTTTCTTAAAAAATTTCAAGTTTCTGCCAATCCATTTAACCACTTTCCTAGGCCAGTTCTAAACTCAATTTCTACAAAATTCACTATTTTTATCCTAAATCTTCCTAACTGGCTCCCTTTGGTGTTTTTTTTTTTTCACCATTTGATCTTCTAAGTGAGAAAATAATGAATTCATTTTCATTATGTGGGGGTGATTTAGTGCCCAAATATCTGCATCTTGAAGGTTTCAATGATGATTTTCGAAGTCAGTTCTGAGAGTGATTTATGCAATTTGGCAGTGCGGACTAAATAAATGTTTGTAAAGTGCTATGTTTGGTCATTAATATCTTGTGACCTGGTTTTTAGGGTGCAATCCCCTTTGGAAAGTGTGATAACATGTTGGAGGTCAGTCTGTGCTCCTTATAGCACTTTCCTATTGGGCTATTTGATCTATTTTTAAGGCCATTTTTGGAGGCCAGTTATGTTTTGTGAAAATCTGGCAGAAAGCACAATGAATGAATTGTTGTGATAGAAAATTTTAATGTGTCACATTTTGATCTCATCAAATTGGCTATGTCTTGGCAAGTGATGGTAAATATGAGGTTTAAAAGTGGTTGGTCCTCTTTCAAGTTTCTTCTGGGTAGATTTTCTTATCAAGAGTAAAGGTGTGTGCCCCTGTGTTCTTCAATGTTGAACATGCCTTTTAGTTCTAAAGTATTTCACCTACCATAAAATGAGTTTTGTGCAAAGTGTGTGCACATTGGTTTAGAGAAATTGTACCTTAAATGTTATCCCTTATGCATAATTTCTTCATTAAGATGTGCACATCAAAGGAAGTCGGTAAGTACCAAAGGAACAAAGGTTGTATACTTTTTTTAAAAGGATACATGTTTTTGAAAGTGGAGAGTGCATAAGGTAAGGAATCACATACTAAAATGACACTAGTGTAAGTATAATCTAGAGGCAGTGTGGGTGTGTGTGAATGGTGCAGTGTGACCAACATATGCAAATTAATGTCAATGCATGAATGTGTAAGATGCTATGTGTAACCAAGGATGCCAGCATAGGAGAGAGAATGGGCCAGTGTTAAAACATAAGACAAGAGAGCCACTAGTTTGTTAGTGGACTCACACATTTTACTACCTACATGAGCCCACTAGGAAGGGGGTTGCCTACACATGAGAGGGGAGTGTGTGTGTACTAGCAAAGACAAATGGCTAGCGCAAGAGGGTGCGTGCTAGGCATGGAAAACACACACTAGAAAAGGAGGATCTATGTGAGGTTTGAAGAATCACATGAATGTGCAATGCCAGTGCATGAGTGTGTGTAGGGGAGTCCTAGAGTTATAGGAGAGGAGTGACCCAAATATTACACATGTTTGATAAGGTGGTCACTCCTAATGATGTAGCGATAGAAAGTAAATCCATTTTGATTTCATAGGAATCAAGAAAGATTAAAACATATCATGAGAGTGGCCATGTAGTTGTAGCATTGAATACTATTGGTGCAAGACCTATTCACAAGGCAACAATCACTCCCCAAGGAGATGCTCTAGGAATGGTTACACAATAGCCTGCAATGGAAGAAACATCTATTAGAAAAATATAATTATTGGCATGAATTGATGTTTGTATGGGTGGTTGAGTTTTAGAGGAGCTATTTTTTGGCCCAGATCACACTACAAATGGTGCCAAAAGTGATCTACATATGGCCACTAAGCTTGCTTGGTACATGGTTGTTGGAGATTTGCCAGCATCCCAGTGCTGACTATATGTTTATCATTGATGAAAACATATGGTAAGTAGAATGCATGGAAGAATTATGTATTAAGCTTTAAGTATATGTAGCATGGACATGTTATCAACATTATATCATGGGCACAGAGGTTAACTATTAGTACAGACAGTTATATAGTAGCTTGTGTCAGCAGTGTTCCTAACAGAGTTATAGGTAGTGTTCTATGTGTGATTGTCCATATAGTTATCATGGAGCCTTGTGCATTTGGGTATGTGATGGAGACATGTTAGTAATGTTACATTCATGGACATAGAGTTTGATGATCTATAGAAGTGAAGTTATGTAGTCGCTATTCACCAATTGCATTTCCTATATTTATTCAGAAGAGCCGATAGAGATTTTGTTGATACATTAGTTGTGCCTATAATTTTAGTATGTGACCTTGGATTAGTGTTTGGAGAAGAGTTAGTAATGTTAGGTTAAGAGCACATAAAGTAATTCAGCTTAAGGAGAAACATCTAGTTATTTTGGTAGAGCCGACAGTGTGTAGTGTGCATCTATAATTATCTTATTGGACAGGTCCTAGAATGTGTTGTGTGCTTAGTAAAGCCAACTAAATTATTATTCAAGGTTTTTATGGCTTCTCTAATATTATTTCAAGGTGGTTCTAATAGGATGACTTGATTATATAATTTAGAGGAAAGATATTTATAGGCAGTCATTTGTGATTGCTGAAGTATGGCTCATGGTTGATTGTGAAGAGTAGAACATAGTGTGTGAAGTGTTAAGCCATTAGAAGAAGGTTTATGTGACCAAGTAAAGTATTTGTGCTATACATTGGAACTGATCTAGATAGTAGGTCAAAGTACAATTCACCAAGATCCAGATATAGTGTGTATTTGTTAAACATAAGGTTGTAGCCTTCACCCCTTTAAGCAATGTTCTCTCAGATAGTGCGTCCTCACCCCTAATAGGGTTAATTGTAAAAGACTCCTAAGAGGTTTTGACCCTTCACCACATCTACTGTACTAAATATATTGTAAAGGAACTCCTAACAGGGTTAAGGATCTTCTAGCAAAGATCATAATATACTAGTACAAAATATTAGTGGGTGTCAATTCCCATCGAGGTTTTTACCTATTTGGGTTTTCCTGTAACCAAAATATTGGTGTTCTGTTCATGTGTTCTTTCATTTTGTTTATGCTTTATGTTTAAGTATAATTAATTAGATGAAGAATTGTAGCTTGTAGATAGTTGATTCACCCCCTGTCCCTCTCAATTATCTCTTGGTACTATTCCTAACAATTGGTATCAAAGCCAAGTGCCTTAGAGAGAAATTTTAACAGCTTGAGGTTGATTAGATGGCATTCTTTAGAAAATAAAGTCCTAAGATTGATAGAAAGAACAAGATGCTGACACATTTTCAATGCATTGCTTTTGAGGTTTTTGATTTAACTATCAAAGCAGTCAAGATCCCCACCTTAGAAGACATTGCAAAGGATGATGCTATTGAAAAAAAAAAGGAATTGTTTCATCAAAATACGATATCCAAAGAAGCCCTTATCAACACCCTATCTGATAGTGAGTTTTAAGAAATAAAGAAAGCAGATACAACCCACAAAATATGCAAGTACCTAGAAGACATATTTGAAGGAGATAAACAAGAAAAGGATGTGCACAGGAAAACATGGAAGAAAAGATACAATGCATTAGAGATGCTACTTGAAGAAAACATCAGATCTTACAATCAAAGGATCAATGAAGCAATTGTTGGAATCAAGAAAAATGGCAGAGAGATCTCAAAGGAAGACATTATGGACAAATTGATGACTAATCTCACTCCAGAATATGAAAATAAGATCAACATCCTTGATGAGACCATACAGCTTACTTAAAATTTCAAGAGAGACACCTTGATTAGTAAAATCTCAGCCTTTGAGATTTTAGGATTGAAGACATAACCTAAAAGTGAGACAACCTTCAAAGCAATAGTCCATGGTAAGAAATCTGCAAACACTTCTAGTAATTTTGATGATGATGATAATAAAACACTAGATTATTTCATTACTATGATTGCCAAAAGAGAAAAGAAAGAAAAAGTAAAATATGAAGGTCAATTTCCATTTAATTTCTTTTCACGTAATAAGATTGGTCACTTTGCATCTAAGTGTCCTACAAGAGCTAGAAAATTCAAAAATGACTACAAGCCTAAAAAATCTAAGGAATGTTACTATGATGGAGATGGAGTTTCAGATGATGATTCAACTAAAGAATAAATTGGATTCATTTCTATTATAGAGAAAATTAATAATAAGATAGATCATGAAGATGAGAAAGAGGAACAAGAGCTAGCATTGATTTCACAAGCTGATATAAGGATAAACTGGATTACAGATAGTGGTTGTTCACATCACATGACAGGTGATAAAGAAGGATTTGTTCACCTAGACAAATACAATGGTGCCATGGTTAGATTTTGAGATAATTCACCTAAACCTATCATTGGTAGAGGAGCTATCACATTGGATGGAAAGAACAATACTGATGATGTTCTCTATGTAGATGGTTTGAAACATGACCTTATTAGTGTTGGGTAGTTACTTCAAAAAGGTTATTAGTTGGAGTTCAAAGATGAAAAAAGAATCATTAACAATAAGGATGGTATTTTGATTGCATCAGGCTCAAAGACTAAAGGTAATTTTTTCCAACTCAATTTAGAAGCAAGTTGTTTTGTTGTTAAAGTTGATGATAGCTGGTTGTGGCATAAAAGACTATTTTATATCAATTTTGTTAACATAGTAAACATAAGCAATGTAAAGACAGTAAGAGATATACCAAGCATAGAAAAGCCAATTGATATTATATGCAAGGAATGTGTGATAGCAAAGCATGTGAGAAACTCATTCAAGAGAAAGCACAATTCAGTATAGAACAAGTTGGATCTGATTCATACACACCTATGTGGTCCAACTCAAACAAGATCATACTATGGTGAAAGGTATTTCATTTTTTTTGTTGATGACTATACTAGAATAATGTGGGTTGCATTCTTAAAAGATAAGTTAGAAGCATTTGAGAAGTTCAAAATAGTCAAAGCTAAGGTTGAGAATGAATCTAGACTAAAGATAAAATGTTTAAGATTAGATAGAGGAGGAGAATTCACTTCTAACAGATTCTATGAATACTATGAAGAACATGGCATAAAGGTACAATTGAGTGCACCTAGAACTCCTCAGTAGAATGGAATTGTAGAGAGAAGGAATAGGATCATCCTTGATACAACACACACCATCATGATTCAAGGAAAAGTTGCACACACCTATTGGAGAGATGTAGTCAATACAATAGTCTATACTATCAATAGAATTCAATTGAGGCCTGGCATAGAAAAAACACCATATGAGCTATAGTTTGGTAATGTTCCCATAGTAAAATACTTTAGAATCTTTGGAAGAAAGTGTTACATCAAGAGAGATGAAGCAGTAGGCAAGTTTGATGCAAGTAGTGATGAAGGTATTTTCCTTGGTTACTCTACTAAAATCAAAGCTTATAGTTGTTACAATTTAAGGTTAAAAGAAGATCATTGAAAGTGCTCATGTTAAGATTCATGAAAATTTTATGGTTCAAGAAATATATCATGATTAGTCACCTATGATTGAAGAAGAACCTAGACCCTCCACTAGTGAGATAGTTGTTGAAGAGATGTTTGACAACATTGATGTGTTATTCAATGACCCTGAGATAAGTGAAGGAGAAACTCCAAAGGCTGATGAGACAACATCACCTAAAGTTCCAAAGTTTACTTCTAGATATCATTCTAAGGATCACATCATTAGAGATCAGAGCAGCAAAGTCACAACAAGATAAAAAAAAAAGAATCAAGAAAATAATGAAGTGGTATGTTTACTATCTCAGATTAAACCTTTAAGTGTTGAAGATGCATGTGATGATTCTGATTGGCATGAAGTTATGAAAGAAGAACTAGTTCAGATTATTAAGATTGATACTTGGGAACTGGTCCCTAGACCTAGTGATAAGAATGTGATTGGAACAAAATGGATATTTAGAAATAAGATGAATGAAAATGGCATAGTAGTAAGAAACAAAGAAAGGTTAGTATGTAAAGGATATGCACAAAGAGAAGGTATAGACTATTCAGAGACATTTGCACATGTGAGAAGATTAGAAGCTATTAAGTTATTCTTAGCCTATGCAACAGTCAAAAACTTCAAAATATATCAAATGGATATTAAGTCAGCATTCTTTAATGGAGAACTAATAAAAGAAGTATACATTGAGAAACCTAAAGGATTCACCTTATCAGACAAACCTGATATGGTATGTAGATTGAAGAAAGCCCTCTATGGACTTAAGCAAGCCCCTAGAGAATGGTATGAGAGACTTGATGGATATCTAAGTAAAATTGGATTCAAGAAAGGAGCAGCAGATTGTAATTTATTTATAAGAGAGACATCCAAAGGTCTACTAATTGTAGCTATATTTGTTGATGATATTATCTTTAGAGGTAATGACAAACTAAGTGCTGAATTTTCTAAGGAGATGTAGAGTGAATTTGAAATGAGCATGATTGGACCTATCAAATACTTTTTGGGACTAAATGTGCAGTAGATAGAGAAAGGTACTTTCATTAATCAATCCAAGTATGTGAAAGAGATATTGAAGAAATTCAAGATGGATGATTGCAAGCCAATAGGAACACCTATGATAACTGGATGCAAGCTTACAAAAGAAGTTGATTCACCAAAATTTGATACTACATTATACAAGTCTATGATTGGTAAACTCATATATCTTACTCAAAATAGATCTGATATTTCCAATGCAATTAGCATAGTTGGAAGATTTCTAGCAGAGCCTAAACAAAGTCACCTCATGGAAGTAAAGAGAATATTAAGATATTTGTAGGGAACTATAGATTATGGTCTATGGTATCCTAATTCAAAAAACATTGAGCTTCATGTGTATACTGATGTAGATTGGGTAGGATGTGTTGATGATAGAAAGAGTACATCATATGGAGTAGTGTTTCTTGGTAATAGACTTGTCACTTGGACAAGAAAGAAACAAAATTACATTTCTCAGTCAACAATAGAAGCAAAGTATGTTGTAGTAGCCCTGAATTGTTCTACAATTGTTTGGATCAAGCAAATGGTAAAAAATTTTGGAATTCAGATTGATTATCCTATTTTTATTCATTGTGATAACACTAGCACTATCAATATGTCTAAGAGCCCCATGATGCATCTAAAGACAAAGCACATTGAGATCAAGTATCACATTCTAAGAGAGAAAGTGGTAGAGAAAGAAGTCAAGTTGGACTATCTGAGTACTAAAGATCAATTGGAAGACATATTCACAAAGCCCTTGTCAAAGGATACTTTTGAGTATCTTAGGGAGAAGTTGGGGGTAATTCCCTTCCCTAATTTTGCTTAGAAGAAAGAAGAAAAGGCATCAATCCTTAGGGACTGATGGAAGGTCGACTGCTCTACCTCAGGAGTAGTACCGGTGCTTAAAATGAATGGCACCCTTTGCCATTGATGTCAAAGGGGGATTAATATATAGAGTCATGAAAAATAGAAGCAAAGAAGGAGTAATATACTAAGGAGGAGTAGTATTTAGTTATGGAAGGAGTTCAGTTGAGGAAATGGAGAATATTGAAAAATATTCTAGTAGATGGAGGATTCATCTTTGGGAGATTTTTGGTGAGGAAATGGAGAATGTTATAAAATAATTTCTCATTGGATTGGTGGTGGTTTTTCATTCCATATGTTTCCATCAATGCTAAAGGGGGAGATTGTTGGAGATTTGCCAGCAAGCTAGTGCTAACTATATATTTTTCATTGATGACAACATATGGTAAGTAGAAAGCATGGAAGACTTATGTAGTAAGCTTTAATTATATGTAGCATAGACATGTTATCAGGATGATATCATGGGCACAGAGGTTAACTGTTAGTACAAATAGTTATATAACATCTTGTGTCAACAATGTTCCTTACAGAGTTAAGGATAGTGTTCTATGTGTGATTGTCCATACAGTTATCATGGAGCCTTGCATGTTTGGGTATGTGATGGAGACATGTTAGTCATGTTACATTCATGGATGCGGAGTTAGATGATTAGTAGAAGTGAAGTTATGTAGTCGCTATTCACTAGTTGCATTTTCCTATGTTTATTTAGAATAACTGACATAGATTTTGTTCATACATGAGTTGCACCTATCATTGTGGTATGCACCCTTAGATTATGGCTTGGAGAAGATTTAGTAATGTTAGGTTAAGAGTGCATGAAGTAATTTAGCTTGAGGAGAAAGATCTAGTTATTTTGGTAGAGCCGACAGTGTGTAGCATGCGTCTACAATTATCTTATTGGATAGGTCTCAGAATGTGTTGTGTGCTTAGTAGAGCTGACTAAATTATTATTGGAATTTGTTATGGCTTATCTAATATGATTTCAAGGTGGCTCTAATAGGATAACTTGGTTATATCATTTAGAGGAAAGATAGTTATAGGCAGTCATTTGTGATTGCTAAAGTATGGTTCATGGTTGATTATGAAGAGCATAGGAGAGTGTACGAAGTGTTGAGCCATGAGAAGAAGGTCAATGTGAATAAGTAAAGTATTTGTGCTATACATTGGAACTAATCTAGATAGCAGGTCAAAGCGTAGTTCACCAAGATCCAGATAGAGTGTGTATTTTTTAAATAGAAGGTTGTAGCATTAACCCCTTTTAGCAGTGTTCTCTTGGAAAATGCATCCTCACCCCTAAGAGGGTTAATTGTAAAAGACTCCTAATAGGGTCCAACCCTTGAATAGGTCTACTGTACTAAATATATTGTAAAGAAACTCCTAACAGGGTTAAGGATCTTCTAGCAAGGATCATAATACACTAGTATAGAATATTAGTTGGTCTCAATTCCCACCGGGGTTTTTACCTATTTGAATTTCCCTGTAACCAAAATATTGGTGTTGTGTTCATGTATTCTTTCATTTTTTTTATGCTTTATGTTTAAGTATACTTAATTGGATGAAGAATTGAATATTGTAGATAATTGATTTAGCCCCCTGCCCCCCTCTCAGTTACCTCTTAGGACTATTCCTAACAATTGTATCATTATATGGGATAAGTGATTTGATAGGTCCACTTTATGTAAAGGAAAATACTAGTGGAGATATGAAATCTAATGGATGCTTGAGGTTTTAGGTGTGGTAGCCAGATAAAATTTAGGAGAAGCATGCACTAAGTGAGATGTGTATCAAATGCAAAATATAAGGGGTTTTCTGTGAGGTGAATTTGTGAAGGGTCTACACATATGTAAAAGGGCTATGCATTTGAAATGAAACATATGTGTGCTTGCAATCTACAAGTGAAACTCAATGGAGGGAGAGAAATAAAGTGAAGGGGTGTGCATGTGGGTTTATCCCATGTACACCCCAAAATGGTGTTTTAAGATGTTGATATGCACTAGTGCTAGGAAGTAAGGTAAATGAAGTAAGATAGAGGCATGAGGTTGCCTCTGCATTGTGGGCTTTCCTTGGTGTGTGTGCTAGCTAGGAACTATACCAAAATTTTAATGCAACATTTAAAAAACCTTCACATATTAGTCCCATATTTTTCTAGAAGTAGAGGTTTTAAATGATTATAAGGTAAATCACTCACATATGAAATAAAGAAAAGAGTTAGAAGCTCTTGATGGGCCTGCATGGAGGCTACCTTGGGAAATGTTTTGGTGAGCTAGAGGTAAGACAATTTTGTAGATGGGTGGCAAGATGCAAGGACATAGAAAGAACATGTGGTGGCTAGTCACATGTTCATGAAATAAGGCTGACAGTTAGACAAACATCAAGCAACTTGGAGATTTCTTAGTCACTAGATCTCATGATCTTGAAGGTTAAGTGCTTGGCATCTAGAGAATTGGAGATAAGCCTTGTCACCAAATCTTGTGATCTTGGCGGTTAAGAGGTAAATATATGGAGATCACGAGAATGGATCAGTCACTAGTTCTTTAGATTCTTGGTGGCTTGTGAGAAATGATACAAAGAGATAGAGAATTGGTTAGTCATGCATTCTCCAAATGTAACCATGGTCAAAGACTTGATTTGGAGACTTGGAGAATAGTCTAGTCATGGAATCTCTAGATCTAACTAGGGTTAGAACAAGGATTCAGAAATCAAGAGAATGAAGGTTGTCACATGTTCTCCTGACTAGAGGTCAAGGCTAGGGTTAGTCTAAGCACCCAATAAACCGACACAAATTTTCACATCCTAGTAAGGTCTAAGCATAATGTGCAGAAATAATGAGAAAAAGGACATATTTAAAATACAAAAAGATTTAGAAAGGTGCATAGTCCAGAATTAGGAAATAAAACCCAAAAATTTAAATGATGGCCTTGCTAAAAAATTTAATTCTTGGAGGTTCATTTTTTATCCAAATGTAGACATGTTATATATTTCTAAAAATGGTAGTCCAGATAAGGAATTTGATGGCAATCATTGTTTTCAGTTTTAGCTTAGTGGAAAAGAGCAGTATGGCTTGGCATTTTTGGGATCAGGATCAGTTGGTGAAAGTGATAGAAAGCATGATGGAGGATACAAAGAATCAAATAGAATAAAAAATGGCATGAGGAGATTGAGATATTTTCTTGGAGAATTGACAACTATCAATTCATTTTTAACAAGATCTCTTCTCTTATATCTCTCTTCTTTTTCATTTTTGTCAAGGATGGTGAGTTTGAGAACTGAATAGTGAGAGTCTTTCTAGGGCCTTTTTTGTCATTTTTTCATTAATAATGTACTGATACTAAATATTTTTAATGAAAACAAGTTGAATCCCATATCATAGGAGTGTATGTCTTCTATTGATTGATCTTTGGTTTTATATGTTAGTTTTGTAGAGCAGGTTAGCATATGATTTACAAAGTAGTTCTTGAGATTGTTTTTTTTTAGTTCCTGCCAAATGTAGGATTAAATGTTTAAAATAATTTTAGAGAGCTTAATGTCTTGTAAGGATTTGATGTTTGAGTGTGAGGGTGAGAGGAATAATAGGCAAAGCACTTATTCTAGATTATGGGTGTATTTGATTTAAGTTTTCTATTGATATATGTTATTTTTGACTCTATGTCCTAGGTTAAGACACTGGTCTAATCTTGATAGGTAGTTTCTTCATCATCAAATCAAATTTATGAATGATAATATCCTTTAATCAATATGTAAAGGGCTCTAATGTATAGTTTTTGTGTTAAATGATGCAAAGAAAGTTTCTGATTCCTTTCAAGAAGAGAATCATTAGGTAAACTCACCTGAGAAATTTAAGCCTCAAAGTATAGGAGGATCATAGTCTTGATCCTTATTAATTGGTCCTTTTCCTTGCATGATTTGGAGTGGTTCCTAGATTTAGTGACATGTTCTTATCATTTATATTGTAAATCTGCAAGTGGAAATAAAAGGAGCCAACAAAATGGTGACTCTACTAGGGAATGCCATTGTATAGAGTCAGTTCTCTAAAAAATTATCATATTTTCTCACCTAGTGTGAGTGGCAGCTCTGGTATCTTTGTTTGATCAGTGTTTTTTGATATGAAGTTATAATGCATTTTATGATCATGACAAGCACTTTTCCTATGAAGTTATGTTGTGACTATGGGTTTTGAAGAAGGTTCAGGGTTGAGAAGGGTTCTCAGCTATTTCAGTTCGGTCCTCTTCAAAGAGGTGGTGACTCTACCAAAGTTTGAAAGGTGATTTGGAGGAAGTTTTAGATCATTATTTTGTAGTAGTGATAACATCTCTAGGTAATCATATTTTATCAAGAAAAAATAGCCCCCAAATAGGTGAACAAGTCACTATAAGAAAGGGGAAATATAATCTTAAAGTTTGGGCATATTTTTGAATACAAGTTTCAGTTGTTGTAATGAATGTTAGAAATATGTTATGGTTTAATGAAGTTAGTAATTACATGAAGTTGGATAGAAATATTTTCATGAGAATAAAGTGTATTATTCTATTAGTGTTTTAAAAATGGAGTTTCCACCTTTGATAAGTCAAGATGATGTTTCTAGTTATCAGTCAGGTATTGAAAATGTTAATAGAGAAAGAGACATGTATTTCATGAGTCAAAAAATCCAATAGACTTGCATAAAGATTTTGAGATGTGCAATAGGGGAAATGGAAGAAGAATTGGCTCATTCATACTATAAGAAATTTCTTATAGCTTGTGATGAACTTCTTGTGGGTATTGAGCTTCAAGAATTCTAGTATGTTGAGATGTTTCTAGAGCTAGATGTACTTGAATCAATCAATTAGTCTACATCATTTATGGAATAAGCACTTGAAAATGTTAAAGAATGTATAGTTTCCTATGTAGATGTTGAATCTAGTTGTGCTAAGAATGTTGAATCTTGTGATGATGAAAGTGTTGGTTATGATGCCGATAATGAAATCTGTGAATATCAAGGAGTAGAACATGAATTTCTAGCTGATAGTGCTCCCCTTGAGTTTATAGATTTCTCTTTTTCTTAGCATGATGATGTTAGAATAGCTAAGAGATGGTTTGAATTCATTAGATCAATTATCCATAGTCCCAATCTACAAGATGTAACACTTTAAACAATTTCAAACAATTCTGATGCTTGGTCACATATACTATTAAACTATCTATGCATTTACCGATTACCGGTCAATTAAATCATAGTGATTACCAACAAAATTAAATATGAATAGGTAAATAATGATAATGAATCAATCACCACAAAAAACATAACACAAAGATTTAACATGGAAACCATGTTAAGGGAAAAACCACTTGGGACTAGTAACCAAAAATATTTTTCACTCTTCTAAAGTGAGCTTGGTGAAGAGCCAACTATGTTAAAGGTTACAAACACACTATTAGGTGTGACCTTGTTAGAGGATTTAAAACTAATAGTTATCATTCAACTAAAATTCACTATGAGTTCAATAGGATAACAATGTACATTCATTGAATGACATGGGGGCATAACATAAGATGGTTAAGTCAACTCTATTAAGAGATTTTTTTGTATCAATGGTTAAACTAAAACAATAGTTGATCTGATTACAATACAACTCAATTTTTAGATGTTTAGATCTATTCTAAGCCCATATAAGTAATCTAATCAATATATCAATTCACTTCTTCAACTTACTTTACTCAGTAATATATCTCTAATGCTCGGTACTATTCTGTAGTTTAGTTCTTCTTTAACCGATCTAATTAGGCATGTATGAAACTATATTCATGTGATATGTCTGTAGTATTCTTTCTTTTGGCATTGTTTCATAAAGAAACTCATATCTCTTATATAAATAGATAAACCATTTTCATATCATCCATCAAATTTTTCCACTTAATCTCCTTCATTTATTTTGTAGCTTTAACCTTCCCCAGTAGACATGTCAATAACACATTTCACTTTCATCCTTTAGATCTTCTTTGAATTTTGTTAGTCATGGATCTCATTAAAAACTTTATCCTTAACCTGGAAATCATAACAATTCTAGCTCATCAATTTATGTCAGCTAAACTTAAGCATTTAGTAACTTTCATCCATACTCGGTTAACAAAGAAATGTGTCAGTGAACACTAGCTTGGTTAACACTATTGCTTGGTATACACTACACTAGCTCGATGTATACTAAAGTGTTTCATCAACCACCCACATTGCCTTGTAACATTTTGCTTCCATCTTCATAATAGATTAATGCAACATAATGAAGTCAACCATATGAAGTCATAGACTCATCAGTAAGTTACCAAGAGTATTCCTTATCCTCATCTATTATATCCATCTTTCTCCATGTAGATATCTCAATTCTTCATCTCTTCTCTTCTCTCTACAATTGTTTAGATATTTATAGTTGTCACGATAAGTACTATCAAAAAAAGTTGACATCAATGACAACAAAATGACTAATTTAATTATCTTACATATCATTTCAGTACTCGGTGATCTCTAATCATTGATCTTCAAGTCATACAAGTATTCAATCACTTGTAGTTCAACAATCTCTCCCTTTGGAATTGATGGCAACTCAAGAAATATGAAAATATGCTATGCACATACCAAACATGTATTCTACAACTATGTAAGTAAATGTTGTAGCTTAGTAAGCTCTCCTTAGCTTGATATTTAATATGTTCAATCACTATGTTACATAATAGCATTACAAGTGCAGACTTTCCTATGCAGATTTGATCTTTGTAGCTCTCAAATTATCTCTCCCTTAGATAGATGTTCCATCGATCTCCTCATTGATCATATTGTTTATCTCTCCCTTTGACAACAATGTTAAAGAAAAATGTAAAACATACAGCTCTGCAATAGCTAAGTAACTCTTTGTTGTTTAGTCAAAATAATGTATATTGTTATACTGATATGCAAATCTTTGTTCTAGTCCTTCAAATCTTTCACAACCTTAGATAGAATCCAAAGTGTGAGCTATGTTGCATCAACATGAATGATCTTTTGATAAGAATAGGTTGATGCAACATCTAGATCACATTAGTGACCTATAGAAAGGGGATAGACCCCAAGTCTATTCCTCAAGTATTCAAAAGTGACATTCGATAGAGGCTTGGTAAAAATATTAGCAAGTTTCTCTTTTGATGTAACATATTCCAGTTTGACTTGCTTCTCCTATACTTGGTCTCTTAAGTAATGTTACTTAATAAAAATATACTTTGTCTCTGAATGCATTATAGGATTCTTAGAAGAATTTATTGCACTAGTGTTGTCACAATATATAATCATCAGCTTAGGGATTACCTCATTCATCCCTTCCAACACTTGCTTGATATATGCAATGTTTGAACAGTTTGTAGTAGTAACAACAAGTTCCACTTTGGCAGTAGACTGATAAATACAAGGTTGTTTCTTACTTGTCCAGGTAACAAGTTTTTCACCAAAGAAAAATGCTCCTCCGGTTGTTCTCTTTCTATCATCTATATTTCTAGGCCAGTCTATGTCAGTGTAGAATCTTAGTTCAAAATTCCCTTCTTTGGGATACCATAAACCATATTCCTCTATTTTCTTTAGGTATCTTAAGATTCATTTTACTTCAATCATATGTGAATCCTTTGGATTGGTAGAAAATCTAGCAACAATGCCCATGCTACATGTGCAATATATGGCCTATTGTGTAATACATATATCAGTTTAATAATCATTAATAATCATAGATCAGTACAATGCCTGGTTTACCTCTATAAATTCATCATCTTTGGTTAATTTGCAGCCCGTGACCATCAGTATTCCAAATGGTTTAGCATTTTCCCTACCAAATGTTCTAATTAATTCCCTTATATACTTTGATTCTGTGATGAAAATTCCATCATTCTAATGAATAACCTGCAAGCCTAGAAAGAACTTAATCTCTCCAAATATAGATATTTAAAATTCTTTTCTCATCTCATCAGCAAATGATTTATAGATATGATCTCATCCTCCAAAAATTATATTATCCACAAATATTTCAGCAATCAATATAGTATCATTAGATTCATCTTTCATGTACAAATTGTTGTTTTTACTAGTTCTCACAAAACCAATACTTAAAAGATAAGTATGCAACCTTTCATACCAGGCTCTAGGTGCTTTCTTTAAACCATATAAAGCTTTGTGTAGTCTACATGCCATGTCTTTTTTATTTGGATCAACAAACCCTTCTAGTTGTTCTATGTAGACCTCCTCTTCTAGTATCCCATTCAGAAAAGCAGACTTAACATCCATTTTCTATAGAATTTGAACTTTTTATGAGCAACATATGCAAGTAATATGCAAACTCCTTCTAGTCTAGCAATAGGTGAAATAGTTTCACCATAATCAATACCTTCCTCCTATGCATATCCCTTGTAAACTAGTCTAACTTTATTTCTTGCAACCTCTCCATTTTCATTCAGCTTATCTTCGAAAATCCATTTAGTACTAATAACATTTTTATCTTCTGGTCTAGCTACTAAAGTCCATGTCTTGTTTTTCTCTATCTGTTTTATGTCCTCATTCATACTATTTATCCATTCTTCATTTTCAAGTTCAACCTTAACATTCTTCAGTTCAAACTCACAAATTAAGCATGTACCTTTTCTCAACTTACTTCTTGTCTGCATGCCAGCTTGCTTGTGTCTAATGATTTGGTTCTCAGGATGATGTCTTCTAATAAATCTTTCCAACACTTGATCTCTTCTTTGTTGTTCACTTGTTTCAGATTCATTTCCTTCCTTAGTACCTACCTCTTGATCCTTGGTTTCCCTTTGTTTTTCCTCAGTGTTCTTTTCTTGATGTTTAGTCGACTCAGCCTATAGCTTTAGTAGGTACTATGGATGCTCAATATAAGTGAATCTACCATAGTCTTTTAGCTCATTTGTGCTTTCTCCATCATTTTTATCATCAAATTCATCAACTCTAACATTAGCAATTTTCATCATTTTATTAGATACCTTATTCACACACTTGTAAGCTTTTCTTTGAGTATAATATCCAAGAAATATTCCCTCATCCCCTTTAGAGTGAAATTTCTAGTTCCTATCATCTTTTAGAATAAAACATTTGCTACCAATAATTCTGAAGTAACTTACACTCATTTTGTGACCAAAGCATAACTCGTAGGGTGTTTTGTTTGTTTATTTCTTCAATTGTACTTGGTTCATAACATATATAGTTGTGCTAACTACCTCTCTCTAGTAAACTTGTGCAACATTATTTTCTATCATCAGTGTCCTTGCACAATCAACAATTGATCTATTTATCCTTTTAGAAATCCTATTCCGTTGTGGTGTTCTTGGCGAAGAAACCTATCTTTTTATACCATGGTCATTACAATAGTTAGTGAATTCATAAAAAATAAACTCACCACCTATGTCAGATCTCAAGCATTTTAGTTCTTTTCCAATTTATTTTCCTACCTTTTCTTTTATCATTTAAACATCTTAAATGCCTTAGCTTTCTGCTTTAAAAATATGACAGTCATCAATCTAGTGTAATCATCAACAAACAAAATAAAATATCTATCTCCATAGTAGCTCTAAGTTCTCATGGGACCACATAGGTCAGTGTGAACTAACTTCAAGACTCTCTTTGTTGAATAGTCTTTACTCTTAAAACTAGATTTTGTAATTTTTCCTTTCTGGCATTCATGATGCATAAAATGATCAGGCTTTGCTAGGCTAGGAAGACCTCTAACCTTTTTCTTTCTACTGATCTTAATCATGTTATCAAAATTTACATGGCATAACCTTTTATGTCATAACCATGCATCCTCATTTTTCATCTATAAATAGGAAGTCTCAACATTGTCAAGATAAAATAAGTTACCTTTAGATTGTGCTCCTGTTCCAACAAGTTTTCCTCTATCATCAAATATATTTACCTTCTTTTTTTCAAAAGCTACTCGATGACCTGAGTTATTAAGTTGTGCCACACTTAGAAAATTTTAATTTAGTCCTTTTACCTAATAAGCATTAACACATCTAATTTTATCACTTATCAATAAAGATCCTTTTCCTTTAACCATACATGGTGTATCATTACCCATTTTTACTGATCATCCATTATATTGCTCAAGATGATCAAAATTTTCCTCATCACTAGTCATGTGATGTGTATAGCCACTACCAATGATCCATGTATCCTTTTTATTAACTTTAGAAATGAGTGACATCTCTACATACCTTTCTTCTTCCTTAGAATCATCCTTCACTGCAAAAAATACTACTTCTACATCATCATCAGTGTTTGTTTCAATATCATTTTCTTCAATAATATAACTATATATGATGAAACTACACCTGTTAAGAACAAGTTCAAACATGCAAATGTTAACAACAAAGAGAAAAATCAATCTAATCTAACATGTTCATAAACTTGTAAAAAAACATTAATTTCCACCATAAACTCGGATGAGCATGAAGCAAGTGCACCCAAGACTTGCTTGATTTAAGCTCTTAGAGAGGTTGTGGGTGTTCTCTCCTAGCACAAGTATAGATCCCACTATAGATGCAACTATGATGAAATTTGAGATGCTAAAGAAGAAGCTATAACAACAACTCTCAAGCATTCAAATACAAGAGGCCAAAGAAGCTCAAGGAGGAGCTATGAAAGCAATCCTCAAGCTCTATGGCATGCAAGTAAAACAAATGAAGCTAAAAGCATGGAATGAGACTAAATCTATAATACAAAATATAACAACTACCAAATGGTTAGTAAAAGCTCTAAGAAAAATTCTAAGCATATACTAGCATAATGACTCTATTGCAAGAATGAATATATGAATTTGCTTGAGACAAGGGTCCTATTTAGAGGATTTTGGAGGGCTAGGGTGAGGTAGCATCTATGTGGAATCCACATAGGTGCCACCAAGGAGACACATAAGCCATGAAAAGTCCAAGACTTACTCACACATGTGTGAGCAACTTGGGATGTGTTATACACTAAGTTTGCACCTCTGTATTAAGCTCTCTTGGTCTTGATAACCTAGTATAACTTTGGAATCATCTCCAGGTTGTGGGACCTACACTAACTGAGATGAAACCTCCAAGTTCTAGGCTGGTTCCTCTTGGATAATCACCCTAATTTTCTTCTTGAGAGGAAAAGTAAATCTTTTAAGGGAAATGACTGAAAGAAAACTACCTACTAGGTGATGCACCAAAATTAGGGTTTGGATCTCAGTATAGAGGGATGAAACCAATGGAAGAACTTAGGTTTAGGAGATCACAACTCATTGAATAGGCTTGTATAAGTATTTCATAGAAGGTTCTACAAATAAAAGAGGATATTCAGTGAAAGAGAGAGTCTTTCTCAATAATAACACTCTTAGGGTTAGACAACAATCTATGACCTGCTAACAAACATTCACCTTTGCAAATAGGTGTAGGAATGAGACAAGATTATGAAGGGGTTAAGGTATACCCACAAAAATATCTGCATCCAATCATCCACAATGACACACAAAATTGCAGAAAGAAAGAAGGATCAAGAACTCGACACACAAAATTGTAGAAAGAAAGAAGGATCAAGAACTCTAAGTATCACTGAGAAACATACAAATACTTCAATCCAATAAGAGATAACTCACACCAGAAGGCATAGGGACATGAGAGATGTCACAAAATATCTTCAATACATGACTTATCAATGGGAATTTTATGACTGCAGAAAACCAAAGGGGCAAAATTGATACAAATTGGTCTCTGAGAAAGAAAACTTTCTTTTTACAATTCTTCCATTCATTTCTCAGAAGCTCTAAAAAATAAAATATATACATCACTGCTTGCACATAGGAACAAAATATCTAATTAGAGCTACAAAGGTTTACAATAAAATAATCAACCCTAATTTAATCCAATCTAGCCATAAATGCTTATAAAAAATATCCTAGCTGATAAGATGCTTTGTTTACGTGTTCACTTCATGTTTATTCTTGCAAAAATCTAGCCGCCATGAGCCATCTACTTTCCTACAACTCAGGCTTTCCATAAGTGTAAAAATAACCTTAAGTCTACCTTAAGTTCCAATTTTCCTTGAGTCACATAATTGTTTAATGTTCTAACTAACCCCGGTTAAGTCTGGAAAATGCGAGACAAGTCTTTAGTCACTAATTCATGGAATACCTTACTAACCCTGGGCCTAGAGTTGCCACTTGACATGCTTTCATTCACTCTATCCACCCCATCAGCAAAACACCTCAGCACCTACAGACAATAGACCCACTACAACCAAGATTCCAATCGGATGACATGCATATGATCTCATTGCCCCTGAATATTCCTTTAGATCATATGCCCACCGTAGATTTGATTAAGCCAAGACCCCACTGACAAGTCATTGTACTTCAACGAATCAAAAACTGGCATGTCATCCTAACCTGGCATAGACCCACTTGACAGAGCCTCAATAATAAAGCAGAATCGACAGTCGACATATGATCTCATGTGTCAAAAAGATTCCTTCAGATCATAAGATAATTGTTGATCTTATTACATGTTGGCCCCCCTATAGATTCTCTGACATTGGTCCCACTACATCATCCAAGTCATCATTACGTGGACCAATTGCATGCAACCATAGCTCTGAATGAGGACCCACAAACTTGGCAAGCCTTCACTCTATTGGTTATCTAGCAAACATGCGACTGAATGGAGTCTCTTATTCACTGAATGTTTCAAGTCATTGCTAGTTCATTTGGAGATTCAGCAAACAAAGCATCCACTAAATCACCAAATCATTTGGTACACTACTAAATTCTTTCATGAATGAGAGAACACGGGAAAACTTATCAAAGCCACCAAATCATTTCTTTACCGCCAAAAGCACCTGAGAAAATCTTTCAGGCCCACACAAGAAGATCAACGACTAGTCTAATAACCTTATACTCTGATAAAAACCTATGCAAAGATACGCTAGCTATTGGATTTCTAGAATCGGGACCCTACTCTGACATATCATCCGACCTTGTGCCACATGTCACTCTCTCACTTAAAGCATCTACCTAGTCACTTGACATTGGACCCACCTGCCTGCAAAACTAACTCCACCTGGATTACACGAATTAGCAACCAAAGGCATTCTCAGAATCACTAAAAGGTTATTTTAACCCTGATCACATCTGGTGAACATGAGAAAAAAGGCCTTTCTCCAATTTGCAAAATACTCAATTAACCATGGGTTACATTATGAGAACAAGTGAACGCAAGCCTTCGCTGAGTCACTGAAAGAATTAGAGATTCACTACTTTATTCTGAGATCCTACGAACACTTCATTCGCCCATTCGCCAAAAGAAGAGGATGGCCACTGGGAAAATAGGAGAACTGGTGACTAAGGGAAGGTTAAAATGCACATAGGTTTTAGGAGCTTAAGTTGCCAAGATAAAGTAACAACCAAATAGAACATGATCTAAGGTTTGTAGGGTTTTTCTTTGGTAATGGCTAGTTTTATCAATATTTCTAGGGTTTCTTTGCATGACTAGGGACTTAAAACAATTTTTAGACACCAAAGGAAGACTGATATGACCGTGAAATTTTTTGGAGGTGTTTGCAGGACATGAAATGTGAAAACCAAACCATCAATAGGGCTAATTTTGACTGAGGGAAAAATAGGATAACATTTTGGTGATTTCCTACTAGATGTCAGCCTGCTAGACATGGAAAACCAGTGGTCTTAAACCTATCCATTGGGCATGGGGTCATCAAAACTCAAAAATTCTCACAGGGAGACTGGACTGAAAATGTGCTCAGAGCACTTCTTGGAAAACTAGAAACACTAACCTAGAAAGTAGGGAAAAAGAGAATAGGACATATATACAAGGTTTTTACAAAATTTACAGAGAGGGATTAATCTCAAAACATGGCTTTAGATGGAAACCATTTATTGATATAGGAAAGGGGATACCTTCAAGATCTGAAAGCTGAAAAGCATTGGAGCCCTTGCATTTTGTTATAACAAATGGTCCACCCTAGAATGAGTCAAACTTTATGTGTCTGCCAAGTTTTGACTTGAACTCATCCCATTTAAGGACTATATCACCAACCTTTAAATTTCTGACCCCGGCTCTTTTATCAAAACTTCTTTTTGTTTGGTCCTAATGGAATTCCATATCTTTCATTGCTTTGTCTCTAACCTCCTCTAGCTCCATCAATTGGGCATACCTAACCTGCAAGGGATCACTTTCTTCAAATAGGGCATACTAGGTGGCTAAGTCTAGAGTTGGTAACTCAGTTGAAATAGATAACTTAGCCTCCTTGTCATATACTAGCATGTATGGGGAATTACCAATGATTTTCTTTGGGGTAATTCTATCTAACCACAAGGCAGACTTGAGCTTTGTATGCCAATCTCTCTGATTTTCTTGTAGATTCTTCTTGATTATCCTAATTAGATTCTTGTTGGTAGATTCTACAAGACCTTTTCCTTGAGGGTAGTAATTGGAACTTGTATTTAGATAGATGCCATTCTTGACTACCCATTCTAAAACTCTAAGGCCTGTGAATGCCAATGCATTATCTGAAATGATGGAATCAAGAGTGCCAAACCTATGAATTAAATCATCATAAAATCTTAAGACTGCACTCTCGTTAGCTTCTTTTAAAGAAATTGCTTCTGTCCATCTAGTGAAGTAATCAGTTATAGTAATGATCCATTTATGACCTGCACTAGATGGGGGGTTAATCATACCAATGAAATCTATACCCCACTTCATGAATGGTTGCTCTGTTTTGATCGGCTATAGGAGCAAAGCTGCAAGTTTTTCTTTTCTTGCAAACATAGCACATTTCATACATTTTCTTACATATTCATGACTATCCTTAAAGATAGATGGAAAATAGTACCTAGCCCTTATGATTTTATAAGTAGTAGTCCTAGGAGAGAAATGACCTCCAGAAGGTCTATCATGAAACTCAAATAGGATGTCTACTACCTTTTCTGAATCTATGCATCATAAAAGGACACCATTGTGATCCTTTCTAAAAATAATATCATCAATCAACACAAAAGGAATAGATTGAAATCTATAATACCTTCTTTTGGCTGAGTTTAGGCCTATAGGACATAGTCTTGCCTTCAAATAATGAACCATGCTAGGCAACCAGCTTGTTGCCTTGGTTTGTTCTTCTATAGAATGCATCACCAGAGATGCATCCATTGGCTCTGATTTGTTTGAACTCTCATCCCCTGCCAAATGTTCATAGAGACCTCTTCCTCTAACCAACTTGGTAGTTTAAATATCTATGTCATATTCCATCACCTTGGTGATCCGACCAGCTCTTTTCTCATTTAGGTCTTTGGAAAGTAAAAACTCTTTGACACTAGGATGAGTAACTTTTAAATGTACCTTGCTATGAGTCAATATATATCTAAATTTTTTTAAGGCTCTTTACCACAGAAAGAACATGTTTTTCCACAAAACAGTACCTCTGTTCATACTCTTCTAAACCTTTGCTAAAAAAAGCAATAGGTTGCTCCAGTCCATTAGCATTTTCTTGTGTCAACATAGCAGATATAGCATCCGAACCTCCATAAGCATAAAGGATAAAATCCTTCTTGAAGTTTGGATTTAATAGGGAAAGGGCCTCTGTCAAGGCTTCTTTAATAGCTTGTAAATTGGTTTTCCCTTCTTTGGTCCAACTAAAAGTAGAATCCTTCTTTAACATGGCTGTCAGAGGTTTTAGAAAATCTGCAATGTTAGGCAAGAATCTCCTAACAAATTTGATCTTTCCTATGAAAGATTCAAGACCTTTCTTATGATGTGGAAATGGTAGCTCTAGGATGGCTGCAATTCTTTTAGGGTCCACTATAATTCCTTTTTTGGATACTACATATCCCAATAGTTTTCCTTCATGAATTGCAAACACACACTTTTTGGGATTAAGAGATATCCCAAACTCTCTACACCTTTCAAAAATCTACCTCAAATGTTTCATGTGATCTACTCCATGATTGGAGTAGATAGTTATGTCATCTAAGTAGACCAACACAAACCTATACATGAGGCTTTTGAAGGCCATATCCATTTCCTTTTAAAATGTAGCACCTACATTTGACAAACCAAAGGGCATCTTTTGATATGTGATGGTTCCCCACTTGGTTGTAAATGCAGTCTTATATTGATCCTCTTTATTAACTAGGATCTGATTATATCCTAAATAGCCATCCAACAATGAGAATCTCTCAGATCTAGAGACACATTGTAGGATCTGTTCCATTGAGGGTAATGGATGGCGGTCTTTCAAGGAGGCTCTGTTAAGGTCCCTAAAGTCAACACATAACCTCAACTCCCCATTCTTCTTCCTAACTAGAACAAGGTTGGAAACCCAACTAGTATGTTTGATGGGGTAGATGGTACCACTTTCTATTAATTTGAGTACTTATTTATGCATAAGTGGCTCAAGCTTGGGGTTAACTGGCCTTTGCTTTTTTCTTACTAGTTTGGCATTAGGTTCCAATTCAATAGTGTGCTAAGAAAGGGTAGGGTCAAAACCTTTGAGATCTTCATACTGCCATGCAAAGACATCACTGAATTCTCTAAATAACTATGTGTAAGCCTGCTTTTCCAAATTAGTGTTAACTTTTCCAAATTGTAAGCTCTTACCTAGTTCCAATTCTAATTCGACACAATGTTCTTGTTGGACTACCAGGCCAGCTTTGTTTCTCTTGATTTCATCATCTTTTTTGAAGATAGCTTCTAAGGTGACAAGGCCTCTAGGCATCTTATTGGACTTTAGTTGTATCACTTGATCACCATAGTTTTGTGATAGCCTATCTTGATTATGCCTTGAAAAGACATCTTCTTCAAACAAGAATTGCAAAATTTGTTCATCATTGTCAAACGCTTTCCAATTGACATTGTTATCAGGAATAGAGGGTTTGATAATCACTTTGATATGCTATTGATCTACCTCTTTTGAAATTATATTTGGAATATCATACTGAGACCCAATAGCAGCTAATCTATTTGCATTTTGGTTTAACTTTCTAGGGATAGCTACAATATTGAAATCACAAAATTCTTCAATTACATCCCAAACTCTATGCTTGTATGCTTTCATTGTATCATTTTTATTTGCACTCATCCCTCTTACTTGGCTGACAACCAACTCACTGTCACCATATACCTTTAAGGCCTTAAGCCCTCTTTTCCTAGCCCATTCTAGTTAATTGACTAGACTTTCATATTTTGTAGTATTTCTAGTGCAGGAGAAATTGAATCTAAAGGTAGTATAATACCTTTATCCTTTTGGGGACACTAGCATAGCACCTCCACTAGAACCATGTCTACTTCTAGCCCCATCAAAATATAGTTCCCAAACTTGACTGCTCTGATCTTCTGAATCAATTTCCTTGAGAAGGTTTGGTTCTATAGCATCATTCTCTTGGATCAAGTAGCTTCGCAAACCAAAATCCCAAATAATATTTTCTTGGGCCTCTAAAGCTCTTTCATCTAGAAGAATATCAGGGATATTCTCTATCTTAGTGTCTGCTTCTGTAATGGTTTGGAAGTCACAA
The DNA here is from genome assembly GCA_027943335.1 of Chamaecyparis obtusa. Taxonomy (NCBI): domain Eukaryota; kingdom Viridiplantae; phylum Streptophyta; class Pinopsida; order Cupressales; family Cupressaceae; genus Chamaecyparis; species Chamaecyparis obtusa. Next base: position 280,982 of record BSBK01007729.1, read on the forward strand.
CTATCAAATATGGGGCAATTGGCATTGATAGTATTGGACACATAAGGTTCTATATGGTGTGCTGCCAATCTCTTAGACTTAATGGTAACCTTTGTACCATATCTTGTATGAAATAACATACGAGACTAGTCAAAAGAATGATAGCCTCCTATCTTGGTTGTGAATTCTCTTGATAAACATATAGCAAACAAAGCAGGAAGATCTATGATATATATATCAAGGAGGATGGAGAAATTAGGACTAGCATGAAGGATCAGACTAGTATCCTTAACCACACCTATAGTATTAACTAAGGATCCATTAAGTTGAGTAAACTTCTTCTGAAAGGGTTCATATTTTAGTCCTAATTGGTAAGCCACTTTCTTAGGCATTACAATACTAGTAACTCCACTATCTACCATGCAATTATGCACTAAAGAATCTCCAATAATTAAAGATACATAAAAGGGAGGAGGCTTTGAATTCCTACCTTGCATGGTGTTGCTTTTGGGGTTGCTACTTGGAGTCTCCTTTTCTTGATTAGTGTTAACTAACACTAGCTTTGTAGCTTCTTTTGTAAGCTAAGGAGTTGCTGCCTCTGACAGAGCCTTATTTAAAATCTCAGGTTGTCCTGGAATAGCCAAAGAGTCCCACATAGACATGGTGACATTCACCTTCTTCATGTTGTCTACAGTGTTGTAAGGTGGTATATTGTGCACTCTTTGCTGCACTTTTGGCATGCTGGGCTCTATTTCTTTGGGAGTCTAATCCTCTTTACTTGTAATGGTAGGAGCCTTCTTGGGTATGACAGGAACAACCTGCTGCAATGTTTCTATAGATGTAGTGGCTTCGGTACCAGAGTTAGCTCTCTCCATGTCTTGAGCTCTTCTTTTTTCTCTTGTAAAGGAAACAAAAGCATCATCACTATTGACCCCATTCAAGTTTGGTTGCTCCTAATTGAAAAGAGCAGTCTCATTTTCTTGTGACTCCTATTGAGGAATTAACCCACTAGAAGAAGCTTCTGTTTGAACTTGTGAAGTATTTTGAACCATCAGAGCTTGGTTCATCCACCCATTAGAACATGTAGCCTAATTGTGAGGCTAATTGCAGGGAAAAAACCATTCATTATCCATAGCCATATTGTTTTGACCAGGCACCATATCCCTCACTAGATTTGTAGAATTAAGAGGTGCAGGGTTGTATGGTTGGAACAGTCTCTTATTGAAACTTTGTCTCTGCCCTTGATAGCCTCCTTGGTATGGTGGCCTATTTTGCTAATAAGGTTGTCCTTGGTTTTGATATTGTTGATTAGGACCTTGGCCTTGCTATTGAAATGGTGACTTGATGCCTTGATTTTGCTTCTTCAAATTTGTGACCTCCTTGGTCAAGGTCTGCAACAAGTTTATCATTTCTTGCACACTAGTTTCTTGGCTATTTTTTATCTTGGGCAGCTCTTGAGAGAAACTTTCCCTAGAATTTTCTTGACCACTAGTACTAGCCTAAGGTGCTAGTATGGTAGGTATAGGGGTAAATGGGGGTACTTGGGCAGGTGAAATGGGCTGAAGACTAGGGAAAACAGGCATGGGTGGCCTTCTAGCTATCATGCCTATTTGTATTAAACAATTTTCAGCCCTGACAACAATGTCAAAGGCTTGGGGTAAGGAAGTACCACCCATAGACTGGATCATGACAGATATTTGTTTATTCAGACTTTGCAAGTAGTACAAGAAGACATGGTTAGCTGATGGCCTTACAAAGACTGGGATTCTATTCCATGTCTTAAGGAAGCTACTATTGTAATCTGTCATTTGTTCCTAAGGGTCTCTCTTAATGGTTGTCAATTGTTCAACTAGAGATAAATTATTTGATTTATCCTCAAAATGTTTACTTAATGCATCCCCTAATTCATCCCATGAAGTAATAGAACCAACAGTTAAAGTTCTAAACCATTCAAGAGCTTTACCTTTTAGAGATGTTGCTAATAACTTTGTGGCTACATCTTCTTGGGTTATGTTATGAATGCTATAGATAGTGGTCACATCTCTTATGTGCTCAAAGGCTATAGTCTACCCTTCACCTATGAAATTAGGCAAGCTCTTCAATGCCACCAAGGGCACATCATGATGGACTATAAAATTTAATTGGCTCCCTTGATTGAAAGGTGCAAAGGAAAAATTTCTAGCCATTGCAGGAGCTAGAACTTGAAGATTAACAACAATTTGAGTTGTATTAGATAGATTTGGATCTTCTTCTTCTTCTAGATCTCTAGTTAGAGATCTTCCTCTTCTTCTAGAATGAAATGGTGAAGGTCTCCTTTCTGATGTACCAGGAGGTGTTGATTGAACTCTCCTTGCAAGGGATGTTCTTTGAGTTGACCTGCCTTCGTGACTTCCTTTCAAGGGCAATTTTGAAAAAATGGTGGGTTTTGAGCTTCTAGTCTCAATCTTTCTCATAAAACTTAAGCAAGGTTGGCTTGAATCTTTGAAACTAGTGGAGTCACCAGATATACTTGACATAATGACTTCTAAAAGACTATTTTATGCAATCTACATATCAGAGATGACATAATCTTCAAACAGTAATTTCTTTTGTAGATGAACCAATAGGAGCACCTTTATAATTTAATCTAATCTTTAGTCCCACCGGCCGTGCTAGAAATATTATACACTAATTTTGTGCCTCTGTCTCAATCTCTCTTTGTCTTGTTAACCTAGTATAACTTTGGAATCATCTCCAAGTTATGGGACCTATTCTAACTAAGATGAAACCTCCAGGTTCTAGGCTGGTTCCTCTTGGATAATCACCCTAATTTGCTTCTTGATAGGAAAAGTAAATCTTTTAAGGGAAAGGGATAGAAGGAATGCTTGGAAAGGGAAATGACGGAAAGAAAACTACCTACTAGGTGATGCACCAAAATTAGGTTTTGGGTCTCCGTATAGAGGGATGAAACCAATGGAAGAACTTAGGTTTAGGAGATCACAACTCACTGAATAGACTTGCATAAGTATTTCATAGAAGGGTCTACAAATAAAAGAGGATATTCAAGGAAAGAGAGAGTCTTTCTCAATAATAACACTCTTAGGTTTAGACAACAATCTATGACCTGCAAACAAACATTCACCTATGTAACTAGGTGTAGGAATGAGACAAGATTGTGAAGAGGTTAAGGTATACCCACAAAAACATCTGCATCCAATCATCCACAATGACACACAAAATTGCAGAAAGAAACAAGAATCAATAACTCTAAGTATCACTAAGAAACATAGAAGTACTTCAATCCAATAAGAGATAACTCACACCAGAAGGCATAGGGACATGAGAGATGTCATAAAATATCTTCAATACATGACTTATCAATGGGAATTTTATAACTGTAGAAAACCAAAGGGGTAAAATTGCTACAAATTGGTCTCTGAGAAAGAAAACTTTCTTTTAACAATTCTTCCATTCCTTTCTCAAAAGCTTTAAATAAAAAAATATATACATCACTGCTCATAGGCAGGAACAAAATATCTAATTAGGGCTACAGAGGTTTACAATAAAATAATCAACCCTAATTCAATCCAATCTAGCCATAAATGCTTATAAAAAATATCCTAGCTGATCAAATGCTTTGTTTACGTGTTCACTTCATGTTTATTCTTGCAAAAATCTGGTTGCCATGATCCATCTACTTTCCTCCAACTCAAGCTCGCCATAACTGCAAAACTAACCTTAAGTCTACCTTGGGTTCCAATTTTCCTTCAGTTGTAGAATCATTTAATGTTCTAAATAACCCCAATTAAGTCTAACGAATGTGAGACAAGTCTTTAGTCACTAATCCATGGAATACCTTACTAACCTTGGGCCCAGAGCTTCCACTTGTCACGCTTTCATTCGCTCCATCCACCCACTACAACCGAGATTCCAATCGAACGGCGGGCATATGATCTCATAGCCCCAGAATATTCCTTTAGATCATATGCCCATCATAGATCTGATTATGCTGGGACCCCACTAACAAGTCATTGTACTTCAACCAATCACAAACAGGCATGTCACCCTAACCTGGCACAGACGCACCTGATAGAGCCTCAGAAATAAAGAAGAATACATGGTCAGCGTATAATCTCATGTTTCAGAAAGATTTCTTCAGATCATAAGACAATCGTCGATCTTATTACATGTTGGCCCCCCTATAGATTTTCTGACATTGGTCCCACTATAGTGTCCAAGTCATCATTGCATGGACCAATCGCATGCAAGCATATCAGCGAATGAGGACCCACAAACTTGGCAAGCCTTCACTCCATTGGTTATCTAGCAAACACGCGACTAAAAGGAGTCTCTTATTCACTGAATGTTTCAAGTCATTGCTAGTTCATTTGGAGATTCAACGAACAAAGCATTTGTTGAATCACTAAATCATTTGGTACACTTCTAAATCCTTTCATGAATGAGAAAACACGGGAAAACTTATCAGAGCTGCCAAATCATTTCTTTACAGCCAAAAGCACCTGAGAAAATCTTTTGGGCCCACACAAGAAGATCAACGGCTAGTCTGATAACCTTATACTCTGAAAAAAACCTACATGAAGATACGCTAGCTATTGGATTTCTTGAATCGGGACCCCACTCTGACATATTGTCCCACCTTGTGCCACATGTCACTCTTTCACTTGTTGCATCTTCCCAGTCACCTGACATCGGACCCACCTACCTGCAGAACTAACTCTGCCTGGATTATGCGAATTACCGACCAAAGTCATTCTCAGAATCGCTAAAAGGTTATTCTAACCCTAATCACATCTAGCGAACATGAGAACAAAGGCCTTTCTCCAATTTGCGGAATACTCAATTAATGATAGGTTACATTATGAGAACAAGCAAATGCAAGCCTTTGCTAAGTCGCTGAAAGAATTAGAGATTCACTACTTTATTCTGAGATCCCACAAACACTTCATTCACCCATTCACCAAAAGAAGAGGATGACCACTGGGAAAATAGGAGAACTGGCGACTGAGGGAAGGTTAAAATGCACATGGGTTTTAGGAGGTTAAGTTGCCAAGATAAAGTAAAAACCAAATAGAACATGATCTAGGGTTTGTAGGGTTTTTCTTTGGTAACGGCTAGTTTTATGAATATTTGCAGGGTTTCTTTACATGACCAAGGACCTAACACAATTTGCATAGACCAGAGGAAGATTGATATGACCGTGAAATTTTCTGGAGATGTTTGTAGGACATGAAAGGTGAAAATTAGACCATCAATAGGGCCAATTTTGATAAAGGGAAAAATAGGGTAACAGGATGTGAAAGGTCAATGTGTACTTCAAGTACATGTGTAAGTGTGTGTAAGAGATGTGGAAGTGAAAAAGTCCTTTTTCACCATTTTAGAATGTGTAGGAAGTGTCATAAAATGTAAGAATCCTTGTTTGTGCAAATTTTGGCAATTTTTGAAGAGGGTTATTTTTGGAAATTTTCTCACACATGTGTGAGAAAATAATTAGGACTAATGGATGTAGGAATAAAAAAATTAGCCTAATTAACCTTAATTAATTAGTGATTATGTTTATTAGATAGAAAGTGATGTGTGTAGGACAGCATCTAGGTTGGATTTAGGATTAAATTAAATAAAATTTAATTTAATCATGGTTTAGTAGAAATAAAGAATATGAGGGGATTAAATAAATTACAAATTTATTTAAAATGGGACTATGAAGGAATATGTATTAAATTAAATTTAATACATTATGGAAGATAGTATTTAAATTTAATTCAAATACTATTAATTAGTGAATTTATTCAATTAAATAAATTTAATTAAATAAATACATGAATTTAACAAATATAATTAATTAAAAAAAATTAATTATAATGTTATTTGGGATCATTAATTAAATTAAATTTAATTAATGTTAATAGGAAAAATTTAGGTGTCTACAATAACATACCTTTTTGCCCTTATCATTGTGATCTTGGTTGTCTGTATTGTAGTGTCGATAACTTCTATTATTTCTCCTTCCATAGCTTCCTTCACCAGATCGATCTTTGTTCCTATCTTCTTCTTTTTTGTTTAGGCATCTAGCAACAATATGGCCAACTTCTTTGTAGTTAAAACATGCTGAAGGAAATTTACCCTTATATCTACCCTTACATTTAGGTAATCTCCTAGCTATAAGAGCTTCAAGTTCATCAAGCTCATCATTAGTATTATTGTCACTATCATCCCTATTATGTCTACTACCAGACTTACTGATCTCCAGAGAAGACATGAAAGAAAACTCAACAAATGGTACAATACTATTATCAAAATTGTTCAACTCAAAATTTGTTAGCTTACCAATTAGACTTTCAAGTGAAAGATTGTCTCTAGGTGCAGACCTCATTTCATGTATAGCAGATATTCTGATTGCATAAGCAGGAAACAAGGTTCTCAGAATTTTACTTAGCACTGTATCTTCATCAATGACACCACTAGATCCTTTGATAGCATTGACTACCTCCTTTATTTAGTTTGTATACTATACTATGTTTTCTCCTTCTTTCATTTTCATATTTCCAAACCTGCCTCTTAGGCTTTTAGCTTGGGTTCTCTTGACATTAACATCACCATCATAGACTTGAGCAAGTTTGTTCCACATTTCTTTTGAACTACTACAATCTTTGATATCCTCAAATTCAACATCTGATTGAGCAAAAACAATATCTATCATAGTTGTGTTGTGTTCATGTCAATCCTTTAGTTGATCAAGAGTCAAAGGTCTAGTCAGTGGTTGTAAGTAGCCATTCTCAAGAAGATGTAAAGCAGAATCTCTGGTTCTAGATATGTGAAGTTTCATTCAACTTTTCCATATAGTAAAGTTGTCATTGTTTAGCTTTGACACTTCCCTCTTATACATCTTGTGATCTTCTTGCTGAAGGCCTTAAAACTTTGTGAGCCAAGTAACTGATGCTCTAATACCAATTGTTAGAATAACTAAGAGGGGGGGAGGGGGGTGAATCAGTTAGATCAGTTATCCACAATCCTAATCTACAAGATGTAACACTTTAAACAATTTCAAACAATTCTGATGCTTGGTAATATATACTATTAAACTATCTATACATTTACCAATTGCCAATCAATTAACTCACAGTGATTATCGACAAAATGAAATATGAAACATGTAAAGTATGAAAATGAATCAATCACCACAAAAACACATAACACAAAGATTTAACATGGAAACCCTATCAAGGGAAAAACCACCTGGGACCGATAACCAAAAATATTTTTCACTCTTGTGAACTAATCTCGGTGAAGAGCCAACCTTGTGAAAGGTTACAAACACACTGTTAGGTGTGACTTTGTTAGAGGATTTAAGACTAACAGTTGTCATTTAACCAACATTCACTATGAGGTTAATAGGATAACAATGTACATTCATTGAATGACATGGGGGCATAACATAAGATGGTTAAGCCCACTCTGTTAAGAGATTTTTCAGTATCAATGGTTAAACTGAAATAGTAGTTGATCTGATTACAATAAAACTTAATTTTTAGATGTTTAGATCTATTCTAGGCCCATACAAATCCTCTGATCAATATATCAATTCACTTCTTCAACTTACTTTACTTGATAATAGATCTCTAATGCTCAGTATTATTCTATAGTTTAGTTCTTCTTCAACTAGTCTAATCAAGCATGCATGAAACTCTATTCATGTGATATCTCTGTAGTATTCTTTCTTCCAGAATTGTTTCATAAAGAAACTCATATCTCTTATATAGACAGATAAACCTTTTTCATAACATCCATCAGATTTTTCTGCTTAATCTCCTTCATTTATTTTGGCTCTTTAACCTTCCTTGGCAGATGTGTCAATAACACAATTCACTTTCATCCTTTAGATCTTCTTTAAATTTTGTCAGTCATGGATCTCATAACAAAATTTATCCTTAACCTTGAAATCATAACAATTCCATCTCATCAATTTTTGTCAAATAAACTTAATAATTTAGTACTTTCATCCATACTCGGTTAACAAAGAAATGCATCGGTGAACACTAGCTCGACTAATAGTTTTTCTCAGTATATACTACACTAGCTTAGTGTATATTGAAGTGCTTCATCAACCGACCATAGTACCATGTAGCATTTTGCTTCCATCTTCATAGTAGATTAATTCAACATAATCAAGTCAACCATATGAAGTCATAGACTCATCAATAAGTTACCAAGAGTATTCCTTATCCTCATCTATCATATCCATCTTTCTCCATGTAGATATCTCACTTCTTCATCTCTTCTCTTCTCTCTATAGATGTTTAGATATTTTCAACTGTCATGATAAGTACTGTCAAAACTAGTTGGCATCAATGACAACAAAATGACTGATTTAATTATCTTAGATATCATTTTAGTACTCAATGATCTCTAATCATTGATCTTCAAGTCATATAGCTATTCAATCAGTTTTAGTTCAATGGATAATAGTGGTTTCTTGTTTCAACTTGATGATGTTTTGTGTGAACATGAAATATGTGAATATTATGAAGATGTAAGTTCTTGTAGTGTTTACTTTGCACAAGATATTGTGAGACAAGGGATTTTAGTCTTCACTTCAGATGGGGAAGATATTTGCAACACTAGTAGTAAGACCAAAGAGGTGAAGTGTGAAGTCTAGTACTTACTAAGTAGTGAGAAAATCTCATAGCTCTTAGATGCAGAATTTTAAAGACATACTCCTAAGTTTGTTTCCAAATTTCCATGCTTGGTAGATATAAGTTTTGATAAATATGATGCAAGCAATGACATGGTGTATGAGACATTTACTAATTTTCCTTTTCCTGTATTTGAGGTAGAAAATATGCCAATGGATAGTACATATCATTGTGATGATTTTAATAATGTTATATTTCATGAGTAAAATGATGAATTTACTGGTGAGTGTCCTAATTTTCAAGAACCTAGTGTCTATGGTTCTTGTTTACATTTTGATGCTAGAAGCTATGACAAATCTGAATGTGTTTTCTCATATTTGCAAGTAGTTGATGAGTTGTTAATTGACAATACTTGTTCTTCTTTACAAGTTTTTGAAGTGAGTAGTGATCAACAAGTTGTTTCTGATTTTGTGTAATCAGATATTTTTCTTGAGAGGTTCTACTTTAGTTTTCAAAGTGATGAGATAGAAGTGTTTTATTCTTTTTTGCAAACTAATGATCAGCATGCTGATGTTTCCAGCCATGAAGTTGAGTTGATGTATTTCATTTTTCAGTATGATATTGATAATGAAGAGTGTGATGTTTTAGTGTCACATAGTGATTAGTAGTCATGGAAATTTGATGTCCTTACCTTGCTAGATGATGGTGAGTGTGTTGATCATTTTGTCTGTGATATGCTGAAAGTGGATCAAAATGTTTTTGACAGGTTGGATGAAACATGTAATCTCAGTTTACCTCTGTTGTATGGAGATGAAAATAATTTGTCTAATAGGGGTAAAAATGATTATATTTTTGGGGCTTTGAGCCTTTTTGTAAATATTGTAATCCCTTTTATAGTTCCTTTTCTTTTAGTTGGTTTTGGGGTTCCTTATTCAAAATTTTGAGAAAAGGGTGTAAAAAGTCAAGTTGATTTTCTTTGGGTGGTCTAAATTACCCAAGATTCTGGATCATCAGCATGCCCACAAGGGGAACCCATCCCCAATTAGAGCCACTATTGGAGCTCAAAAATTTATTCTATGTTTTGAGTCCAATGTCAAAAAAGTGTCGAAGTGTTAGAATTGTGCCTTTGAAAATCATTAAAAGATGCCTAGTCTGAGTGCATTGGATACGAGCAATGTTGATTTTTATGATGAGTCACTTGGGTAGAGTGTTCATCACCTATCATTTGATGCATGTAATAGGTTTGAAGTCCTATTTTTTAGTTCTGACATGTTTTACAAGTGGTTGTTTGAGGGTGCACCCAAAAAATCCGCATTAAGTGTGTTTCCTGAATTTCACTAAGTAGCCACCTTTGGAGGAGTGAATCTTTTTCCTAGTGATTATTCATTAAATGCAGGTTGTTGAATCATGTTTTACACATGAAAAATAATTTTGATACCCATTTTCATCCCCCCATGTTCCCTTTTAATCACTTTCCCAGAGTCGTTTCATTTGCAGATTGTTAAGTTTTACTAAGAATGCATTGTCCAGATTTCTCAGTGACCTACTTTGAGGCTTCCTAGTTTGCACCCATTTTGGGATCAAGTATAATTAAATTTTGTTCCATATTGTAGACCTAGGAGTGTCCTTTCCTAAATATTTTTAAGTTTATGCCAATCCATCTATCCACTTTCCTAGGCCAATTCTAAACTCAGTTTATACATAACTAACTATTTCTATCCTAAATCTTTCTAGCTGGCTGAATTTGGTGTTTGTTTTTTTCACTATTTGATCTTTTCAGTGAGAAAATTATGAATTCATTCTCATTATGTGGGGGTGAATCAGTGCCCAAATTTCTGGATCTTGAAGGTTTCAGTTGATGAGTTTTTGAAGTCAATTTTGAGGGTGATTTATACAATTTGGGGGTGCAGACTAAATAAATGTTTGTAAAGTGCTATGTTTGGTCATTAATATTTTGTGACCTGGGTCTTTGGGTGAAATCCCTTATTGTGATTGTGATAACATGTTGGAGGTCAGTGTGTGCTCCTGATGGCGCTTTCTTGTCAGGCCGTTTGATCAATTTTTGAGGCCATTTTTGGAGGCAAGTTATGTTTTAGGGAAATATGGTAGAAAGCACAATGAATGAATTGTTGTGATTAAAAATTTTAATGTGTCACATTTTGATCTCATCAAATTGGCTATTTCTCAAGTGGTGGTAAATATGAGGTTTAAAAGTGGTTGGTCCTTTTTCAAGTTTCCTCTGGGTAGATTTTCTTGTCAAGAGTAAAGGTGTGTTCCCTCGTGTTCTTCAATGTTGAACATGCCTTTTGTTCTAAAGTATTGCACCTACCATAAAATGAGTTTTGTGCAAAGTGTGTGCACATTGGTTTTGCAAAAAGTGTACCTTAAATGTTATGCCTTATGCACAATTTCTTCAATAAGATGTGTGCATAAAAGGAAGTCTGTAAGTACCAAAGGAACATAGGCTATATACTTTTTTTAAAAGGATACATGTTTTTGAAAGTGAAGAGTGTGTAAGGTAAGGACTCATGCACTAAAAGGGCACTAGTGTAAGTATAATATGGAGGCAACGTGGGTGTACATGAATGTTGTAGTGTGACCAACATATGAAAATTAATGCCAGTGCACAAATGTGTAGGATGCTTCCTATAACTAAGGATGCCAGCATAGGTGAGAGAATGGGCTAGTATTAAAACATAAGCCAAGATAGCCACTAGTTTGCTAGTGGACTCACACATTTTACTACCTGTTTGAGACAACTAGGAAGGGGGATGCCTATGCATGAGAGGGGAGGGTGTGTGTGCCAGCAAAGACAAATGGCCAATGCAAGAGGGTGCATGCCAAGCATGGAAAGCACACACTAGAAAAGGAGGATATGCATGAGGTTTGAAGACTCACGTGATTATGCAATGTCAGTGTGGGAGTGTATGTAGAGGAGTCCTGCTGTTACAAGAGAGGAGTAACCTAAAGAATACACATGTTTGATAAGGCAATCACTCCTAGTGATGTGGGGAAAGAACGTAAATCCATGTTGATTTCAATGGAATCAAGAAAGATTATAACATATTATGAGAGTGGCCATGCAGTTGTAGCATTGAATACTATTGGTGCAAGGCCTGTTCACAAGGCAACAATAACTCCCTGAGGAGATGCTCTAGGAATGGTTACACAACTACTTGCAATAGATGAAACATCTATTAGAAAAACATAATTATTGGCATGACTTGATGTTCGCATGGGTGGTCAAGTTGTAGAGGAGCTATTTTTTCACCCAGATCATGTTACAAGTGGTGCCAAAAGTGATCTACATATGACCATTGAGATTTCTTGGTACATCCTATCATCATATGGGATGATTGATTTGATAGGTCCATTTTATGTAAAGGAAAATGCTAGTGGAGATATGCAATTTGGTGGATTCGTGATTTTTGAGGTGTGGAAGATAGATAAAATTTAGGAGAAGCATGCATTAAGTGAGATGCATATCAAATGCAAAATATAAGGGGTTGTGTGTGTGGAGCATTTGTGAAGGGTCTATGCATATGTAAAAGGGATATACATTTGAAATGAAATGTATTTGTGCTTGCAAGCTACAAGCCAAACTCAATGGAGCAAGAGAAATAAAGTGAAGGGGTGTACATTTGGGTTTATCCCACATACACCCCAAAATGGTGTTTTAAGATGTTTATATGAAATTGCATGAGGAAGTAAGGTAAATGAAGTAAGACAAAGGCATGAGGCTACCTCTGCCTTGTGGGCCTGCCTTGGTGTGCATGCCAATTGGGCACTATACCAAAATTTGAATGCAACATTTAAAAAACCTTCATAGATTAGTCCCATATTTTCTTGAAAGTAGATGTTTGAAATGTTTATAAGGTAAACCACTCACATATGAAATAAAGAAAAGAGTTGGAGGCTCTGCACGTGCACACGTGGAGGTTGCCTTAGGAAATGTGTTGGTGGGCTAGAGGTAAGACAATTTTGCAGATGGGTGGCAAGATGAAAGGATATAGAAAGGACATGTGGATGCTAGTTGCATGTTCACGAGATAAGGCCGATGGTTAGACAAACATCAAGTGACCCAGAGATTTCTTCATCACCAGATTTCATGATCTTGGAGGTTAAATGCTTCGCATTTGGAGAATTGGAGATAAGCTTAGTTGCTAGATCTTGTGATCTTGGTGGTTAAGAGGTAAGAATCTAGAGATCATAAGAATGGTTTAGTCACTAGGTATGTGCAGGATCATGGTATGCCAAAAAGTGGCGATGTGAAAAAGAAGTCCTGATTGATAGATTCTTTAAAAAATAACTATAATTTTCAAACAATATAACATTTTTGAGATCTTAGATATACATCACATTCTATGCTTCAACTAATACAATAATAAACAATTCTTTTAATTTGATGAAGTTTAGACTAAATTAAGGTGGTCAGACACAGGATTTTTTATATTCAGAAAAATTTATAGCAGAAAAATCATAATGAATAATTTACTAAGAAAAAAAATACAAAACAATATACATCACATCTGAACATGAGTCTACTAATTTTATCTAGAATCTTATTAAAAAATATTATCATTTGATTTTGTTTAATGTGGTTAGACATCCACCTACTTATTATCTTTCTAGTCCTGATTGATAGTCTTATTGAAAAATATGTATAACTTGCAAACTGTATAACATTTTGGAAATCCAAAAAATGTGTCACATTCTATTTTTTTCCTACTACAAGAAAAATAAAAAAAGTTTACAATTCGATAAAGTTTAGCCTAAGTTAACGTGGTCAAACATGAGAGTTTTTGTATTCTAGAAAAGCTGTAGAAGAAAAATCATAATTAATTATTTAATAGGGAAAAAATTACAAAAAAAATATTTGTCACATCCAGACACGAGTCTACTACTTATATATAGAATCTTGTAAAAAAAATTATCATTTGATTGTGTTTAAGGTGGTCAGACATACACCTACTTCTTATTTTTTACCTGAAATTTTCATAATACTACTTTGACATTTAAAATTTTCAACATATAGAGTAATTGTTTTTAAAAAAGGCCTAGTATATTAGAAACTAAATTCAATTTTCTATAGATTCTCTTCTTACATATTTTTGATATAATATCTATAACTTGTTCAAAATTTTATGTTAACTTGTCGAAACCTGATTTTCTGAATTTTTATTGCCACTTAAGGGCCTAGTTTGGCATACCATGATCCTGCACATACCCCATTGGTTCTCCAGATTCTTGGTGGCTTGTGAGAAATGATCTAGAGATATGGAGAATGGCTTAGTCTCTCATTCTCCAGATGTAACCATGGTCAAAGAGTTGATTTGGAGACCTCGAGAATAGTCTAGTTGTCGAATCTCCAGATCCAACCTGAGTTAGAACAAGGATTAAGAGATCAAGAGAATGAAGGTTGTCACGTGTTCTCTTGACTAGAGGTCAAGGCCAGGGTTAGTCTAAGCATCCAATTGACCAGTGAAAAGTGTCACATCTTGGTGAGGTCTAAGCATAAAGTGCAGAAATAATGAGAAAAATGCCAAATTTTAAATGCAAAAAGATTTAGAAAGGTGCATAGTCCAGACTTGGAAATAAAACACAAAAATCTAAATGATGACCCTGCTCACAAAATTAATTCCTGGAGGTTCATTTTTTATCTGAACATAGACATTTTATATGTTTCTGAAAATGGTAGGAGATAAGGGTTCTGATGGCAATCATTATTGTTAATTTTAGCTTAGTGGAAAATAACAGTATGGGCTGGCATTTTTGGGATCAGAATCAGTTGGTGAAAGTGATAGCATGCATGAAGGAGGTTACAGAGAAACAAATAGAATCAACAATGATGAGGAGATTGAGATATTTTCTTAGAAAATTGATAGTTTTCAGTTCATTTTGAACTGGCTCTGTTCTCCTATATCTCTCTTCTTTTTCATTTTTGTCAACGATGGTGAATTTGAAAACAGAACAATGATAGTCTTTGTAGGGTCTTTTCTAGCATTCTACCATTGATAACGTACTTATATTGAATATTTTTAATGAAAACAAGTTGGAATCCCATCTCATAGGAGTGTATGTCTTCTAGTAATTGATCTTGGGTTTTATATGTTAGTTTCACAAAGTAGGTTAGTCTTGATCCTTTTTGATTGGCCCTTTTCCTTGCATGATTTGGAGTGGTTTCTAGAGTCAGTGACATGTTCTTGTCATTTCTATTATAAATTTTCAAGTGAAAAGAAAAGGAGCCAACATAGTCATCAAATTCAAATCAATCAAATTATTTTACACAAAAGTCATGAATCAAATATTCTTGAGTAATTATAAAATCAATCATCAAACTGAATCTTTATATCAATCAATCATTTAACAAATTATCAATCAAATCTGGTTACTAAATCAAATATCACATCTGATCGAATGAAATTACATTGCTAGGGGCAGAACAACTTTAGAAGGAATCATATCGAATTGTTTGTCTTTAATCAATTAATTTTAATGAATGAGTAATCTCATATGGTTTCATATCAAATTTCTCAATCTCATTAAAGTACCAATATTTTCATCATCATCAAATCAATGAAGGCATATAAATTTAATCAAAATCCATATCAAATTGGTAGGGCCTACATAAGAGAATCAGAGGGTAATTTACTTCATCAAGACCCATACCAAGTTAATTATTTTGATCATGAGTATCCTTTTGGTGATAATCAATTTCATTAGGACTCATATCAAAATGGTCATTCATTTTTATCAACATTAGTATTTTTGTGATGATAATCAATTTTATCAAGAATCATATCAAATTAGTTATTCGTTATCATCAATATCAATATTTGAAAGGTAATCTGTTCAATCAAATTCATATCAAATTGGTTATTTTGGTTTTGAGTCCTCATTGAAAATCCCATCAAATATAGTTTTCAGATCAAACATCATTAGGTTGTGAATGGTTTCATCAAGATCCACAAAAAACTATTTGGTCAATTAGAATCATATCTGACATCAGGCATTAGATGTTTTAGATTAAGGTAAAAACAAGTTTTGAAGGGAACCCGAAACCATTTAACATCTAAGGAAAAGAAAAAGCCTTAAAAAAACCACCAGGAGGAGCAGCCTTGAAACCACAGGCATTAGATGTTCTTTGAATCAATGTGATACTTTCAGATTGATTCAAAGAGGGGAAACTAGATAGAATTTCTAGACGTGAAAATAGGTCAAAGAATTTTTGAGATGTTGTTCCTTTATTTGTACGCATAAATAAGATTTATGAAACTTGTTGTACAAATCATATTGAGTTTCATCTATACTTGCAATCATATTAAACAATTATGCTTGTATTTAATCAATATACAATTATCATTTAAAGTACAAAA
This sequence comes from Chamaecyparis obtusa, assembly GCA_027943335.1. Classification (NCBI taxonomy): domain Eukaryota; kingdom Viridiplantae; phylum Streptophyta; class Pinopsida; order Cupressales; family Cupressaceae; genus Chamaecyparis; species Chamaecyparis obtusa. The sequence goes on from BSBK01007729.1 coordinate 296,967, forward strand.
AAAATTATGAAGTCCATTCTATATGATATTCTAGATAATTTAGATGAGTTCAATGTTCAGTGTACATAAATAGTAAATGCATTGATTATGGAAATTTGTATAATTGAGAATATTGATGTTTGATTGCTAGTTTTATGGAAGAGATTTGAATATGAGACATACCAAACCAAGAAAAGAGATGAATTATAAAAAATGAATTGAAGGAGAGTGAATTTCCCTATCTTGAGCTTAGGAACAAAATTCAAACTATGATTTGTCAACATATCCAACATTGTCATCGTCCACGATGACAAGCTAAATAATTTCATGATTCCAAATATTATTTTCCACATTACATTCTTACCTAATCCATCTAATGGAAAGAATGTCCAATGTTTGATAACTTAGGAGAGTCTAAGAATAGGGCATCAAGATCAATGACATCATCTATAAGAAGAGAAGAGAATCAAGTATGAAATTATGAGGATGTCAATGTCCGATGCATAGGAGGTGTCTTCTTTGGAGGTCTAGGATCAACCGCACTCTATTGCAAAGATATAAGATGTATCAGAATGTCAGCCCATGTCTGAAGATACCTTCCTATGCATCTCATTTCCCTAAGGCATTCAAATTATTACATAATATGTATCCCCTTAAGATATATTGAATCATCACATATTACATAAATATAGTGAAATTTTAATCTTTTAATGGTTCCATGAATAGTTATGTTTAATGTTGATGTTTAAAGGTTCTTTGAATGGCTAAAAAATTTCTATCTACAACATATCATTTCTGGAAAACAATATGATTTCAAATTTAAATTGGTATATTTAAAAAAGAAACTAGCATGTCATATGCATGAAATAAAAACACATGGGATATTGTAAACATATTGGAAAATTTCATCTTGTATGATAGGTTGCATAAAATTGTAAAATTGATAAATGGGTATGTGCAAGATCATGGTATGCCAAACAAGGCCCTTAAGTGGCAGTGAAAATTTAGAAAATCAGGTTTAGGCAAGTTGACATAAAAATTTGAACAAGTTATAAATATTATATCCAAAATATGTAAGAAGAGAATTTGTAGAAAATTGAATTTAGTTTCTAAAATACTAGGCCTTTTTTGAAAAACAATTATTCTATATGTTGAAAATTTCAAATTTCAATGTAGTAGTACAAAAATTTCAGGAAAAAAATAAGCAGGTGTATGTCTGACCACCTTAAACACAATCAAATGATAAATTTTTTTTACAAGATTGTAGATATAAGCACTAGACCTATGTTTGGATGTGTCGCATATTTTTTTGTATTTTTTTCCAAGTAAAAAATTAATTATGATTTTTCTTCTACAACTTTCCTTGAATACAAAAACTCTCGCATCTGGCCAAGTTAACTTAGTCTAAACTTTATAAAATTGAATTTTTTTAATATTTTTATTATATTAGAAGAATCATAAAATGTGACACATGTTTTGGATCTAAAAAACGTCATACAGTTTGAAAGTTATAGCTATTTTTCATTAAGTCTATCAATTAGGACTAGAAAGATAACAAGTAGGTGTTTGTCTGACCACATTAAACAAAATCAAATGATAATATTTTTTTATAAGATTTTAGATAAGAGTAATAGACTCATGTCTAGATGTGATGTTTTTATTTTTTTATTTTTTCCAAATAAATAATTAATTATGATTTTTTTGCTACAAATTTTCCTGAATATAAAAACTCTCATGTCTGACCACCTTAACTTAATCTAAACTTCATCAAATTGAAATAATTGTTTATTATTATTGTATTAGGTGAAGAATAGAATGTGATGTATATTTTAGATTTTAAAAATTTTACATTGTTTGAAAGTTATAGTTGTTTTTTGAAGAGTCTATCAATCAGGACTTCTTTTTCACATTGCCACTTTTAGGCATACCATGATCCTACGCATACCCAATTTATGAAAAATTGATAGACATATCAAGGTTCATGTTGCATGAGAAAATGACATACTTTATTATTGCATCTAGTAATATTATAACATTACAATAAGACTATATAATTATTTTTAATTAAGTTCAAATTATCTATATGTTTTTATGTTTAAATTATTTGCTAGTTATCTAATGTAGTATTGATGTCATCTATAGTGTACATGGTGAACCCTGAAAGAATGTTTAACGTAGGAGATCCAACAAAGAGCATGTACTTGTGTGTGTGAGTTATTGACCTATAAGCCTACAACACAACAATAGAACATTATATCAATTGTTAGAATAATCAATCAAACAAAGAAAAGAACATCTTGAAGGCCTCAAATGAGCACGTCAAGCTGCTCATAGAAAAAATGGAAGAAAAGTCAGATGGTAAAGAAGTGAAAATAATTAAAAAGGAAAAAAAAGAGAATCCCAATGAAGGTCCATAAAATAGAACAAGGGTTAGGTCCAAGAAGAACAAGGGCAAAGAAGACTCCAAAGATATTTAGAAGATCAAGGAGGTGACAGAGAAGATGGAGCTTCTCAAGACCAATGCAACCATAATGCTCAGGAACCTATCTTGAACTTTCTTCCTAGTGATTTTTTACTGTCTCTATTTTTCCATGTTTTGACTGTTCTATCTCTGTGGTGAATTTTATCTTGGCCTGCCTATGGCCTGTTTCATCTTTTTGTTTCTAGTATCTTAAGACTTGAACTTTTTTATGCTTTATTTTAAGATGCATTAGGTTTTAGGAACCATATAAAACCTATTTTACATAATAAAAAATAATTGAAATCATCCTATTTATCTCTAACTAACACACATATGAAAAGGATTTAAAATTTTCTCTTAGATTATAATCCCAAATAGTGACAATGCATGTTAGAATGAGAGATTTAAGAAAATATGAAATTAAACAACTAAATTCATTCAAATTATGCATGAAAGCCATTGATTCAACAATTCATTACTATTATCCAAATTTAAGTGTTATCTTATTAGCTATGAAATCAAAATGAGCATATGAAAGCATGAATTCAATTATGTATTAGGAAAAATCAAAGAGTCAGGAGACATTGAAGATTTAAAAATTCCCCTTTTGTAGAACTTTGAGAATTTGAATGGTCAAGATGCATCCAAAAGGAGTGGTTGAGATGTCTCTAAGCTTGATCCATGTGAGTGATCCATGTGATTACCTCTCATTGGCTTGAGTGTCTTTAATGTCTTGTTTAAGGTGACATGCCATTTTGAGATGGATTTATTCATTTCTTTTAATTAATCACTCTAGTCATGAATTTAATGGGTTTGATTTAATTAAGTAGGCTAAGAGTAATCAAAGTGATTTTTTTTTATTATTTGATGATAAATGCTTGAATTATGAGATTTTATGATTTTATTAAATTACATGAATTATGTTAATAATCAGGGACCAAATTAACTTGATTAGGGTTTTATCCCAAATTAGGGAATATAGGGCCTTGGGTTCTATTAGCCCAATTTTAGGTGATTACATTTTCCCCTCTTTGAATTTCTTTGTGAACAACACAAGGATTCAAAGAAAATCTGATTTAAGACATGATTAAGGGAGAGTGATAGATTCAACGATATTTAGAGAGCAGTGAGAAATACATGAAACTCAAGTTATTTAGAGAGAAGTGAGGACCACTTTGATTTTGAGGAGATTTATAGAGCAATGAGAACTACTCTAAAAGATTTAGAGAGGAATAAAGAGAACTACTCTAAATTCGAGAACATTGAACTTGATCGAATGAAATTATAATTGATTTGAAAGTCATCAATTATGAACCTAATTGAACATGAATTTACCATACTAATTCCGAGCTTGATTGAACAAAAACAAATAAGAGATTTGAAAATGAATTCCTGTTAAATTTAATTTGTAGTAATTGAACATGCTAACAAATAACCAATTTGATTTGAGGCAATGAAATTGATCAATGTCATAAATATTTAACATCATCAACTTGATTGAAGAAAACTTTCATGCCCCTAGCATTCAAGAATTTGATTTGAAGAATTGAATTTTAGTATGATTATGCCCCCTCGGGACTGAAATTGAAATAAATTCAAATAAAACAAATGTTTTCATGCATTTAGAAAGAATTAGAGTGATTGAAATGAATCTAGATCAAGAGTAGATTCTTTAGGAAGTGTTAATAAGCAATTAGGATCGATTTTAGTGTTAAGAGAACACCATTTGACCAAATTTGACCAAGAAAATGAGAAATTTGACTAAGTTTGACTAATGTTTAAGCAATATCTTGTGTTGAAAATTCAATACATTAGTGAGAAAATCACCTTTTGTAGCTTATGGCAAGCTTTCTGTGCATTAATTATGCTTTGTGTAGCTTTTGTTAAGTGTATTTGACTAAACTTTGACTTTATGTTGACCATTGATCTGAGTAATAACCATGAGTGAACTAATTTTCCATGTTTGGGGTATCCTTTCTATTCATTTTACCCTTGTTTGATTGTAATTTGACCATAGTTGACTTCTGCATTTTAACCATTGACTTTTCTCTGTAACTCCATTTTTATGGCATTTAACTGATATAGATCATCTGTTTCGATTTCAATCTTGATATGAAGCTTCAATGATATTTTACCATTAATTTTCCATAGGTCACTAGGGTCCCTGGGAGGCTTAAATAGGTCAAAAAAGTTGATTTTACTATTCATTTTCACTTTTACTATAATTAATGCATTGAGCTCTGAGGCGAAATGGTGTACCCAACAAAGAAGCACTGATTTGAGCTATCTAGGTGGCATGACTTATCACCACATTATGCAGCACCTATGAGTACCCTATAACAATCCCATTTTTGAAAATTTAAATTTCATGCATTTGTAAGCTTTATAGGGCTAGTTTAACATAGGATCGCATCCCGTATGTGAGATCGCACACAGTAAATCCCATGTCGCATGTGGTTTTAAAAAAAAATTAGGATCATATCCTGTATTTCCTAGATCGCACCCTATCGGGTTGCATCTAGTCTTTTTTATGCACGTTCATAGGTTTTTCTTCAACTTTTTGTATTTGGTCAAAATAGGGTTGCATCCAGATTCTAGATTGCTTCCCAGATTTCCTATGTCATATCTATGATTTCCTAGCTCATATCTCATTAGGGCATCACATCCTTGGTTTCTTGGATTGCATCTAGGAAAAGAGGATCACATTTGTTTTTCTTGAATTTTGAGCCAATTTCACTTATCTGTTTGAACTTTTAAAGAAATTTCTCATCAATTTCCTCTGTCTAATGTTGACATAGTGCCCCTATTTTCTATTTTGTAGATCCATTTCAATGTCATTTACTTTAGATTTTCTCGACTGACCCAGGTCTTGGATTTGCATGAGCAACTTTCTCCTACTGATAGACATGTGATTGCTCACTATGGCCTCTAGAGCTTGGTCAATTTACCTGACATTCGGGTAAATCATGGGTTGTTGGCAGAGCTTGCTGAGCATTGGTACTCTGAGCACAACACTTTTCATTTGCCAATCAAAGAGATGACAGTCACATCTGAGGATGTCTAGTGTATTCTTCATGTGCCTATGATGGGGTCTCAAGTAGAGTATGAGGGGAGCACTTCAGTGGCGATGACAGATGCATAGATACTTTTTCAAGATGATACTATCACCATGAATTATATCTATTAGTACCATAGAGTGGCCAACTATGATTTTGATGCAGGAGCATCCTGGGTGTAAAAGCAATCTTGCATCACCCAAAAATATTTCTATTTTCTTTTCAATAAGGGCTATCTTGTGTAGAGCTACTATTTATGGGAACTTACTATTTTTAGTAAGTTGGTCATAAGATCTCAGAATGTTTTGATTTCACAGGTGGAGGTTCATCTTAGTCATACTAGCCTACCAATTGAGTTTCATTACCACATCATCTATATTGGTGAACTTATTGAGGTTTCTGGGTACGAAATCTTTCAGGTCAATTTTGAAGGCCTTAGATGCTCCAGATCGCGGTCAAACCCCGACTGACTGGAGCTTGTGTGAGTCAAGCACTGTAGATCTTGATATGGCATTTTCGAAAAGTGGTTATAATAGAAAATTGGAGCTATGGTTAAAAAGTTATGGCCTCCCGAAATTGGGCTACCTAAAAGCATATTTTGTATTTTTTCTTAGCTGACCCTATGTAAAAAGAAAAGAAAAGAAAATAATTCTTAGGATCGTCAGCCTTTAGGGCTAATTTTCTAGAACCTTCTCGTGCGGTGGAAATTGTCTATATAAAGAAGGTCCATAGTGTTGTCTAGGGCAGTTCTGGGTAGTAGATTTGAGTTTTGATTCGAGACTTTGGCCTATAGAATATTGTAAAGGAAAACACCCATGTGGCTTTGTATGTAAGAGTTTTTGAAATTCCACATTTGTGGAGATAATAAGAAGCCCATTTTCTATTCTTGCAAATCATTATTGTTTCTCTATTTTTGTTATGTGTTTGTGGTATTAAGGGGAGCACCCTTCATCAAGTGGTATCAGAGCAGGAGTTCCTGAGTGTGTAAACAGATCATCGACTATGAGGCAGTTTGCACCAGGACAGTGGTTAGGGTTTCAATGCGCATTGTGAAAATGCTTGCACGAAGAGAACGTGGTGGAAGAGCTGGTCTTGTGACACCTAAGGTTAGAGAGCTCCAGAGACAAATACAAGCATTGCAAAAGTAGATTCATAGAGGAATGAATCTTAATGTAAGAGAAGAAAGTGATGCTAAAGCGAAAGAAAATTTTGATTAGGAAGGAGAAGGTGAACTTCTGAACCCAGAAGAAGAAATGCTTTTTTGAGCCCTTTCCAAGAGCGGGAGGAGACTAAAATCTAGGTTCCTACATTTTTAGGGAATCTTAACTAGAAGAATTGATGGACTAGATTAATGAATGTGAAAAATATTTTGAGTATGAGGATGTTGAGGATCCTAATAGGGTGAAATTTGCCAAGGCAAGACTGAAAGGTCACACAAAGATCTGGTGGCAAGAGGTTTAGTTGAAGAGAAATAGAAGAGGGAAAGATAAAATCACAAGATAGGATCGAATGGTGGACAAATTGAAGAGACAATTCATTCCCATTGATTATGAGCTTGAACTATTGAAGAAAATGCAAATTTTGAAGCAAGTAGGAAGATCTGTTCAGGAGTATACAGAGGAGTTCTATTGAATCCTCATCAGAACATGCCATGCAGAAGCTGATAAGGAGAAAGTTTCCCGTTACCTTAATGGGTTAAGGCCGATCATATAGGAAGAGTTAAGTCTGGTTCAAATGAACAGTATTCAAGAGACATATTAGTTTTCCCTAAAAGTAGAAGAAAACTTTAACAAGAAATTTGAGAGAAAACAAAGTAGAAGAGGTCGTGGTGGAAGATCTAGTGGATGGTCATATGGAGGTTGAAATGAAGATCCGAAAAAGAAGGATGAAGCCAGTAGTAGTCAGAACCAAAGGGGAAACAATTCCAATCATTTCTAGGATCAAAGTAATAGAGATCAGAGATGAAGAGGAAGAGGACAAGGATCTGGAAGAGGAGGTTCTCGTAGAACATATTTTTACTGTGGAGAAGAAGGTCATAGGGCATTTGAATGTCGTCAGCATCAGGGAAGGATAGATAGGAGAAATGAAGGCCAGACCAGAGTTGCACATGTAGATGGAGATGCGAGATCCTGACATTCTGAAGATGCTGAAAGAGGGGAAATGCTGATTAAAACAAGAGTTCTCTTGAGTAGTGAAAATGAACCTGAACAAAGGAGGAGCCTATTTCGCACCAGGTGCAAGTGTGAGGGTAAGTGTTGTGATGTGATTATTGATAGTGGTAGCACTAATAATCTAGTGTCAGAAGAGATGGTGACAAAATTGAAGCTCAAGAGGCAAAAACATCCACATCCATATCAGATTGCTTGGGTATAGAATGACCACAAGGTCATGGTCAGTGAATAGTGTATAGTGAAGTTCAAGATTGGTGGGTACCAAGATGAGGTGATATGTGATATCATCCCTACGGATACATGTCATATGTTATTGGGTAGACTTTGGTAGTTTGATAGATGTGTTGTACATGATGGTCATGCAACTACCTATTCCCTGACAAAGGATGGAGTGTGGCATAAGCTAAAGTCATTGAAAGAAATAGAAGAAAAGGTATGTGGTAACGCAAGAATAAATTTTGTTGATGGAAGAAAGTTCCTAGATGGTATGAGGCATGAACATATGTGCTTTCCTTTAATTCCAAAAGTTGGTAGAGAAAAAGTAGAAGATGTACTTGTAGAATTTGCAGGTTTGCTAAATGAGTTTTAGGACATTGTGTCTGATAATGTGCCTGATGGATTACCACTAGTGAGGAAGATCAGTCATCAGATGGATTTGATCCCAGGAGCTAGTTTGCCTAATAAGGTGGCACATAGAATGACACCTGTAGAAAGTGAAGAGTTGAATAGGTAAGTGAATGAATTATTGTAGAAAGGGTTGATTTAGGAGAGTCTGAGTCCTTGTGCTATATCTATTGTACTACCACCAAAGAAAAAATGGTGAATGGAGGATGTGTACAGATTCTAGAGCTATAAAAAAGATCACAATCAAGTATAGGTTTTGATTACCATAGATGGATGATATTATGGACTGTTTGAGTAGAGCTGTGTATTTCTCCAAGATAGATCTAAAGAGTGGATATCATCATATTCAAATTAGAGAAGGAGATGAGTGGAAGACTTCCTTCAAGACAAGAGAAGGACTCTATGAATGGTTAGTCATGCCTTTTGGGCTAACCAATGCACCGAGCACTTTCATGCGGCTCATAAACAAGGTTTTGAAAGAATTTCTGGGTAAGTTTGTCATTGTTTACCTAGATGATATTTTGATCTTTAGTAAGAAATTGGAGGATCATATGATGCATATTCATATGGTATTTGAGAAGCTGAGGGAAGAGAAATTGTTTATTAATTTGAAGAAGTGCAGTTTTATGAAGAAAGAGTTAGTGTATTTGGGATTTGTAGTTTTAGTGGAAGGTCTAAAAATAGACCCAGAGAAGGTACAGGCTATCCTTGAATGGGATACTCCAAGGAATGCTACTGAGGTAAGATGTTTTCATGGTCTAGCTAGCTGGGGTAGAAAAAAGTTTTCAATTGTTGAAACAGAAAGTTATAGAACAACCTGTTTTAGCACTTATAGATTTTAATAAGGTGTTTCAAGTAAATTGTGATGCTAGTGGTACTGCAATAGGAGCTATTATGAGCCAAGAAGAGTTATACATTTGTTTTGAAACATAGGAGTGGAATGTCTAACAAGGTTACAGATGCTCTTAGCAGAAGGCAACTATTGCTCACAGAAATGTAGATTGAAGTGGTTGGGTTCAAAGAACTCAAGAATTTTTATCCAGAGGATCCTAATTTTGGGGAAGCTTGGAAAGCTTGTAAAGAACCTGTTACTCTAGACAGGACAAAGTGGCTAGATTTCATCATCCAGGATGATATGCTATTTAGAGGGAGTCAGTTGTGCATTCCACAAAGTTATATGAGGGAGAATCTCATCAAGCAGAAGCATAGCAGAGGATTGGCTGGAAGTTTTGGTCATGATAAAACCTTTTCTTTGGTTAGTAAGAATTATTATTGGCCACAGTTCCAGCAAGATGTCAAGAAGTTCATACAGAGTTGCAGAGTATATTAGATGACGAAAGGAGTTAAACAGAATATAGGGTTGTATCAGCTGTTACCTATACTAGAGAAGCCTTGGGAGGATATCAGTATGGACTTTGTTCTTGGTTTACTAAGGACTCAACGGGGACATGATTCAATATTTGCGGTGGTTGATAGGTTTTCAAAGATGACACATTTCATTCCCTACAAGAAGACTAATGATGTTGTTCATATAGAAGAATTATTTTTCAGAGAAGTTGTGAGACTACATGGTTTGCCAAAGACCACAGTTTTAGATCGGGACACTAGGTTTGTTGGATATTTCTAGCATACACTGTGGAAAAAGTTGAAGATAGATTTGAAGTTTAGTTCATCACATTATCCACAAACAAATGGACATACAGAGGTGGTGAATCAGAGTTTGGGGAATTTGATGAGATGTTTGGTTGGAGATAAGCCAACGGGATGGGATTTGATTCTACCATAGGAAGAATTTTCATACAATAATTCTATCAACAGGAGCACTGGTAAATCACCATTCTAGATTGTATATGGAAGTACTCCAAGAAATGCATCTGAATTGTGAAAGATAGATGAAGGTGAAATAAGTAGTGTTGACGCTGAGGATTTTGTAGAATACTTGAAGAACATTCATGAGGAAGTGAGGAAGCACATCACCAAAATGAATGCATAGTAAAAGGCTAAGGCAGATGAGAAAAGGAGGTATAAAGAATTTCAGGTTGGGGATGGAGCCATGGTTCATTTCTGGAAGGAGCAGTTCCTAGTTGGTACATATAACAAGCTGAAAATAAAGAAGTTTGGGCCATGTAAGATATTGAAGAAGCATGATTTAGGAAATGCATATGAGGTAGAATTGCCTAGTGAGCTGAATATGTCACCCATGTTTAACATTTCAGATTTGGTAGAGTATCATGAAGGAAGTGTTGAAGATGAGATCACAGTGGCACAATGGAGTATTCTAGCAAGTAGTTCAGATACCAAAAAGATTGAGGATATACTAGATAATCGTGTTGGTAGAAGCACAAGAAATAGGACATATGAAGAATATATGGTCAAGTGGAAAGGATGACCTATTGAAGATTCATTTTGGTTGACAAAGGAGGAGGCTAACCGTCTTAGTTTTTCTCTACACACCTAAGTCGTGATAGGGTCACTTCTCAAATTACCCTAGGTGTCTAATGCAGGAGCATCCTGGGTGTAAGAGCAATCTTGCATCACCCAAAAATATTTCTATTTGCTTTACAATAAGGGCTATCTTGTGCAGAGCTGCTATTTATGGGAACTTACTATTTTTAGTAAGTTGGTCATAAGATCTCAAAATATTTTGATTTCACAAGTGGAGGTTCATCTTAGTCATATCAGCCTACCAATTGAGTTTCATCGCCATATCATCTTTATTGGTGAAGTTATTGAGGTTTCTAGGTATGAAATATTTCAAGTCAATTTTGAAGGCCTTAGAGGCTCCGAATCGCTGTCAAACCCCGATTGACTAGAGCTTGCGTGAGTTAGGCACTGTAGATCTCGACATGGCGTTTCTGAAAAGTGGTTATAATAGAAAATCGAACCTATTTTTAGAAAGTTATGGCCTCTGAAAGCTGGGCTACCTAAAAGCATATTTTGTATTTTTTCTTAGCCAACCCTATGTAAAAAGAAAAGAAAAGAAAATAATTCTTAGGATTGTCAGCCTTTAGGGCTAATTTTTTGGAACCTTCTCGGGCAGTGGAAATTGTCTATATAAAGAAGTTCCGTAGTGTTGTCTAGGGCAGTTTTGGGTAGTAGATCTGAGTTTTGATTCGATGCTTTGGCCTACAGAATATTGCAAAGAAAAATGCCCATGTGGCTTTGCATGTAAGAGTTTTTTAAATTCCACATTTGTGGAGATAATAAAAAGCCCATTTTGTGTTCTTGCAAATCATTGTTGTTTCTCTATTTCTGTTATGTGTTTGTGGGATTAAGGGGAGAACCCTTCATCAAGTGGTATCAGAGTAGGAGTTCCTAAGTGTGTAAACAGATTGCCGACTATGAGGCAGTTTGCACTAGGACTGTGGTTAGGGTTTCGACGTGTATTACAAAAATGCCTCCACAAAGAGAACAAGGCCGAAGAGCTAGTGTTGTGACACCTGAGGTTAGAGAGCTCCAGAGACAAATGTGAGCATTGCAAGAGTAGATTCATAGAGGAATGAATCTTAATGTAAGAGAAGAAAGTAATGATGAAGTGAAAAAAAAATTGATTAGGAATGAGAAGGAGAACTTCCGAACACAGAAGAAGAAAGGCTTTTCCAAGCCCTTTCCAAGATCATGAAGAGACCTAAAATCAAGGTTCCTACATTTTCGAGGAATCTTAGCCTAGAAGAATTGATCGATTGGATCAATGAATGTGAAGAATGTTTTGAGTATGTGGATGTTGAGGATCGTGATAGGGTCAAATTTGCGAAGGCAAGACTGAAAGGTGATGCAAAGATCTGGTGGCAAGAGGTTCAGTTGGAGAGAAATAGAAGAGGGAAAGATAAAATCACAAGATGGGATTGAATGGTGGACAAATTAAAGAGACAATTCATTCCCATTGATTATGAGCTTGATCTACTGAAGAAAATGAAAAGTTTGGAGCAAGCAGGAAGATCTGTTCAGGAGTATATAGAGGAGTTCTATTGACTCCTCATCAGAATAGGCCATGCAGAAGTTGATAAGGAGAAAGTTGCCTGTTACCTTAATGGGTTAAGGCCGAGCATTTCGAAAGAGTTGAGTCTGGTTCGAATGAATAGTATTAAAGAGGCATATCAGTTTGCCCTAAAAGTAGAAGAAAAGCTTAACAAAAAATTTGAGAGCAAACAAAGTGGAAGAGGTCATGGTGGAAGATCTAGTGGACGGTCATATAGAGGCCAAAATGAAGATCTAAAAAAGAAGGATGAAGCCAGTAGTAGTTAGAACCAAAGGGGAAAGAATTCTAATCATTTCCAAGATCAAAGTAATAGAGATCAGAGAGGAAGAGGATGAGGACTAGGATATGGAAGAGGAGGTTTCTGTGGAACATTTTTTCACTGTAGAGAAGAAGGTCATAGGGCATTTGAATGTCCTTAGCATCAAGGAAGGACAGATAGGAGAAATGAAGGCTAGGCCAGAGTTGCGCATGTAGATGAAGATGCCAGATCTGCACATTCTGAAGATGTTGAAAGAGGGAAAATGCTGACTAACAGAAGAGTTCTCTTGAGTAGTGAAAATGAACCTAAACAAAGGAGCCTATTTCACACCAGGTGCAAGTGTGAGGGTAAGTGTTGTGATGTGATTATTGATAGTGGTAGCACTAATAATCTAGTGTCAGAAGAGATGGTGACAAAATTGAAGCTCAAGAGGTAGAAACACCCACATCCATATCGAATTTCTTGGGTATACGATGACCACAAGGTCATGGTCAGTGAACAATGTATAGTGAAGTTCAAGATTGGTGGGTACCAAGATGAGGTACTATGTGATATCATACCTATCGATGCATGTCATATGTTATTGGGTAGACCATGGCAGTTTGATACATGTGCTATACATGATGGTCATGTGACTACCTATTCCCTGACAAAGGATGGAGTGCGGAATAAGCTAAAGCCATTGAATGAAATAGAAGAAAAGGTATGTGGTAATGCAAGAATAACTTTTGTTGATGGAAGAAAGTTCCTAGATGGTATGAGGCATGAACATATGTGCTTTGCTTTAATTCCAAAAGTTGGTAAAGAAGAAGTAGAAGATGTACCTATAGAAGTTGCAGGTTTGCGGAATGAGTTTCAGGATATTGTGTCTGATAATGTGCCTGATGGATTACCACCAGTGAGAAAGATCAGTCATCAGATGGATTTTATCCCAGGAGCTAGTTTTCCTAATAAGGTGGCACATAGAATGACACTTGCAGAAAGTGAAGAGTTGAATAGGCAAGTGAATGAATTATTGTAGAAAGGGTTGATTCAGGAGAGTCTCAGTCCTTGTGCTGTACTTATTGTACTAGCACAAAAGAAAAATGGTGAATGGAGGATGTGTACAGATTCCAGAGCTATAAACAAGATCACAATCAAGTATAGGTTTCTATTGCCATGGATGGATGATATTATGGTCTGTTTGAGTGGAGCTGTGTATTTCTCCAAGATAGATCTAAAGAGTGGATATCATCAGATTCGGATTAGAGAAGGAGATGAGTGGAAGACTACCTTCAAGACAAGAGAAGGACTGTATGAATGGTTAGTCATGCCTTTTGGGTTAACCAATGTACTAAGCACTTTCATGCGGCTCATGAATGAGGTTTTGAAATAATTTCTAGGTAGGTTTGTCATTGTTTACCTAGATGATATTTTGATCTTTAGTGAGACATTGGAGGATCATATGATGCATATTCATATGGTATTTGACAAGCTGAGAGAAGAGAAATGTTTATTAATTTGAAGAAGTGCAATTTTGTGAAGAAAGAGTTAGTGTATTTGGGATTTGTAGTTTCAGCAGAAGGTCTAAAAATGGACCCAAAGAAGGTATAGGCTATCCTTCAATGACCTGCTCCAAGGAGTGCTACTAAGGTAAGATCTTTTCATGGTCTAGCTAGCTTTTATAGAAAGTTTATCAAAAAATTTAGAAGTATTTGTGGAGCCTTGACTGAAACAATGAGAGGGGATAGAAAAGAGTTTTCAATTGTTGAAACAGAAAGTTACAGAACAACTTGTTTTAGCACTTCTAAATTTTAATTAGGTGTTTCAAGTAGATTGTGATGCTAGTGGTACTGCAATAGGAGCTGTTATGAGCCAAGAAGAGTTATACATTTTTTTTGAAACATAGGAGTGGAAAGTCTAACAGGGTTCTAGATGCTCTTAGCAGAAGGAAACTATTGCTCAGAAATGCAGTTTGAAGTGGTTGGGTTCAAGGAACTCATGAATTTGTATCCAAAGGATCTTGATTTTGGGGAAGCTTGGAAAGCTTGTAAAGAACCTGTTACTCTAGATAGGATAAAATGGCTAGATTTCATCATCTACGATGATATTCTATTCAGAGAGAGTCAGTTGTACATTCCATGAATTTCTTTGAGGGAGAATCTCTTCAAGGAGAATTATTATTGGTCGTGATAAAATCCTTGCTTTGGTTAGTGAGAATTATTATTGGCCATAGTTGTAGCAAGATGTCAAGAAGTTCGTACAGAGTTATAGAGTATGTCAAATGGTGAAAGGAGTGAAACAAAATATAGTGTTGTATCAACCATTACCTATACTAGAGAAGCCTTGGGAGGATATCAGTACGGAATTTGTTCTTGCTTTACCGAGGACTCAGTGGGGATATGATTCAATATTTGTGGTGGTTGATAGCTTTTCAAAGATGACACATTTCCTTCCCTGCAAGAAGACTAATGATGTTGTTCATATAGTAGAATTGTTTTTTAGAGAAGTTGTGAGACTACAGGGTTTGCTAAAGACCAGAGTTTTAGATCAGGACACTAAGTTTGTTGGATATTTCTGGCGTACACTGTGGAAAAAGTTGAAGACAAATTTGAAGTTTAGTTCATCAAATCATCCATAGGTAGATGGATAGACAAAGGTGGTGAATTGGAATTTGTGAAATTTGATGAGATGTTTGGTTGGAGATAAGCCAACAGGATGGGATTTGATTCTACCACAGGTAGAATTTGCATACAATAATTCTATCAATAGGAGCACTGGTAAATCACCATTGCAGATTGTAGATGGAAGTAGTCCAAGAAATGCATCTAAATTGTGAAAGATAGATAAAGGTGAAATAAGTAGTGCTAAAGCTGAGGATTTTGCAGAACACTTGAAGAACATTCATGAGGAAGTGAGGAAGCACATCACCAAAATGAATGCATAGTATAAGGCTAAGGTAGATGAGAAAAGGAGGTATAAGGAATTTCAGGTTGGGGATGAAGTCATCGTTCATTTGTAGAAGGAGCGGTTCCTAGTTGGTACATATAGCAAGCTAAAAATGAAAAAGTTTGGGCCATGTAAGATACTGAAGAAGCATGATTCAGGAAATGCATATGAGGTAGAATTGCCTAGTGAGCTGAATATCTCACCCATGTTTAACATTTCAAATTTGATAGATTATCATGAAGGAAGTGTTGAAGATGAGATCACAGTGGCACAGTGCAGTATTCCAGCAAGTAGTTCAGATACCAAAGAGCTTGAGGATATACTAGACAGTCATGTTGGCAGAAGCACAAGGAACAGGACATATGAAGAATATATGGTCAAGTGGAAAGGATGACCTATTGAAGATTCATCATGGCTAATAAAGGAGGAGGTTAACCATCTTGGCTTTGCTCTACACACCTGATTCGTGATAGGATTACTTCTCAAATTACCCTGGGTGTCTGATGTAGGAGCATCCTGGTTGTAAGAGAAATCTTGCATCACCCAAAAATATTTCTATTTGCTTTTCAATAAGGGCTATCTTGTGCAGAGCTGCTATTTATGGGAACTTACTATTTTTAGTAAGTTGGTCATAAGATCTTAGAATGTTTTGATTTCACAGGTGGAGGTTCATCTTAGTCATATCAGCCTACCAATTGAGTTTCATTGCCACATCATCTGTATTGGTGAAGTTATTGATGTTTCTGGGTACGAAATCTTTCAGGTCAATTTTGAAGGCCTCAGAGGCTCCGGATCACGGTCGAACCCTGACTAACAGGAGCTTGCACGAGTCAGGCACTGTAGATCTTGATATGGCATTTTTGAAAAGTGGTTATAATAGAAAAATCAAAGCTACGGTTAAAAAGTTATGGCCTCCAGAAGTTGGTCTACCTAAAAGCATATTTTGTATTTTTTCTTAGCCAACCCTACGTAAAAAGAAAAGAAACAAAAATAATTCTTAGGATTGTCGGTCTTTAGGGATAATTTTATAGAACCTTCTCGGGTGGTGGAAATTGTCTATATAAAGAAGTTTCATAGTGTTGTCTAGGGCAGTTCTAGGTAGTAGATTTGAGTTTTGATTCGAGGCTTTGGCCTACAAAATATTGTAAAGGAAAACACCCATGTGGCTTTGCATGTAAGAGTTTTTGAAATTCCACATTTGTGGAGATAATAAGAAGCCCATTTTCTGTTCTTGCAAATTATTGTTGTTTCTCTATTTCTATTATGTGTTTGTGGTATTAAGGGGAGCACCCTTCATCAGATTTTCTTCCTATAAATTTGGTTGGTCTTGTAGGAGGACATATGATGCTTGACTGAGGATAAAACAACTTCATGTGTGGATGGTCTAGGGTGATTGAGGATATGGTACATTCACCTCAAATTTTTACTTGGGGGAGCTGCATCCTCACTCACATGTTTAATGAGCTACACGAGATTGTATATCAACATTCTTAGAATATGATAGTGGGGATTCTACTTATTTAGGTATGGGTGTGGGAGCACATCCCTATCTCATGACTAATTATAGACAGGTAGCATGATGCAGATTTTCCATATATCTATATGTATTTTGGTATGTTTCAGCAGCCCCATCTAGGCAAGGTGGATTACTAGAAATGAGTAATGTATGATGTCACTAATGTTGTCTCAAGGCCATACCTATATTGTGAGGAGTGACCATCTGATATCCAACAAATTCCATATTTCTTTTAGTCTTGATATTTGATTGATAGGACATGATATATTGTGGAGTAGTTTCTGATCAGACATGTTTAGAGGCAATATGGTAGGGTACAAGGCTTGTCATAGGAGACATCCATTTATGTGTTGATTAGGGACAAGGAGGCACAATGGGGGTCACTTTTGATTTATGAGACTGCCTTACATAAGATTTCTCATATTGCACCTATAGGATGGGGCTATCTCCCATAGATCACTGACCACCTAGTATTAGAGATGGCTACCATACCTATTATTCACAACATCCTTACCCACAGTTTACTACTCCTAATGTGGTCGCTCCTCATCTTTAGGATGCCTTAGATTATAATCCAACTGATGAGAATAGTGGTCGAGGCTAAGCTACCAAATGTAAGGATAGGGGTCAAGGTAGGAGAGATGGAGGGAGAGATGGTTCCCATGGAGGCAGTGCTTATGTCTAAATATGGACCTCAAATTCAGCCATAGACCTCAACATAGTCATTACTCAATGATCATGTATGAAGATGAAGATGAATTGTCCACTTCACACACTCAATTGAATCAACCTATCACCTCCTATTTAGATGGGGTTTTGAATTTAATCTTAGAATTGAGAGCCCAACAACCATAGACCAAGCTAAAATAGAGGATTTTAAATGCTAAGAAAATTATTGAATTGGAATGAAATAATCTAAGAATGAGAATGAAAATTTAATCTAAAGATGCAAAATGAAATGAGAATTAGACTAAGAAGATAATAAGAAAACTAGATTAAAATGAGAGTGCAAGATTAAACTAAGAAATTGAAATTATTCTAAATATGCAATGTGAAAGCTTGAGAAATATGAAAATGAAACAATAATTTGACAAAGTTTTAGTGCTCTCACAATTGCCTCCTCAAATGAGGAAAGAGAGGTTCATAATATAGAAGAGCTCAAGTGAAGAATGAAGATTTTCTTGGAAAGAAACGGTTGACTCTTCATCTCCTTCCTGGGAGGTGAAACAATTTGGAGGAATTATTTAATTAAGTAAATGAATTATAGCCACATGGGTGGCTTTTTGAGTTATTTTGAATAATTAAATTTAAGTGGGGATAATCCATTTAAATAACCAAATAATATTTAATTCCTTTGATGTGTATTAGCTAAAGGGGGTGGAATTAATTTAATTAAAAGCACTAGGACTCTGTAATTAAATCAATTAATAATAGGGATTATTTAGCCAATAAATGTTGAATATTTAGGAATTAAATATAGTGTATGATTAGTACAAATTTAGGGTTTTTTGCATTTGACACCAAATCAAATAAAGTCAATTAGGAGACAGAATTGCCTAGGACAATAGGACTTCAATGATGTAGAATTTTGAAGGAATGCACCAAAATTGATTAGAATTGCAAGGTGCCAATTTTGGGGTATTACACTTTTCCCCTCTTTGAATTGATGTGAGAGCAGCACATTAATTCAAAGAATAGTCTGATGTGATAGATGAAGAGGTTTTAAGGATTATCTCCATAATAGAGCTTAACCCTCAGAAGTCAAGGTTAGATTGCTAAGACACTGATCAGATCAAGTTGCAGAACCATCTCCATAATGAAGCTTGATTTTATGAAGCCTAAGTTAGATTGTGAAGACCTCAATTGGATTACCACTTGAGGAAAAACTAGAATCAGGGTTAGATTGGCCCAAAACCCATTAATTAAATGATGACTGATGCAGATTTAGGACTATCTCCAGAATGAAGATTAATCCTATAAGATCTGAGTTAGATTGCCTAGATAACTATTAGAAAGAGTTTTTGAGATCCATCTTTTGAATGAAGCTTGACTTTCAAGAATTAGGGTTAGATTGCCCCAATACCTAATAAAATTTTGAGAACCACCTCCAAAATGAAGCTTGATCCTTGAGGTTCTGAGTTAGATTGCTTAGATACCTAAAAGGTAGATGACAAGATGACAAGATGTTAGGCACAAAGATGCCCCAAGAGATTCAAGATCATGGAACATCAAATTTTGACTGTGAGGTATGAAAAATTGAACATGCCCCAAGTGATGAGAGCTTTTGATACAGATCAAACTAATTCAAGAATGGATTTGACAAGATTCAATGATGCAATCATCCTACCCCTTCGAGAGAAAACTGAAAGATGACACATCAAAAAGATGATTGATAGAAAAAGGTTGTATAGAGAGATAAAATCAGAGATCTATAGGAACTCAAAACATATTGCAGAAGAATCAAGAAGCTCTAGAAGTGATTTAGAGTGATTTGGAGGTCCTGTTGACCAAGTTGGACCATAGTTGGTCAGATTTGACTAGAGCTAAATTTTGATGAAAAAGATGAAGGAGCTAATAAAATGATGATGAGATGAGATTCTGATGAGAAAATGACACCAGAAGGGTGACTACACAAGTGTCCAATCGTGTTGGTCCTAGAAATTTAAAACACAATTTTGAGCTATCTAGGAGGGTTAGATTTTGATTTTGATCCTGAAAATGGATTCAGAGTGGTTGATTTAGCCAATGGTGTAATTTTTGCCCAAAATAGAACACTTTTGAAAATTAGGTCAAAAGCTATATAAGGCCTGGAGGGGTCATTTTCAATTCATTATTCACATGTGTCTTTAGCGAATTTGAGAGCTTAGAGAAAAATGGAGAGCATAGCAGTGTAATCATATCGATTCGAGTGCTCTTGATGACATAGCTAGCTGATGGATTATGACCTACCTATGAGTAGTCGAAAACATAGCTTGTACTTCAAGTTTTATCACTTTTTAGGTGATTTAGGCTAGATTTAATGCATTTTAAGTCTTTGTTTGTCAAACTTTGCATGAGGAAATAGTTTCCTCATGCTGGTCTACATCGCATCTCACATGAGGAAAGTGTTAGGAGTGAATGCTTGGCAATCATTCTATAGCGGTTGTTGTTGCATTCATGACTATGACTGTCACTGATGTCAACATAATGATCTTCAAGAGACTTGCAAAGAAGTAGATAGTGTTGATGATTAAGAGCATAGACAATAATTCCTTTATTCATGGAAGTTATGAGCATTTTGGTGGAAGTAGTATTCAGGCAGTGTTCCTGAGTAGCGGTTTGTGGAAATCAAATGATATCTCATAATCAGAATGGAATCTAGTTTTGTGAAGTTAAAGGGAAGTTAGAGACACATTGATCATGATGTGGATGATAGCACAAACTTTGAGGTCACATGAGTGGAGAATTATTGTATTTGGAAGCTGACAGTTTTGTGTAATTTTGATGTAGCGTGTGGAAACTTTTATTTTGTAATTGTGTACCAACTCATTTGTAATTATTTGAGTGTGGTATAAAGGAAAGAATGTTTTTCCTTGTTGTAATAAGTAAGTGGTTGGTTATGGTTGAATGAAAATGTATGCATGAAGTGGAGGAAAAAGATAATGCAGTTGTGAAAGAAAAATTGTGAAGGAAGATATGTGAAGTATAAAGATCTGGAATTGAGATCTGGTGTAGCAGTGAGTGCGGTT
This sequence comes from Chamaecyparis obtusa, assembly GCA_027943335.1. NCBI lineage: Eukaryota > Viridiplantae > Streptophyta > Pinopsida > Cupressales > Cupressaceae > Chamaecyparis > Chamaecyparis obtusa. Next base: position 317,668 of record BSBK01007729.1, read on the forward strand.
TGGCATAGTGAAGGAGGAAACATATTTTCTATTATTCTATTGAACAATCTTGAGATCATTTGGATAGTGTGTTTGGTGATCTTTCCATTGAAGCTATCTGGACAGTGGGTCCTTCTATCTTCCATAACTCTTAACACGGTTAGAATCTTTTAGCAGGGATTGAAAATCTCCTAATCAGGATTCATATGTACTAAATGTATTTCATAAGACTCCTAACAGATTCCATCCTTTCACAAGGAATATCCAAATTAGTGCATTTTTTGTGGGCATCATTCCCACTGGGGTTTAGTCTTTGATCAAGAGGTTCCCTAGTCAACATATCTTATGTCATTGTCTTATTATGTATAAATATCTTTCTATGGTTGGTAATTATATTTCTTACATAGTTAAATGTTGTTGAAGCTGAAAAAAGTTATAATTATCAAATAACTAATTCACCCCCCTCTCAATTATCTTAGAGGAATTTAATTTCTAACAATTGGTATCAGATTAGCAGGTCCTTGAAAGAGAAGTTTAACATCTTAAGGAGATTCATGGTGAATTTTAGGAAAGAAAGCCCTAAGTTTGATGGAGTAAATTTTGACAGCTGGAAAGAGAAGATGAAGACACATCTACTATGTTTAGGACTAGGTTATTGGTTGATTACAAAGAATGATAAGACTATCATTGAAGAGGTTAATCTTGAGACATGTTCTAGCAATGAAAGAGATCTATTCATGTGTAACATACTTGCAAGAGAAGCACTTTTGAGAGCCCTTCTAGAAAATGAGTACAGTCAGGTAAAATGTTTGAAGAAATCTTATGAAATTTGGAAAGCTTTACACTCTACTTTTGAAGGTGATGAACATGAAAAGAAAGATAGATTACATAATTGGATATGTGCATTTGAAAATATAAGAATGATGGAAGATGAATCTGTTAGAAGCTATATTGGTATAATGTCAAAATTGTTGCAGGGATGAAATCTTATGGAGGAACAAAGATACATAATGAAGTGATATGGAAAATTCTAAGGACATTGACTCCTATATTTAAGTAGATAACGCAGATGATTGAACAAGCTATACCTTGTACTTCAAACTTTACAAGAGAGACTCTTCTTGGAAGATTGGAAGCAATAGAAATGAATCTGAGGTTATCAAGAGACTTGCCTAGAATGGAGACAACATTCAATTTTCTTAGTGTTCACCCTACTTTGTCAAGAAGCATCAATGTGAGTGGAGATTATGCTAGCGGTAGTAGATTTAAAAATGAAGAAGATAGAAAGATTGAAGAAGGTATTGCCTTGCTTGTGACAAGAGAACTAGATGGTAAGAAAATATTTAAATGTTGGACTTGTCAAGAATATGGTAATTTTGCATCTAAATATCCTAAGAGAGTTAAGAAGTACAGAAACAATTTCAAGCCTAGAAGATCTAAGGAATGTTATTATGCTAATGATGAAGATCTTGAAACTAGTATAGAAAGAACTCTAAGTGAAAGTGATAATGAGAATAATGATGACATAGGATTTGTAGCAATTAAAGAAGAGAATCCTAAAACCAATGTTAAGGAAGAAAAAGCTTTAGTTTCCCAAGTTGAAAAGAAGGGTAATTGGATTATAGATAGTTGTTGTTCACATCATATGATTGGAGATATGAAAAATTTCATAATGCTTAACAATTATGATGGACGAATTGTGAGAGTCAGAAACAATGCACCTTGTTTGATTAATGGTATAGGATCTATTATGCTTGATGGAAAGAATAATACTGATGATGTTTACTTTGTGGATGGTTTGAAACATAATCTTTTGAGTGTTGGATAGTTAGTTGATAATGGATATCAAGTTTGGTTTACTGAGAAAGCTTGTGTGATAAAGGATAAAGATGGAAATCTGATTAGAACTAGATCTAGAACTAGAAGTAATGTATTTTAGTTGAATCCTACTAATATGACATGTTTGATTACTAAGATTGATGACAGTTGGCTATGGCACAAAAGGTTTTGTCACATAAATTTTGATAACATTGTGAAAGTGAGTACTACACTTGCAGTAAGGGATTTGCCTAAAATTATGAAGCCTACTAGCATGATTTGCAAGGAATGTGTGATGGCTAAGTAGAAGAGAAGTTCACATCTAAAAAGAAGTTGGAGATTGTTCATACAGACTTGAGCAGTCCTACTAGGACTAGAGGATTCTATGGAGAAAGGTATTTTATGATTCTTGTTGATGATTTTATAAGAATGACGTGGATTGCATTTCTTAAAGAAAAGTCTGAAGCATTTGATAAGTTTAAGATCATTAAGAATAAAGTTGAGAATGAATCTGGAATGAAGATTAAATGTTTGAGATTTGATAGAGTGGATAATTTAATTCTAGAGAGTTTAAAACATTTTTGTGAAGTGAATGGCATTAAGAGATAGTTTTCAGCCCCTAGGACACCTGAACAAAATGGTATTGTAGAAAGAAGAAATAGATCAGTGATTGAAGAAGAAATAACTCTATTATTTGAGAATGTTTTGGAAAAGATATTCTAGAGAGAAGTAGTGAACACAATAGTGTATACAATGAACAGAGTACAAATCAGAGTAGACACAGACAAGACACCCTATGAATTATGGTTTGGACATGCACCCTTAGTTAAGTATTTTAGAATTTTTAGAAGCAAATGTTGTATAAAGAGAGATGATGACATTGAAAAGTTTGATCCTAGAAGTAATGAAGGTATTTTTTCTTGGATATTCTTCTACGACAAAGCATATAGAGATCATGTATCATGTTGTAAGAGAGAAAGTTGTTGAGAAAGAAGTAAGATTAGAGTACATAAGCACAAAGGAGTAGATAGAAAATATATTTACAAAGCCTTTTCCTCAGGATACATTTGAGTATCTGAGAGGTATGCTTGGGTTTATGCACTAGCATACTTTTGAGAAATGATGCAGTTGGTTGCATCTGTCTAGTGGTATATGAGCCTTATCTTTTCTTTTGGACTGGATGTTGGTACTTCCTCTATGGGGGAGTATGTGTATCTAAGCTGAGTCATAAGGAATCTTGTGAATGTATTTTTTGAAGAGTGTCTTTTGAAATTGGAGTTTTTGTTGACATAATGATGAAACTTCTATCATTGAAGTCAATGGGGGAGAAGTGTACATGAAAAACTAGTTGTACCATCTACTGGAGAGAACTGAATAGTAAAACAAAGCAAGATTTGATTGATGCAGCCGTGTTGTAGTATTGAATTTTTGGAACGTTGGATGTTTTTCATCTATGATTCCATCAATGCCAATGGGGGAGATTGTAATGAATGAATGCTTGGTAGTCATTCTATAGTATTTTTTGTTGCATTCATGACTATGATTGTCATTGATGTCAACACAGTGATCTTCTAGAGACTTGCAGAGAAGCAGACAGTGTTTGGATTAGAACACGTGGGATATTGCAGTTGGAGATATGAAATGTTGAGGATATACTCTTTGATATGTTATATGTTGATGGTTAAGAGTGCATACAATAATTCATTTATTCATGGAAGTTATGAGCATTTTGGTGGAAGTAGTATTTAAGCAGTGTTCCTGAGTAGCGGTTTATGGAAATTGGATGATATCTCATAATCAAGATGGAATCTAGTTTTGTGTAGTTAAAGGGAAGCTAGAGACACATTGATCATGATGTGGATAATAGCTCAAACTTTGAGGTCACATGAGTGGAGAATTATTGTATTTGGAAGCTGATAGTTTTATGTAATTTTGATGTAACATGTGGAAACTTTTATTTTTTAATTGTGTGCCAACTTATTTGTAATTATTTGAGCATGGTATAAAGGAAGGAATGTTTTTCCTTCTTTTAATAAGTAATTGGCTGGTTATGGTTGAATGTGAATGTATGCATGAAGTGAAGAAAAGAGCTAATGTAGTTGTGAAAGTGAAATTGTGAAGGAAGAAATGTGAAGTATAGAGATTTGAAATTGAGATCTGGTGTAGCAGTGAGTGCGGTTTGGCATAGTGAAGGAGGTAAAATATTTTCTATTATTCTATTCAATAATCTTGAGATCAGTTGGACAGTGTGTTTGGTGATCTTTCCATTGAAGTTGTTTGGGGAGTGGGTCCTTCTGTCTTCCATAACTCTTAACAGGGTTAGAATCTTTTAGCAGGGATTCAAAGTCTCCTACTCGAGATTCATATGTACTAAATGTATTTCATAAGACTACTGATAGAGTCCATCATTTCACAAGGAATATTCATAGCAATCCATCTTTTGTGGGCATCATTCCCACTAGGGTTTACTCTTTGATCAAGAGGTTCCCTAGTCAACATATCTTGTGTCATTGTGTTATTGTGTATGAATATCTTTCTATGGTTGGTAATTATATTGTTTACATGGTTAAATGCTATTGAAGTTGATAAAAGTTATAATTATCAGATAACTAATTCACCCCCCCCCCCCTCTCAGTTATCTTGGTGGACTTTATTTTCTAATAGAAAGACCCAAAGAGGGCTTTGTCGCGTGGAGCACCATCATGGGCTCAAGTGAAGTGGCTAACAATTTCGTGCGAGAAACCTCCCTTAGTGAGGATTTCTCGTGCAATCGAGGGTAAAGTCTCACATGGCTGAAAAACCTCATGTGAGGATCCTACTTCCTCACACAAAAAGCTTTTGCAATGTTTTAAAAGTTAAACCCAAGTTTACGCAAAATTTTCCAATTAGAGCATTTGATAGGCAATTTAGGATAGGCATAGTTCCAATTGTTGTTTTTACTTTGAGAACCATCATGAATGAGATACTAATCAAGTGTTATCACTTGCATTTCATGTTGAATTCTTAGATATTATGTTCTGTTCTCACCACCTAGTCATCGGTGAGCTAGTGTGGAGGTTGGATGATGCCGAGGGTGTCCACATAAACTGCCTAGGACTTTCTTATCTTTGTGATATACCTAACATCCAGGTAAATCACAAACTTCTAGGTGCTTTGGTTGAGTGTTTCCACTTAGAGATGAACACCTTCCACTTGCTGGTAGGGGAGATGATAGTGACCCCCAAGGAAATCTACCAAATTCTCAGAGTACCCTTCCATAGGGTTCACATGGAGTATGACATCTAGTTGAGAGGAGGCACACTAGCATTGAGGGCCATCTTTCAAGATGAGATGGTGATGGGTTAGGCTATCTCGTGGGAGGACTTGATTAGCTACTACAGAGAAGGACACATATTGGTAGTTGTTCTAACATCATTTCTAGGTTGTTATCTTATGCCAGATAAGGGATAGCATGGGTTAGAGTGTGGTTGGGGGTGCATGCTACAGTGGATGCTAGATAGGAAAGCTATGAGGTTCATATGGGGTGAGTGTATGTTAGCCTAGATGTATCATGAGATGCATGAGGTCATGTATTAATGTTCTAGGACTATGGCCGCAGGAGTCTTCATTCTTTAGATATGGGCCTGGGAGCATCTCCATGTATGTAGGGTAGTTTTCCATGATACTAGGCAGCCATTAGAGCCCTATATCTATAGGTACGTAGGTCCCATGACTCAGCCAGTACTGGCTAAGATGGAGTATTGGTGAGGGTAGCTGGACACATGGTTGCAGTGATTTGGTGGCCATGGGTAGTGACAGAGGTTTGGGATGACACCAGGAATGAGCTCCCTCACATGTTCTTTTCACATCCTCTGTTTGGGTGTACCATCAACATTATTGAGAGATTCCCTCTTGCACAGGTCTTGAGGTAGTTTGGTAGGCCTTAGGACATATCATAGAAGTACCACACCTATGCTAGCTTTGTCAATGAGGTGAAGAAGGGCTGGTAGGTGAGACTTGATCAAGGTTGGTGCATGATAGATGCACGATTAGCGTCAACCCGTTGGGACTATGTAGTAGTGGTGGTTGATGAAGGGATGACACTGACATACATAGATCACATATTAGTGCATCCATACCATAGATTCATAGATCCTATTGGCATGGGCCAATAGGTATAATAGGTGGTCCAGTAGTAGCCTGTACACTAGCAACATGCATAGAAACAATAGGCACAACAATAGCTTAGACAATAGCAGAGGGTGCTGAGGTTGAGGACTGGGTAGACTCCCATTCCTCCTAGGCAAATCGATTCAAATGTAGGCATAGGTAGCAGTGGGGCCTAGGATAGGTCCACTAGGTAGAGGAAAGGTGATACACAACAACAATGTCCTCACAAGGAGGCACGGTTTGAGGACACTGATATATAATTAGGCCGCATAGGATGCACTTGCAAGAGATCAAGTCACATGGTTACAAAAGCCTCTATGGAGGAGTTGAGAGAGGATCCTATAGGTACACACACACACACACACAAAGAGAGAGAGAGAGAGAGTGATGATTTCCATACATAGGTCATGATGCAGGAGACTCAAGTGGTAGAGAGAGATCAAGAGATCATAGGGATACAAGAGGCATTGGCTAGGGCTTAGCTAGAGACTTGATATGAGGCTGCACAGGCAACATATTATTATGTAGCATAAGTTAGTATATTGCTAGATTTAGTGGAGTAGGTTTCTCCATTTTCAGAGTATGCTGGGGCACATGCACTTCCACAAGGACCTCCACCATAGGCACCACCATAGGGACCACCACCTCCACCTCCACCAAGTGGTGATGGGAAAAGTTAGATTTGTACCTTAATTTTGATGAGACATTGTAGCCCATTTTTGATATATTGTGCTTGAGTAGCACCATTGTTTTGTACACTGACATTTGATCGATATATATATGAGCTTGAATTTTGGTATCATTGTACTTGTGTATATATTGCTTTGGATTTTTATGCTTTTTGAAATGTTTTCTGTATGGTTAGATGAGTAGATATGAGATGCACATGATTCTTTTATGAATATGTAAATGAATATGCACATATTTTATTTTATATATATTCAATGTGAAATGCAATGATAGATGGTAGATGAATAAATGCAATGTATGATTTGATTTATGATCATGATAGATGTGAATGTATTTGTATATGTAGATGTAAAATGTATGCATGTCAGTTTATGATAATACACTTTGTAAATGTAATGTATATGGTACTAATCATCACTTGTAGGATGTTGCAATATATGAGAGGTACTAACCAAAAGAATGTTTGAAGATCAAGAGAAAGGATCAGACACTTGTGTAGCCAAGATGAAGTTGGGATGAAAGATGAGAACTCTCAGTGAATAGATCCAAAAGAGAACAATAAAGTGAGCACCAAAACACTATCACTATGCAAGCCTAGAATGAAAATGCAAGCCTAAGCTAGATGCAATCCCTAGGACATGGTTGTTGGGCCCATTACATTATCATCAAAGAGTTTTTAGTAATGAATAGTCCTAAGATGTCATACAACCCTCACTAATCTTGCAATCATGAGAATATGAATATGGCATTAGTCTTAGATTTGTTAGAATGAGGTGTCAACATTAAGGCACAAGAAGCCGAAATGACCTGAACACCCATTACTTTTGATTTAGCAAGTTAGCATAAGAATCAAAGCACAGTTGCTAGAATGACCTAAATGTTCCTTGCATACAGACACATCAGACACATGAGAGTTTATCCTTTTGCTAAAGAGTGCTCACAATGACCCTTACATTCACTTAGCAGGATGAGCATTTGCAATTTCACTTGTAGCAGAAAGAAGTCACTCAAACAAATAAGGAAAAGAACCAACCTCACCAAAGTCTCCATATAAAAGGAGTTAAGGTAAACATGGCCATCCAACACAAGATAAAGGCTCTTGTAGTGGACACCCCTCTTATATGAATCCTTTGGATCATGCCCCTAGTCTTCACTTCTCTTGGTCAAGATAGACATCTTTGAGTTGCTCGAGGAGGAATGATAAAGAAAAAGAACAAGCACACAAAAGAAAAGCTTAGCACACTTTAGAGAGATTCAAATCAAGTTTTAGTTTCAGTTTCAATAGATCGATGTCAAATTAGAAGTTAATAGTGTGAGAAGTCTCAATAGGACAACAACAGTAGGTGGACATAGTGAGAACCACTAGTGACTGATACAAGAGAGATCCTCAAGAAGAGAGATTTAAGAGGTACTAGCTAAACATTAGTAGGAAGACACAATGAAAACCACTGGTGACTGATGTATGAGAGATCTAAGAGCTAAGCATCAATAGGCAGATGTAGTGAGAACCACTGGTGACCGATGCAAGGAATCTCCTTCAAAAGTGATAGGAGAATGCCCCCTAGACCAGGAAGTTACCCCCAAGTGTGACCAATTCCAATCCATTTAGAGTCAAGAAAAATCTCAAAGACAACTAAAAGCAAGTGCATGAGATAGAAAACTAAACCAACAAACTAAAGAAGGAAAGGAAACTAAAGTAGGAAATTGGGAAAGCAAACTAAACTAGGAAAGTGGGAAAGTGAACTAAAGCAGGAAAGTGGGAAAGTGAACTAAAGTAGGAAAAGAAAGGAGTAGCTATATAGATCCAAGTGGTGTTGGAATAGGTATAGCTTTGCAGAACAAGAGGTGCCTATTTATCACATTTTTTCCATCTTGGTAGAGATTCTATTTTTTCTACCATGATGCATGTTTACCAGGTTTTCATCAATGCCACATTTTTTCTTTTTCAATTTTTTTGTACTTTTCTCTTTTTTTATTTTTTTGTATTTTTTATTTTTGAATTTTTTTTGTATTTTTTGAATTTTCACTTTTTTTTAGTATTATCAAGGTACCTATTTACTAAGCTTTCACTAGGATAATAGATACATCAAAGTACTTGTTTACCAGGTTTTCACTAAGATGATCATTTTTTCAGGACATTTTGTAATTTTTATGATTTTTTTAGAATAAAGTGTGTACAGGAGCAAGTAGAAGATGTCTCAACTACAGAACTTCTTTAGGTGTAGAGAATTGATTGACTCTTTGAGTTGTGCTCCTTCAATAGTATAGACTTGATATGCACTAGAACCAAATGTTGTAGTGATCATGTATGGACCAAGACAGTTAGGTTCAAACTTTCCCTTTTGGATCCACTGTTGTTGATTCTTGGGGTTTTCTCTTAGGACGAGATCACCCATTTGGAATTCCCTTGGTCCGATCTTCTTATTATACCTTTTAGAAATTCTCTTATGGTATGCTCTAAGATGATTGAATGCCACTTGCCAATCTTCATCCAGTAACTCTATCTCTTGTAGCTGAGATATTCTAATATCTTCATCAGTAATGATGCCCTTTAGAGATATTCACAATGTAGGAATCTTGACCTCAATAGGTGACATAGATTCCACACCATAAACTAAGGCAAAGGGCATGGCCCTTGTTGGTGTTCAAATGCTTGTTCTATAGGCCCATAAAGCTAGATTGATCTGGAGGTTCCAATCTCTACTAGATTTGTGAACTGTTTTGTGTAGGATCTTGAGAATTGTCTTGTTGGATGATTCTCCTTGTCCATTACCCTGGGGATAATAGATTGAGGACCAATGCTAAATGATTCTAAACTTAGTGCATAATTTCTTCAGATCCTTTTTCTTGAACTACCCCTCATTGTCAGTGATTATTGAGGAGGGTACACCATATCTATAGATGATGTAATTCAATATAAACCTGGCTATATATTTTCCATCAGCTATGGTCAAAGGAACTACCTCAACCCATTTAGTAAAATAATCTATAGTAGTGATAATGATTTTGTGTCCTCTTGAGGAAGATGGATGTATCAGACCCACTAAATCAAAGGCCCATTCCTGAAATGGCTAGAAACTAATAAGGGAATAAGCTCCTTAGAAAGAGCATGAGTTAGATTTCCATGGAGCTAGCACTGTTTGCAAGATTTGGCATATTGTGTAGCTTCTTTTTCCATATCTAACCAATAGTAACTAGCTCTAATAAGTTTATGAGCTAATGTTAGATCACTCGAATGAGAACCACATATGCCTTCATGCACCTCAACTAATGTAGTTTGGAATCATCAGGATCTAAACACCTAACAAGGGTACCATATAGACCTTGCCTATACAAGTCATTAGAAACAATGCCATAACATGAAGCACTATAGATTAGGTGGCATTTTTCATTCTGGGTATAAGCATTTGGAAAAATTTAATCCTAGAGGTAGGAGTAGATATGATGGTAGTGGGATGAATCATGTCCAATGACTGAATAGATCATCCTAGATTTAGGGGTATTGTAGGCTAGGTAGTGTAATGTCACCACCAGGAATTCCTATTTGAAGTCATTTTCTAGCATCTATAACATAGAGGCAAGAGTAGCCATGGCATCAACTACTTTATTATCTGCTCTTGGAATCTATTGGAAATTGATGTGTGCAAAGTACTTTTTTAGATCATCAACCATCCATTTATAAGGTACCAGCTTTTCATCCTTAGTTTGATAGATATCATTAACTTGATTGATGACCAATTGTGAGTCTCCAAAGAAATTAAGTTCATCCACATGCCATTCAATGGCTATCTTCATGCCATTGATGAGAGCTTTGTAATCAGCAATTTTTTTTGTATAGGGAAACAACATTTCCTATGCTTTTGGTAGAGAATACCTTTGTGGAGTGATGAATAGTATTCCTGCACCTGACCCTTGTTGGGTGAAAGATCCATTGAAGAAGATGTTCCATGTTTCATGTGTAAGAAGCATTATGGATTCATCTGGGAACTAAATTTTCAATGGTTGATGATCCTTGAGGGGAGCTTTTGCCAACTAATCTGTGATCACCTGTCCTTTGATAGCCTTTCTCTCTATGTACTCAATGTCAAACTCACTAAGTATCATGACCCATTTCTCCATTCTACCCATGAGGGCAGCTTTGATGAGTGTATATTTTAATGGATCAATCATAGCAATGAGTCTTGTAGTATGAGAAAGCATATAGTGTTGCAACTTTTGTGAAGCAAACACCACTTCTAGGAAATATTTTTCAATGACTGAATAATTTTCTTCATAAGAAACCAGTGTTCTAATGATGTAATAAATGGCTCTTTCTTTGTTATTTTGGTCTTCTTGAGCCAACAGGGCACCTAGAGATGTATTTATAGCTAAGATATAGAGGATGAGTAGCTTCCCATGAATAGGAGACATCAAGATTGGTGGATTTGCAAGATATTGTTTGATCTGTGTAAGTCCTTTGTCACATTCTTCGTTCCACTCATAAGTGACACCTTTATATCAAGTCTTGGCGAATGGTTGTGACTTATTGACCAATTATGCAATGAAGCGCCTGATAGATTATAGTCTACCTTGAAGTCCTCTCATCTAACTAATGTTCTTTAGCGGAGCATGTCCATGATAGTAGATATGATATAACCCAATAGCTTTTTAGAAGTCACAGATTGAATTGTTCTATTTGATCTAGTATAGGACCTAGATCTATAAGATGTGTTTTCCATTGCATACTTTTAGCCAAAGTGTCATCCACATAATCTTCCATTTTCTTATGCATTATCTCATGAAAGATAGTAGTGATAGTGACAACCCTTTGATATGTAGCTCCACCATTCTTAAGTCCAAAGGGCATGACATTCCAACAAAAAGATCCCCAAGCACATGTGAAGGTAGTCTTTTCTTGGTCTTCTGGCACAATCTTTATCTGATTGTAACTAGAGAAGTTGTCCATTAGAGAATACATTTCATAGCCTCCTGTCATATCCACAATCTTGTCAATATTGGGTAATGGGAAGTCATCTTTTGGACATGCTTTATTTAGGTGCTGGAAGACTATGTAGACTCAAATGGATTTATCATGCTTAGTAACTAGAACAATATTATAAATCCATTCCACATAGTCAATGGCTTTGATGAAACTAGCTTTGAGAAGTTTTTATAACTCAGCCTTGACTAAGAGTGCCACATTTGGATGCATCTTACAAAGCTTTTTTTTGACAAGATTAACACTTGGTGCAATAGAAAGATGATGCATGATTAGATTGGGATCCAATCCAGGCATATCAGAGTAAGTCCATGCAAAATTGATTTTATTTCTTTGAATGAAATTGGTGAATTCTTCTTTCTCTTCTGTAGATAATGATTGTGCTAAATGAATAATTTGAGGTGTAGCTTCCATACCCAAGTTCACTGGTTGGGTTGGCTCAATCAAAATTGATGGTCTTTCTTGAAAATGACTGTGAAGTGTATCAAGTACCTCATCCTTGGGTGCCTCAGAGAGGTTTTCACCTTTAGATTCATCTTTTATTTTTACTTTTTTCATCTCTAACACTGCCACAATGGGGTTTTCACCATCAGAGAACCTATTCTTTTTTCTTTTAATTTTATGACTAAGATACTTGATATCAGCTTTATTCATGTTGACACTATCTTCACTTGTGGAGAACATTATAGGATCGATAGTGTTGAGATAACAAGAAAGAGCATAGTCATTCTAGAACATGAGGACTTTGCTAACTAGAGAGGGAGATTTCTAGTTGATGAGCTCGAGATGGTAGAGTGAAAGAGAAGTGGTTGGTTCAAGTGAATTCACAGTATACTCATCAAAAGTGTAGATAAGTAATTTGAGACCTAAATAAATCTTCTCTAGAGGTGTGTTTGAGTCCCTTCGAGACGTCACAATGGAAGTAGAGGGTATGTTAGCATTAGTAGAATCACACTCGATCAGCCTAACACTAGACCCTTCACCTATTTCAAGAAGATTTTCATCCACATGAACAATATCTATATCTTTATCAAAAGTTGCATTAGACAGAGAACCAAACTCATATTCATGTGAATCAGTGATGCTTGATATAGGAATTCCATCAACACTAGCTGTACCATCTAACTCATTTTCATCTCTTACAGTACTAATGGTTTTCTGGTTTTGTTCTTTCTTGAATTTCTCTTGAAAATATGGTGGTATGTACTATTCACCTTGAAAATTGGAATCAAAATTTTTTATTTCTCCCCATTAGTCATATGTGAGTAGATGCACTGAAGTAGTGTCATTAGAATCACTATAATTTTCTATCATATTGATATGCAGCACAAAATCATCTGGTTCTTCAAGAAATTTAGAAAAATATAGAGGAATAGGATTGAGAAATATATCCTCATCAGAGCTATCCTCTAGATTTGCAATTGTAGTGGTGTCTTCAGGTTCTAGCTGGAATTTAGGTTCTAGTATAAATTTGTTAATCCCTAAATGAAACAGGATTTTTTTGAAGCCTAGACCTATAGTGTCCTTGGTTTGATGACCTGTGGCTTCAATTGGTTCAAGAAAACCATTATCATTCATCCCTATAGGCCCACTTCCTTTGTAACCAAAGCACTTCATGATTTTGAAGGCTTCACTATATGGTTCTTGTTCTAAGTCACGAGCAGGAGTGATTTGTTCAGATGTGTCCTTGTCTTTATATAGCCAAGCTATAATAGCTCTTTCCTCATCCTCATCTTCTAGTGGCTTTGTGGCCCATACAAAGACACCATCATAGACTATTTGAGGAGAACTAGTGGAGGGTTTATTACTCTTAAAGGGTCTCTCATAGGAACATGGAGAGGGAGGGAGAGCTACTAATGAAACACAAGTACAATTTGATACCATCCCATGCCTGTATCTTTGAGTTTCAGAGTCTTCCATTTCATTGAGTTTGGCATCATAGAATTCATTATACTCTCTATTAGTTGGAACAAAGTTTTCTACAAATTGTGTGAGTGTATTGCAAGAATAGTTGGTATTGGTAGGTACTGTCACTTTTTATCTATGGAATGGGAACTTGATACATTGAGGCTATGTAGATGGGACCACCTAAATTTCATGAATCCATGGTCTTCCCAATAGTATGTTATATGCAAGGGGAATGTCTAGAACTTGATAGATAAAATTGATCCCTCTCTACAAGCCCAACTAGGATTGGCAACACAACCAGACCTTTGGATTTTTGTTCCTCTTCAACATATGTCATGATGGAAATTTTCTTGTAGGCATCTATGCAATCTTCATCATATCCTAATTCATTAAGCATCTTAGCAGAGAATATATTAAGGTCAGGACCATTGTTAATGAGGACATGGAGGATGCTCTTTTGGCCTATCATGACTTCAATATCCAAAGGGGCATTATGTAAATGGCTCAGTGAATGATCACCTTCTTCGAAAAAGGATAGATAATGAGGTGAGGTCAAGTGACCCACCATGGATTGAAACCAATTGAGATCCAAATCTTTTGGGACATTTGCCTCAGTGAGGGCTTTATTAAGAATCTACCTATGAGTAGGTGAGATCTTCAACAACTCAAAGATAGTGATTTGACCATTGGTACGTTACAACTAGTCTACAATATTGTAATTAGGAGTGCTAGGTGTGAGAACTAATTTTGAGTTCTTTTTGGTAGGGCCAACAACAATGTTATCCACAATTTTCTTTGGTGTGGATGTAGAAGGGTTAGAACCTTTAATGGTGATCTTTGCATGAAATCAGGTAATAATGTTTGCACAATCCTGAGAAGATTCTAGTTTGGAAGAATGAGACATAGTACCCCATAAGAAAAAATAGAATCTTAGGTTTAGGAGCATCCTCACTCCCCTTGATAGTGATCACATCACAATACTCAACCTCAATAGGTTCAACCATATTAATGACATTCTCGTTGGTAGTGTATCTATAGTTAACCTTGGCATTGGAATTCTTGGTCTTTAAATGCCTAGTGATCTGAATTATTGTTATAGTTGTCCACAATAATGTCACCATTGTCAATTAGATCTTGGATCTTATGGCACAACTAGAGACAAGTAGAATTTTTATGACCCTTGTTTTGGTGATAATCATGGTATGTGTTGTCATTCCACCAAGCGGGTCACAATTGTAGATCATAGAGACACAAATTTTCCAAAGGAGAGAGTATTTGGTTTTGCACAAGAGTCTTGTAAACCACATCAAGTATTTCTCCTAAGAAAGTGAATTCACACTTGGGTCAAGAGGTCCAAGGTTTGTTTCTAGAAAATCTTGAAGGTGATTGAGTCTCTATTGTAGCCTTTTTAGTGGCTTTGACTACTTGTATACTAGAGGTAAGATTGAAAACAAATTTTGAAGGTTTTGGGGTCACATTGTCAACAACACCATCATTTAAAACATCTCTATTCTTGTTGATGAACTTCCCTTTGTCTTTGTTCAAGGAAGAAGACCCTTTCTTATTATCCTTGCTCAAAGTCAACTCTCCTTTCTTGACCATAAATGCTTCTATTTGTATAGCTTTCTTAATCATATTATCAAATGTTAGAGGACCTTGTAATTATACTTGATATCCAAAATTAGGAATGAGATTGTCTAAGAAGATATCAAGCTTTTTGGGCTCAAGTAGTTTGTGAGGATATTTCATACAAAGTTGTCTGCATCTCTGGAGAAATATCAAGAAAGGCTCCCCTTGTTGTTGTTTCAGATTGTAGAGATCTCAGATATTGATTGGATGCTGGATATTTTGAGAATAGTGTTGGAGGAACAAATTTGAAATCTTGTCCAAAGTCTTAATATAGTGGGTTGTTGAGAGAACCACTCCATAGTTGACCCACCCAAGCTATGAGGAAAGAGATGCATAAGGTAAGTTTGGTCGTGTATGAACTCCATGGATAGAGTGCCAAACTCTCTCAAGTGATCTTGGGGATCAATAGTACCCAAGTATTTATCATATTTGGGAAGCTCTACATCTTTGGGAAAAGGTGGCATGCGAAGACTCTTATCAAACGGGAAAGGACATATGCCTTCCATTGTAAACTATTGTACTAGTTTATCCTTATCCTTTGCAAGTTGACAAATCTAGTCCTGCTTGTCTCAGACCATCTTTTGTAGTTTAGTGGTTTTAGTTTCTTCTTCTTTAGCCACAAGTGTCTCTACTTTGTGTTGACTTGGTGGTCAGCACCTCCTTTGGGGTTACCATGGATCTGGGTAAATCTGGTGTTTGTGATGTTCGTTGATAGTTCAAGCTTTTGGCGTAATGGCAAAAATTCCAACAATTGGTATCAGAGCCTTGGTTCATGGGTTCGAATCCCAAGAGGTCTCCTTTATTCCATTGGTGCAGAACCCTCAGTCGGTGCTGAGGGGGAGAGAGTCTCCTTCATTCTGTTGGTGTGGAACTCTCAGTCGGTGCTGAGGGGGAGATTGTTGACTTGGTGGTCAGCACCTCCTTTGGGGTTACCATGGATCTGGGTAAATCTGGTGTTTGTGACATTCGTTGATAGTTCAAGCTTTTGGCGCAACGGCAAACATTCCAACACTTTGGAATCTAGGGGTAAATTAGCACCTTGTTTAGCCAGTTCTAGAAAATATTTCTCCTTCTCTTCTAGAAGGAGGATTTCCATCATCTTGAGAAGACTCCTATTGGCTTTTGCAACATCTATGTCATTTTGGGTTATCTCCTCATCATCATTACAAAGAATTTGAAAAATGCTTGGGTGTTGATCTTGATTTTGGTCATGTTGAGAGTGATAGTGATATTCTTGTTGGTCATTTTGAGACTTGTTCTGTGATTGATATTGATTCTGATCATGGTGAGATTGATCATGACATTGATCATTTCATGATTGAACATGAAATTGGTCATTTCAAGATTGATCATGACTTTTTTTGTATTCACCCTATTGGAAGTCAAATGGTTTTACCATCTTGTCCCAGTGAGATTGTGCAACATGCACAAATTTGGTATGAGTGTGCATAGTATACAGAGAGGTCGTGGAAACAAATTTGATATGGTCAATAGAATCAAGTTCATATGGTGGCCTTTCATAATTTTTTTGATCTTTGAATAGTGGGTTATGTTGTCTTGAAACAATAAGCTAGGTTGATTTTGAAACAATGAATTATAAGGCTCTTGAAACACTAGATTTTGATTCAGATTGATATCTCTATAAAACATATGTCTGACCCTAGGCCAACTGGTAGGAGATAGATATTGAGGTGGAATCTCTCTTAAGATTCTTGGTGAGGAGGAATGTGAGGATCCCTCTTGATACTTAGGTTGTATGATAGGTTCAGAATGACCTCTTACTGGATTACAAGATCTACCTCTACCTTTTTCGATACCATGTATGGGGAATACATTGCAACTTCTAGTAGTAAAAACCATAGATGAAGGTTAAGTAATGAGGGAGGACTCAAGATTATTCTAGAACTCTATCTCTAGGATAGGAAAAAGGAGAGTAAGCATAGAACAACCAAGATGTGAAATGCAACTGACATGAATTGTCAAGAGTATGGCTAGAAAAATTGAGATGTGACTATCGCATTGCAAGGTACAAAAGAATAGTAAGATAGGATAGACAACAAAGAGACAATGTGAGCTTAAGAAGTAATCGGTTAGTTCTCAACTCGAGACACTTCATTTTAGATAGTGGACAATAGGGGAATAGGGAGACAGACCCCAAGAAAAAACTAGATTAAGCATAAAATTGATCAGTCAATGGGAAATAGCTCATTGTTTTGAAAATTAGGGTACAATCTTGCACGAGAAAGTGCTAGTTTTTGTGAGGAAATATTAAATTATGCAGTAGAAAATGCTATCTCACGCAAGGAAATGCATAGTTTTTGGAAATCTCACACGGGAAAACACTAGGGTTCGACATATCAACACAATTTTTGAGACAAAAATTAGATTTTGTGACACAACGTGAACTATTCTCTAGTAGAATATTGAGTTTTCAGATAGTTTGAATTAGCAATCTTAGTTTGAATGTTGCAAGCAATTATTTACAATCATAAAGTTTGGACCAAGCAATACTGACGCAATCAATAGTCCCAAAGACTTCTACCAAGGACAAAGAAACTTAAAAGAATCATGGGAGTCTTTGAAAAGTTTGATCATGTTGGATAGTTTAAGACTCAAACCAAACACTCTTTTATCCCTACAAAAAAAATGGTAGAGAAGACAAAATCCATGTCTCACAACTTATGTGCATGCATTCAACTCACACAGGGAAACCCCACAATAGTGGGTTACAATTTTTTAGACATTCTGATTTTTTCTAAAATGACACATTTTTAATAAAATATGATTATTTAAGCTTTGAGAAGTTCAATTTGAAGGAATTAACTAGAAATGGTTAGCTCAAATCCTCTTAGATAAAAAAATCATTGATATAACATATATACTCCTCATTCATACCTACAATGGAGTCTCCTTTGCATCAATTAAAATGCTAATAAAAAATCACTTCAACTTTATCTTTTGGCAGATCAAATGAATCTATTCAAAAAACCTATCTATGTAGTAAGGTACTACTTAGAAAACTCTTTCCAATTATTATAATGTTAATATATATTAATTTTATTATGACTTTGTATTTTTAGTTTTACTAAACATAGATATTTCACTGTAACTCCACCTCTATGTTTGATGCTTATGGAAAAATAGTAAATGAGAGAAATAAAATTTTAAAAAATATCTATGCCCTAGGTATTGAAGTTAACTTTCTATCAAAGAAAATAAAAATAAAATTGGACAAATACACAAAAAGTTATAAGCTATGTAGTCAAGGTTTGTCAAAATTATGGCTTAGTCAGCTTCAAACATTAATAAAATATGAAATAATCATGATAATGTCATAAAACCAATTGCATACCCTCCATATGGATGTTAAAACACTAAATTTGAAAGAATCACATTAATATCTATTTTAGAAAAAAAGTTATGCTCTACGAAAACAATGTAACTCTTTGAAAATGACGTTTTTAGCAACATACCAATTTTTGTGGGAGAAAGGGAAAACTAATCAAATCAATTCAAAAATAAAAATAAAAATTAAAAATATATTTAGAATCTAGACATAAAATCCTAAAAGACTCTAATTTAATTCATCTTCTGATTCTTAACGATTTAACAAAAATATGCATTCAAATCTAAAAGTTTTATTCAAAATTTAGAGTATAGTGTTCATTCAGATGAAAAAGTGTAACCCACTATTGTCACCCACTAGAGGGGCACCCGCATTTTTGGTGTTTTCAAAGACTCAATAATATATGTTCAAAGGTTAGCCTTGAAGCAGTGGCCAGTGTCATATACCACCTTCAAATGTCCAAGTGCATGCCTATGGTGAGAATCTAGGGGAGAGATTCTTCCCCCTCCCTGTGCAAAGATTGTGTCTCCTTTCAGAGGTGATCCAAGTAGGAAACTAACTAAGAGAGTGTTTATTGAGGTTCCATTCACACTAACCTTTTGTACCTCTGATATAAGGCTAGGGCCTCACACCCACACTGACACCTGAAAGTCATACACCCCTGTAAGTAGGGCTAGGAGCAACGCCGCTTAGTATAATAGATAGAGCTTTCTCAAGATGATAGTTTTAATCAAGAGAAAGAAGTTAACATGGCTTTGGATTATTTAGACTCAACAAATATTTTTTTATTATAGTGAGGTGGAATCATTGAAAATAGGTGTGTACTCACTTGGGTCATTCCCGGAGGTTCAACTTTCGGCAGGCCCTCCAAAGGTAACATGGACATTGGCTTAGATCCAAGGGTTGGATTTTTTGATTCTCTCAAAGAGAGAAGAGAATACTGCTCTACCTCTTCACCTTACCCAAACACATCAAACAATTTTATCACTAAGCTAACTCCTCTTCAACCAATCCACAAGCTTTTGGGTTTCTGGTTCTCTCAAAGAGAGAAGAGAATAATCCCCTAACAAATGGATGTGCCAAAGATTCGTTACCTTTCCTTGCTTCCCTAGTTATCTATCATGCTAGCAAAATCTGGGTCTTAGATTCATCCATGGGCATCACTTCCATGTAATGAAGAGCCTATTACCCTATCATTCTATCAAGGCCCTTAAGAAATCTTCACAAGGCCCTAGTTATATGGTGCAGAGCTCTCTAAGCTCCTGGAGCTCCTCGCATGATTTGAAATGGTTTGAAGCATTCCTTCAGGACTTTAACCAATGGAGGCACATCAAGGATCTAATAAGGCATTTAATCAGCCTTCCATTGTCTACAAAGGTACTATACTTTTTCTTCTTGTTTCAAGGTTTTTAAAACTTGGCTCATGTTAGAGCTTAATGCAATAAAGATGTTTAGAGTAGTTTAGTGTTCATAAAAATCCCATTTGTAAAGGCTCTAGGTTCATTTGGTAATTCTATAAACCATCAACCTTACAGACCTATAGGGCTAAAATAAGGCATAGCATATAGAATGTGGTCTAGATAAAGTGAAAAGGCCTTAGAATAGGTTCATATATGCTGGTAGTAGGTTAGGGAGTTTTTAGACTTCATAAAGTTGAAAAAATGCAAAGTTGCAACAAAAGTTACTAAGCAACTTTTCAAAAGTTGCTAAGCAACTTTACAACTCTTTATTCAAAGTTGTCAAATAGGCTAATCAATGATTTATAACTAATCACAACTGAATCTAAGGTAGTTGATTGGTCAAAAATGGATATATAAGTGTTTTACAACCTTCCTAGAAGAACAGGTTGTCAGATGTACGGATTTCTTTAAAATTAATAAAAGTTCTCTAGTTTTTCATCTCAGTTTCTCTATTGTTTATGTTTTGCACGTGTGGTACAGACTGAAAATGAAGGGTGGATGGTTTGAGGAGACACCTTGGTGACTTAACTTTCTGTTACACTTGGTCTGATTCCATTTGAAGACCTACAACCAAAGTTAGAGGCTTTTCTTCTCAGATAACTAGGAAGCCCTAGTCATAGGGGGGTTTTGGGAAAATGGTGGTATAGATCATGACTGTACCACCCAAATTGCACTAAACCCAATGGAAATTGAAGCTTTGGGAATGCACTTTTAGATTCTAGGAGTAGGAGTTCAGGTGTTAAAGGGAACCAATCTTGCTTGCAAGCCCTAGGCCAAATATAGTGTTGTATTTGGTCCTAAATTGTAGAAATTTGCTTGTTTAAAGTTGGATAAGTGCAAAGTGAGTAAACCAAAGGTGGAATAGGTGTTCTCAGATACCCTTTAAGAAATCCTAAAGCCTTTCTTTAGTCTATGCACCCATTTCATTGGTCTTCCTTTGAAAACCAAGCCTACTAGGGCCCTACTAGGTCTGCGTCCTTTGGAAGATTCTTGGAGTGCTGGAGTAGACCAGGAGCTGATCTTGTGGGATATTTTTTGGGTAGTTGAACATCTCCAAATCCCATCATTTATTTAGGTGTATGTATGAGGTTGCAACAAGAACCTCAATTGTTTCCATCTTAGTTCCTGTAGCCCTGTTTGCAGAATAAATCAGTAGATTATTGTGATAAGTGGAAAAAGTGGATTGGTGGGTTAATTTGGTGTCCTTAGGACTATTGAATAGGTACAAAAATTAGAGTGAGGTGTTGGAGGCACTTCTTGGAAGTCTCTTTTTAAGACTTAGTGTTTTGGGAGCGTTGGAACTTAAAGATCTAAAGATCAACCTTCCACTGTGCCACTCTGGATCAAGTGGTATCAGAGCATTAGGAGGATCTTGAGGAGGTTGGAAAGTGACAAGATGTTAGAGGGAGAAGGAGAAAGGGACATCCCTCTAAGGATCACAAATTTTGAATTGGCCAAGCTTGTAAAGGAGCAAATTGTAGAAAGTAGACCAGTAAGGGAAGAGAATAGAAACATGAGAAGAGAGTCAGAAAAACTCAAGGGTAAGATGAAGAATGGTGACAATGATGAGTCTAAAGGAGAGGAGATTGAAAGGGATGTCTATGATGAGATAGTCCCACCAGACCAAAGGCCACTCCTACAAGCATTGGAGAGAGTAGGAGTAAAAGGAGGAGATATACCTACCTTCTATGGCAAGTTGAACCCTGATGAGTGCCTAGACTGGTTGGAGGCACTTGATAACCATTTTGAATGTGACCAAATCCCTACAAGCCAAAGGGTTAAGATTGAAAAAGAAAAACTCAAAGGTCCAGCCCTTAGTTGGTCAAACTTTTTGCAAAGTGAAAGAGTAGATGAGGGAAAAGACCAGATCAGTACATGGAAGAGGATGAAGGCAAAGATCAGGAAGCAATTCATTCCTAAGGATTATGAGGTCCTAACACATCAGAAGTTTCATAATCTCAAACAAAATGACATGAATGTTAGCACATATACCCAAGAGTTTCATAATTTAACTCTTAGGGAAAAAGTGTATGAGACCAACAAACAAAAGTTGGCAAGATATGTAAGTGGTTTGAAGTACAGTATTCAGGATGAGTTGACC
This sequence comes from Chamaecyparis obtusa, assembly GCA_027943335.1. Classification (NCBI taxonomy): domain Eukaryota; kingdom Viridiplantae; phylum Streptophyta; class Pinopsida; order Cupressales; family Cupressaceae; genus Chamaecyparis; species Chamaecyparis obtusa. The sequence continues at coordinate 339,726 of BSBK01007729.1, forward strand.
CTTGTCACTCTTGAATCTATCCATCAATGCTTCAATCTAGCCTTGAAGATTGAAGACAAGAAAAGGAGAAGAGGAGAATCTAGTTCCTATAGGGGAAGAGGAAAAAATTTTAGAGGCAGAGGAGGAAGGTTCCAAGGAAGGAATAACTTCTTCAAGGATGATACAAAAAGTTAGGGCTCTGAGACAGAGTCTAATACAAGAGAAGCCTTTAGAGGTAGGAGGCCTAATAATAATAGAGGAGGTGGAAATGGTAGAGGGAGAGGAGGCAATGTGTTTACTGGGAAATGCTTCACCTACAACCAAACAGGACACCAGTCCTTTAGGTGCCCTCAAATGATTGGAGATAACTCTAGGCAGGGAGATAGGAGGGTCCAATTGATCCAAGAAGAAGAAGATGGTCAGAGAAAATCCTCTTATCATTCCACTTCCTTAAGACCTATAGATCTTGAACATGGTGAGTTCTTAATGTTTCAGAGGACACTCTTGAAGGTGCCCAACCCCATGGAACCACCACAAAGGAAGGCTCTATTTTGGACAACCTACAAAGTCAAAGGAAAGGTATGAAAACTAATTGTAGATTCTAGATCAACAGACAATATAGCATGTAAGGAAATGGTTGAAAAATTGAAATTGTAGAAAATACCACATCCCTATCCTTATAAAGCATCATGGCTTACTAAAGAGAAACAAATACTTGTAAATGAGCAAGTATGGGTAGAGTTTACTCTAGGAGAGTATGTAGATAAAATTATTTGTGATGTCACTGATATGGATGCTTGCCACCTCCTATTAGGGAGACCATGGCAATATGATGTCAATTCTAAACATGATGGAGAAACCAATGTGTATACAATAATTAAAGGAGGAATTAAATACACCATGAATCCCTTACCCGATGACGGGAAGTCTAACCATGTGGTTAGTAGTGTTGCCTTGGTAGGGGAAAAGGAGTTTATGTAGACCCTAAGGGAGAAAGACACCCCATGCTTTTCTATAGTAACCAGGCCTAAGAAGGAAGTCTTAGTGAAACCTAAGGATAGACCCAAGAAGGAACAATGGTGGGAGGATGTTGCCCAAAAATAAGTCAGAACTATTTTAGAAAAGTATCATGGGATAGTTGCAGGAAGTGTTCCAACCTCCTTGCCACCTAAAAGGTAAATTAGCCACTATATAGACTTGATGCTTGGTGCTACTTTACCCAATAAGGCAGCATATAAAGTAACCCCAAAGCAGAATGTAGAGATTGCTAAACAAATAGAGGATTTTCTGCCTAAAGGTCTAATTAGGAAAAGTGTGAGTCCATGTGCAGTTCCTGCAATTTTGGCACCCAAAAAGGAAGGCACTTGGAGACTTTTTACAGACTCTAGGGCCATTAACAAGATAACAATAAGATATAGGTTCCCAATGCCAAGAATGGAGGACCTACTTGATTGCTTAGGAGGGGCAAATTTATATTCTAAGGTGGATTTGAAAAGTGGATACCACCAAATCAGGATAAGAGAGGGGGATGAATGGAAAACCACCTTCAAGACCACAAAAGGGCTTTATGAATGGCTTGTAATGCCATTTGGGCTATCAAATGCCCCTAGTACCTTTGTGAGGCTCATGAATGAGGTCCTCAAGCCCTTTTTGAACAAGTTTTTGGTTGTTTATCTAGATGACATCCTAATATTTAGTAGGGATGAAGAGGAGTGCTTAAAACACATAGATCTTGTTTTGAAAAGATTACATGAATAGGATTTGAAGATTAGCCTTGAAAAGTGCAACTTTGTCAAAGAAGAGCTTATATTTCTAGGATTTGTCATCAAAAAAGACTGTCTTAAGATGGATCCCTCTAAAATAGAAGCCATTTTGAATTGGCCACCTTCTAATAACCCAAGTGAAGTTAAAATATTTCATGGTCTTTGTAACTTTTATAGAAAATTCATCAAAAATTTTAGTGGTATATCAGCACCTATGATTGATAATATAAAGGGAGGAAGAAAGTGTCATTTTGTGTGGACTAAGGAAGTAGTAGAGGCAGTTGAAGTTCTTAAATAGAGGATTGCACAAGAACTAGTCCTAAGATTCCCTAGTTTTAATAGAATCTTCACAGTTGAGTGTGATGCGAGCACCAAAGCCATAGAAGGGGTATTGAGCCAAGAAGGCAGGCATGTGGCCTTCTTTAGTGAAAAAATTAATTATGCAAAGAAAAAATACTCTGTCTATGACCTTGAACTCTATGCAATGGTGTAGTCCCTAAAGAGATGGGGACACTACTTATTACCTAAAGAATTTATTGTTTTCACTAACAATCAGGCTCTCAATTTTTTGAACAGGTAGGATAAGCTCAGTCAAAGGCATATAAAGTGGATGGAATTCATGCAGGCCTATACATTCTCCATCAAGCATAAAAAGGGAATTTTTAATAAAGTTGCTGATGCTTTAAGTAGGAGGAATCTCATGATTCAAACCATAGAACTCGAAAGTGTTGGGACCTCTGTCATGAAGGAGATGTATCCAAATGATAAAGATTTTAAGGAGATATATCAGACATGTCTAGAAATGGGAGATAAATATCATACTAATTTTGCAGAGTACCTTATTCAAGATGGATTTTATTCAAAGGTGGGCAACTTTGTCTACCAAGGGGATCTTGTAGAGAGAATATAATAAAAGAAAAACATTGTGGGAGCATGTCAAGGCACTTTGGCATGGATTAGACCCTTGAACAGGTTAAGATATTCTATTATTGGCCTAAAATGCAATCCGAGGTTAGAAAGTTTGTTGATAGTTGCCTAATTTGTCAAAAGGCTAAAGGACACACTTCTAATGTAGGGTTATATAATCCCTTACCCATACCATGAAAACCTTGGGATTCTATAAGTATGGATTTTGTACTAGGTCTACCAAGGACTAAATCAGTTTATGACATCATCTTTGTAGTTGTTGATAGGTTTTCAAAGATGGCTCACTTTATCCCTTGTAGGACAACACATGATGCATCCCACATAGTAGGGTTATTCTTTAAAGAAGTGGTTAGATTGCATGGCCTACCTATGTCAATTGTATCTAATAGGGATTCTAAGTTCCTAGGACACTTTTGGAGAACATTATGGAAGAAACTAGGAACCAATTTGAACTTTTCATCTACCTATCACCCACAATCAGATGGGAAAATAGAGGTCATAAATAGATCACTAGGAAACCTATTAAGATGCTTGACCCAATAGCATGGATGATCATGGGATATAGTCCTGTCACAGGAAGAATACTCTTATAATGATTCACTAAACAAGAGCACTGGTATGACTCCCTTCCAAATTGTTTATGGAAGCCACCCAAGGGGAGTTTTGGAACTTAGAAACATCAAGGATATGGATAGAAAGAGTGCACAGGTAGAGGAATTTGCACAAGTCATGAAGGATATACAAGAACAAGTAAGGGATAGACTTCAAGTTACATCAGCAAAGTACAAGGAATAGGCAGACAGGAAGAGAAGAGACCCGCAGTTCAAAGTTGGTGATTTGGTTATGATACACCTCAAAAAGGAGAGGCTACCAAAAGGGAAGTATACTAAGTTAATGATGAAGAAGGTAGGGCCATTCAAAGTGCTCAGGAAATGTGGCAATAATGCCTACAAAATTGACCTTCCATCAGACATAGGCCTTTCCCCAATTTTTAATATTTCTGATTTATATGCATACAAACCACCTAATGATGATTTTCATGTAGGAACAGGTCATATTGATAGTACAGATGTCTCTCAGTTACCTAAGGTCACTAAACCTCAAATAGAAAGTATTTTGGATAGGAAGATCACCAAAAAAACAAGAAGGGGCACCTACTACTCATACCTTGTCAAACGGAAGGACTCACCTACTAAAGATGCAACTTCGATGACTCAAGTAGAGATTGAAAAGGCAGGGTACTAGTTTGACACAATCCCAAATCAAGGGACTTGATTTATTTAGAGGAGGGTAGTATGGTGCAAAGCACTCTAAGCTCCTAGAGCTCCTGGCATGAATTGAAATGGTTTGAAGAATTCATTCAGGACTTTCACCAATGGAGGCACATCAAGGATCTAATAAGGCATTTAATAAGCCTTCCATTGTCTACAAAGACACTATACTTGTTCCTCTTGTTTCAAGGTTTTTAAAACCTGACCCATGATAGAGCTCAATGCAATAAAGATGTTTAGATTAGTTTAGTGTTCATAAAAATCCCATTTGTAAATGCTCTAGGTTTATTTGGTAATTCTATAAATCATGAATGTTAAAGACCTATAGGGATAAAATAAGGCATAGCATATAGAATGTGGTCTAAATAAAGTGAAAAGGCCTTAGAATAGGTTTGTATAGGTTGGTAGTAGGTTAGGGAGTTTTTAGACTTCATAAAGTTGAAAAATGCAAAGTTGCAACAAAAGTTGTTGTGCAACTTTTCAACTTTCTGTTAAAAGTTGTCAAATAGGCTAATTAGTGAGTTTTAACTAATCACAACTGAATATAAGGTAGTTGATTGGTCAAACATGGATATATAAGTGTTTTACAACCTTCCCAGAAGAACAAGTTGTCAGATGTACATATCTCTTTACAATTAATAAAAGTTCTCTGGTTTTTCATCTCCATTTCTCTATTGTTTGTGTTTTACACATGTGGTACAAATTGAAAATGAAGGGTGGATGGTTTGAGGAGACACCTTGGTGACTTAGATTTCTATTACACTTGGTCTAATTCCATTTGAAGACCTGAAACCAAAGTTAGAGGCTTTTCTTCTCAGATAGCCAGGAAACCCTAGTCAGAGGAGGGTTTTGGGAAAATGGGGGTATAGATCGCGACTATATCACCAAAATTGCACAAAACCAAATGAAAATGGAAGATTTGGGAATGTTATTTTAGATTCTAGGAGTAGGAGTTTAGGTGTTAAAGGGAACCAATCTTGCTTGCAAGCCCTAGGCCAAATATAGTGTTGTATTTGGTCCTAAATTGTAGAAATTTGCTTGTTTAAAGTTGGATAAGTGCAAAGTGAGTAAAAAAAAGGTGGATTAGGTGTTCTTAGATATCCTTGAAGAAATCATAAAGCCTATCTTTATTCTATGCACCCATTTCATTGGTCTTCCTTTGAAAACCAAGCCTACTAGGGCCCTACTAGGTATGTGTCCTTTGGAAGATTCTTGGAGTGTTGGAGTAGAGTAGGAGTTGGTCTTGTGGGATATTGTTTGGGTAGTTAAAAATCTCCAAGTTACATCATTTATTCAGGTGTATGTATGGGGTTGTGACAAGAACCTCAATTGTTTCCATCTTAGTTCCCGTAGCCCTGTTTGGGGAATAAATCAATAGATTATTGTGATAAGTGGCAAAAGTGGATTGGTGGGTTAAGTTGGTGTCCTTAGGACTGTTGAAGAGGTACAAAAATTAGAGTGAGGTGTTGGAGGCACTTGTTAGAAGTCTCTATTGAAGACTTAATGTTTTGGGAGCACTGGAACTTAAAGATCTGAAGATCAACCTTCCACTATGCCACTCTACATCATTATACTATGTGAATAAAGCAATAAAAAAGAAGAATATTTTATAATATCTTCGACAACCATCCTACAAGAAAACCATCAGTATGTTATGATGGAGGAGCATCCTGGGTGTAAGAGCAATCTTGCATCACCCAAAAATATTTCTATTTTTATATTCAATAAGGGCTATCTTGTGCAGAGCTGCTATTTATGGAAAGTTACTATTTTTGGTAATTTTTTGTATGTGCTCAAAATGATCTAATTTCTTTCTTGGAGGTTCATTTTGGTCATATAAGTCTGCCAGTAAAGTTTCATTGCCAGATCAAGTGTATATTGGAAGATATTGAAGATTTTCAGTATTGGCAGCAGGGTACAGAAACTTCAAACTCAATTTTGAAGGCTTTACAGGCCCCGGATGACGTCAAAAATTTGGGTAATGAGTGCTTGCATTGGCCAAGCCTGTAGAGCGCTTTGTGGCATTTCTAAAATTGGTTTATAATAGCCGATCGGGTCAACTGGTGATGACTTATAGTCTTCGGAAGTTGGGCCACCTGAAATGGCGGAAAATAATTTTTCTTCAAAATTTTTGTTTGGGTTTCAAAGGTTATCTTGAGCTGACTACGATGTAATAAAATGTAAAATAAAATAATTCTAAGTTTGGTCAGCCTTATTGGCTAAAATTCTGGAACCTTCCCAGGCGGTGGAAAATTGCCTATATAAGGAAGGTTGTATTATTGTCTTAGGCAATTTAGAATAGTTCTGGGTAGTAGATTTGGGTAATAGTTCGAGGCTTTGTCCTATGGAATATTGTAAGGGAATGCCCATGTGGCTTTGTGTATTGTAATTTTGAAAGTTTGTAATTCCACATTTGTGGAGATAATAAGAAGCCAATTTTCTGTTCTTGCATATTATTTTTATTTCTCTGTTTCTATTATGTATTTGTGGTATTAAGGGGAGCACCCTTCATCAAGTGGTATTAGAGCAGGAGTTCCTGAGTGTGTAAATAGATCGCCGACTGTGAGGCAGTTTGCACCAGGACCATGGTTAGGGTTTCAGTGCACATCGTGAAAATGCCTCCATGAAGAGAACGCGGCGGAGGAGCTGGTGCTGTGACACCTGAGGTTAGAGAGCTGCAGAGACAAGTGTGAGCTTTGCAAGAAGAGATTCGCAGAGGAATGAATCTTAATGTCAGAGATGAAAGCGAGGAGGAAGCCAAAGAAGAATATCAAGAAGGAGAAGTCAAAATTGTGAACCAGGAGGAAGAAAGACTTTTTCGAGCCATTTCCAAAATTGGGAAAAGACCTAAGATTAAGGTTCCTACATTTTCTAGAAATCTTAACCCAAGAAAATTGATCAACTAGATCAATGAATGTGAGGAATATTTTGAGTATGAAGATGTTGAGGATCTTGATAGGGTCAAATTTGTGAAGGCCAGACTGAAAGGTCATGCAAAGATCTGGTGGCAAGAGATTCAGTTGGAGCGAAATAGAAGAGGAAAAGATAAAATCACAAGATGGGATCGGATGGTAGATAAATTGAAGTGACAGTTCATTCCTATTGATTATGAGCTTGACCTACTAAAGAAAATGCAAAGTTTGAAGCAAGTAGGAAGATCTGTTCAGGAGTATACAGAGGAGTTCTATTGACTCCTCATTAGAATAGGCCATGCAGAAGCTGATAAGGAGAAAGTTGCCCGATACCTTAATGGGTTAAGGCCAAGCATTCAGGAGGAGCTGAATCTGGTTCGAATGAATAGTATTGAAGAGGCATACCAGTTTTCCCTAAAAGTAGAGAAAAATTTGAAGAAGAAGTTTGAGAGTAGACAAAATGGAAGAGGTCGTGATGGACGATCTGGTGGACAGTCATATGGTGGCCGAAATGAAGATTCAAAAAAGAAGGATGAGGCCAGTAGTAGTCAGAATCAGCAAGGAAACAATTCCAATCATTTCCAAGATAATAATAATAGAGATCAGAGAGGAAGAGGAAGAGGACAAGGATCTGGAAGAGGAGGCTTCCATGGAACATGTTTTCACTATGGAGAAGAAGGTCATAGGGCATTTGAATGTCCTCAGCACCAAGGAAGAACAGATAGGAGAAATGAAGGCCAGGCCAGAGTTGCACATGTAGATGAAGATGCCATATGATCACATTCTAAAGATGCTGAAAGAGGAGAAATGTTGATTAACAAAAGAGTCCTGCTGAGTGGTGAGAATGAACCTGAATAAAGGAGGAGCCTGTTTCACACCAGGTGCAAGTGTGAGGGTAAGTGTTGTGATGTGATTATTGATAATGGAAGCACTGACAATTTGGTGTCAGAAGAGATGGTGACAAAGCTGAAGCTCAAGAGACAGAAGCACCCACATCCATATCGGATTGCCTGGGTAAAGGATGACCACAAGGTCATGGTCAATGAACAATGCCTAGTGAAGTTCAAGATTGGCAGGTACCAAGATGAGGTATTGTATGATATCATATCTATGGATGTATGTCATATGTTTTTGGGTAGATTTTGGCAGTTTGACAGATGTGTTGTACATGATGGTCATGCCAATACTTATTCCCTGACAAAGGATGGAATGCGACATAAGCTAAAGCCATTGAATGACATGGAAGAAAAAGTATGTGGTAGTGCAAGGATAACTTTTGTTGATGGAAGAAAGTTCCTAGATGGTAAGAGGCATGAGCATGTGTGCTTTGCTTTAATTCCAAAAGCTGGTAAGGAGGAAGTAGAAGATGTTCCTGTAGAAGTTGCAGATTTGTTGAATGAGTTTCAGGATACTGTATCTGATAATGTGCCTGATGGATTGCCACCAGTCAGAAAGATAAGTCATTAGATGGACTTGATCCCAGGAGCAAGTTTTCTAAATAAGGTAGCACACAAAATGACACCTGTAGAAAGTGAGTTGAATAGACAAGTACATGAGTTGTTGCAGAAAGGATTGATCCATGCGAGTCTAAGTCCCTGTGCTATACCAGCAGTATTAGCACCAAAAAAGAATGGAGAGTGGAGGATGTGTATAGATTCCAGAGCAATAAACAAGATCACAATCAAGTACAGGTTTCCATTGCCACGAATGGATGATATTATGGACTGTTTGAGTGGAGCTGTGTATTTCTCAAAGATAGACCTGAAGAGTGGGTATCATTAGATTCGGATCAGAGAAGGAGATGAATGGAAGACTGCCTTCAAGACAAAGGAAGGACTATATGAGTGGTTAGTCATGCCTTTTGGGCTAACCAATGCACCGAGCACTTTCATGCGGCTCATGAATGAGGTTTTGAAAGAATTTCTGGGTAAGTTTGTCATTGTTTACCTAGATAATATTTTGATCTTTAGTAAGACATTGGAGGAGCATATGATGCATATTTGTATGGTATTTGAGAAGTTGAGAGAGGAGAAATTGTTGATTAATTTGAAGAAGTGCAGTTTTGTGAAGAAAGAATTAGTGTATCTGGGATTTGTAGTTTTAGCAGAAGGTCTAAAAATGGACCCAGAAAAAGTACAGGCTATTCTTGAATGGCCTACTCCAAGGAGTGCTATTGAGGTAAGATCTTTTCATGGTTTGGCTAGCTTTTATAGAAAGTTTATCAGAAATTTTAGCAGTATTTGTGCACCCTTGACTGAAACAATGAGAGGGGATAGAAAAGAGTTTAAGTGGACTAATAGTGCAGAAAAGAGTTTTCAATTGTTAAAATAAAAAGTTACAGAACAACCTGTTCTAGCACTTCCAGATTTTAATAAGGTGTTTCAAGTAGATTGTGATGCTAGTGGTACTGTAATAGGAGCTGTTATGAGCCAAGAAGGTAAACCTGTTGCCTATTTCAATGAGAAATTGAATGATGCCAAGAGAAAATATTCTGTTTATGATCAGGAATTTTATGCTATAGTTCAGGCATTGAAGAAGTGGAGACACTATCTGCTTCCTAAGGAATTTTTTTGTATACTGATCATCAAGCTTTGCAATATTTGAATAGTCAAGGAAAGTTGACTCAAAGGCATTTGAAATGGGTTGAGTTTTTGCAGAGTTATACATTTGTTTTGAAACATAGGAGTAGAAAGTCTAACAGGGTTGTAGATGCTCTTAGCAGAAGGCAACTGTTGCTGACAGAGATGCAGATTGAGGTGGTTGGGTTCAATGAACTCAAGAATTTGTATCCAGATGATTTTGATTTTGGTGAAGCTTGGACAACTTGTACAGAACCTGTTACTCTAGATAGGATGAAATGGTTAGATTTCATCATCCAGGCTGATATGCTACTCAGAGGGAGCTAGTTGTGCATTCCACGAAGTTCTATGAGGGAGAATCTCATCAAGGAGAAGCATAGCAGAGGATTGGCTGGACATTTTGGTCATAATAAAACCCTTTCTTTGGTTAGTGAGAATTATTATTGGCCACAGTTGCAGCAAGATGTGAAGAAGTTTGTACAGAGTTGCAAAGTATGTCAGATGGTGAAAGGAGTGAAGTAGAATACAGGGTTGTATCAGCCATTGCCTGTACCAGAGAAGCCTTGGGATGATATCAGTATGGACTTTGTTCTTGGTTTACCAAGGACTCAGCAGGGACATGATTCAATTTTTGTGGTGGTTGACAGATTTTCAAAGATGGAACATTTCATTCCTTGCAAGAAGACTAGTGATGTTGTTCATATAGCAGAATTGTTTTTCAGAGAAGTGGTGAGACTACATGGTTTGCCAAAGACCATAGTTTCAGATCGAGATACTAAGTTTGTTAGATATTTTTGGTGGACATTGTGGAAAAAGTTGAAGATAGATTTGAAGTTCAGTTCATCACATCATCCATAGACTGATGGACAGACAAAGGTGGTGAATCGAAGTTTGGGAAATTTGCTGAGATGTTTGGTTGGAGACAAGCCAACAAGATGGGATTTGATTTTACCACAGGCAGAATTTGCATACAATAATTCTGTCAACAGGAGCACTGGTAAATCACCATTCCAAATTATATATGGAAGTAGTCCAAGAAATGCATCTGAATTAAGAAAGATAGAAAAAGGAGAAATAAGTAGTGCTGAAGCTGAGGATTTTGCAGACCATTTGAAGAACATCCATGAGGAAGTGAGGAAGCACATTACCAAGATGAATGCATAGTGTAAGGCTAAGGCAGATGAGAAAAGGAGGTATAAGGAATTTCAGGTTGGAGATGAAGTCATGGTTCATTTGTGGAAGGAAAGATTTTCAGTTGGTACATATAACAAGTTGAAAATGAAAAAATTTGGACCATGTAAGATACTAAAGAAGCATGATTCAGGAAATGCATATGAGGTAGAATTGCCTACTAAACTGAATATCTCACCAGTGTTTAACATTTCAAATTTGACAGAGTATCATGAAGGAGGTGTTGAAGATGAGATCACAGCAGCACAGTGGAGTATTCCAGCAACTAGTTCAGATACTAAGGAGATTGAGGACATACTGGATAGTCGCATTGGCAGAAGCATAAGGAACAAAACATATGAAGAGTATTTGGTCAAGTGGAAAGGATGACCTGTTGAGGATTCATCATGGTTGTCAAGGGAGGAGGTTAGCTGTCTTGATTTTCCTCTTCACACCTGAGTCGTGACAAGGTCACTTCTCAAATTACCCCAGGTGTCTGATGCAGGAGCATCCTAGGTGTAAGAGAAATCTTGCATCACCCAAAAATATTTCTATTTTATATTCAATAAGGGATATCTTGTGCAGAGCTGCTATTTATGGAAAGTTACTATTTTTGGTAATTTTTGTATGTGCTCAAAATGATCTGATTTCTTTCTTGGAGGTTCATTTTGGTCATATAAGTCTGCTAGTAAAGTTTCATTGCCAGATCAAGTGTATATTGGAAGATATTGAAGATTTTCGGTATTGGTAGCAGGGTACAGAAACTTCAGACTCAATTTTGAAGGCTTTAGAGGCCCCGGATGAGGTCAAAAATTTGGGTGATGGGCACTTGCATGGGTCAAGCCTGTAGAGCACTTCGTGGCATTTCTGAAATGGGGTTATAATAGCCGATCGGGTCAACTGGTGATGACTTATAGTCTTCGGAAGTTGGGCCACCTGAAATGGCGGAAAATAATTTTTCTTCAAAATTTCTATTCGGGTTTCAAAGGTTATCTTGAGCTGACTACGATGTAATAAAATGTAAAATAAAATAATTCTAAGTTTGGTCGGCCTTATTGGCTAAAATTCTGGAACCTTCCCATGCAGTGGAAAATTGCCTATATAAGGAAGGTTGTATTATTGTCTTAGGCAGTTCAGAATAGTTCTGGGTAGTAGATCTGGGTAATAATTCAAGGCTTTGTCCTATGGAATATTGTAAGGGAATGCCCATGTGGCTTTGCGTATTGTAATTCTGAAAGTTTGTAATTCCACATTTGTGGAGATAATAAGAAGCCAATTTTCTGTTCTTGCATATTGTTGTTATTTCTCTGTTTCTATTATGTGTTTGTGGTATTAAGGGGAGCACCCTTCATCATGTTATGTCTTCATCAAAATCCTACAGCCCACTTTTACACTATCAAAAAAATAGAGATATAAAAAACAACATGTAATAATGTCATAAAATAGTGTAGAGAAATTTATAGAAACTAATTTTTTTTAAAAAAAATTGATGGCAAGTATTGCATGAGGAATTACAGTGCTACACACAAGAAAGTACTATGTTGGATGCAAGAAAGTACTACTAATATAAAACCTTCACATGACATAGTTAAAAAGATCACGCGAGATTCTGTACTTAGTTATATAGACTGTATAGACAAAGCTTTAAATTCTTGTTAGAAAAAAATTGAGAGTGAGGCTAGAAATGATTTTTTTGCCCCATAGTGAGTGCCAAAATGTTTATGTCTAAATATGGACCTCAAATTTAGCTATAGACATTGACATAGTCATTTCTCAATGATCATATATGAAGATGAACATGAATTGTCCACTTCGCACACTCAATTGAATCGACCTATCGCCTCCTATTTAGATGGGGTTTTGGATTTACTCTCAAAATTGAGAGCCCAACAACCATAGACCAAGCTAAATCAGAGGATTTTAAATGCTAAGAAAATGATTGAATTCGAATGAATTAATCTAAGAATGAGAATGAAAAGTTAATCTAAAGCTTAAAATGAGATGAGAATTAGACTAAGAAGATAATAAGAAAACTAGATTAAAATGAGAGTGCAATATTAAACTATGAAATTGAAATTATTCTAAATATGCAATGTGAAAAGCTTGAGAAATATAAAAATGAGACAATAATTCAACAGAGTTTTAGTTCTCTCAAAATTGCCTCCTCAAATGAGGAAAGAGAGGTTCATAATATAGAAGATCCCAGGTGAAGAATGAAGAGTTTCTTGGAAATAAACAGTCGACACTTCATCTCCTTGGTGGGAGGTGAAATTTTTTGGAGGAATTATTTAATCAAGTAAGTGAATTATAGGCACATGGGTGGCTTTTTGAGTTATTTTGAACAAATAAATTCAAGTGGGGATAATCCATTTAAATAACCAAACAATATTTAATTCCTTTGATGTGTATTAGCTAAAGAGGGTGGAATTGATTTAATTAAAAGCACTAGGACTTTGTAATTAAATCAATTAATCATAGGGATTATTTAGCCAATAAATGTTGAATATTTAGGAATTAAATATAGTGTATGCTTAGTGCAAATTTAGGGTTTTTTGTAATTGACACCAAGTCAAATAAAGTCAACTAGGAGACATAATTGCCTAGGACAATAGGACTTTAATGATGTAGAATTTTGAAGGAATGCACCGAAATTGATTACGATTGCAAGGTGCCAATTTTGGGGTATTGTAGGCAAAGATGAAGGAGGTGAAGGAGATGGAGGAGATGGTTGTGGACTTGGAGGAGATGGAAGTAGGATATGGGCTTTTGTCGAAGATGGGGGACAACAAAGTTGATACCATAGATTGAGGGTTCATCCTCCTCAGAGGGATACAAGTTTCCTCCTTTAGAGGGATCAACATACACAAAGGGAAGCAATAGGAAGTGGTGGCAGTGGAGGTGATGATCAAAATCCTACTTGGGATCCACCTATAGATAGATATGGAGATCCTCTATCACAGTGTGATAAGGAGAGAGAAGTGCTATGGTTATAGGTCTCCACACTAAGGGCATGACTTTCAGAGAGAGATACATAGCTATCATAGATGAGAGTAGAGTGGGACAAATATGCACACATGACTACCCACCAAGGATATAGGTCCACATATTAATTTGCATTACATTGTGCTATTGTTCTTGCCACTCAAAGGGCTCCATTGTATTTTGTTATAGTGCAACAGTCTGATGGTGCTATACCTCCATCGATCCTAGGCAGAGTAGATGCAGCCCTACCTAATCCTCCACAAGAGGATGAGGGTGCTAGCCAGATCTGAGGATTTTTACATTCTCATTTTTATATCACATATCTATATGATGTACCATTGATATATCTTGTATACTATACTATATTTTATCAATGTATACTTTGATGTCTCATGGACTTTTTATTTTTGATAAACTAATACTTATTTATTATTCATGCTCTGATATACTATTCTGATACTCATTCTCACATGTTGATGATATATTGATGCTTTCAATTTTGTGGATCATATGATATGGATATCTTGTGTGATTTATGCTACTTCATATGATGTTTCTTGATTTCTCCACATATGGTAGATACTGGCATGTGTCTCATGCTTTGGATATTGATGTGATGCTCATACTTGGTCATGATTAGATTAGATTAGATAGTGATGATATGATGACATCATGATATATTTCACTGATATATGCTTCTATTTTTATATTTTCAAAGCTTTATGACTGCATGGATGCAAACTTATGCAAATGTATGCAATCTTTATTTCATGCATGCACATGGAAATATTAGATGTAACATTATACAATGTATGGACATCTCACTTTTATTTATGTATGGATGATTATGGATGTAATATGAAGATGTTTTTATGATATGAGATGGTTTATGGAAATGGATATCAGTGATTTATACTCATTCATTTCATTTAAGTTCTTTATGATTTCATGATGTACTTGGTCAAACATGGGAAATGGTTAATTTTTTTTAAAAATTTAGTTTAAAGATGCTTAGATAATTGAATTCACACATTCATACTGATGCAACTTAAAATTAATGCAATTTAAAATGAACTTCAATGCAACTAAAAACATGAAATGCATCTAAATGAACCTAATGCAAATTAATATGAAATGCAACTAAAAATGAACCTTAATGCAATTAACCAATAAAATGCACCTAAACTAAGACACCTAGGACAATCATTGTTTATTCAAAGTGGATCAATTATCATCATAGAGATTTTGTAATGGGACCTCATTAGGTTAGTACAATTTTCACTAATAGATTTAGCAATCCTGAAAATATGAATACTTCCCTCTCATTTGTCATGTCAAAAGATAACCTAAACATTAAAACATATATCCTAGAATGTTTTGTCAGTTACTTCCTGCCTAATATAAACCCTTTTCTTTTCTGGTGCATAATGTATAAATATGTACCCGCAATGACCTTTTATTTTATATTCATATCCTTGGGTAAAATTTGATTTACTATGTACCTTACTAGGAACTAGTTTTTCATCTTAGTTTAAAATAGGAAAGGAAATAAATCCAATGTCGCTAAAGCTTTCATAGGAAATAGGTCAAGGTATATGTGGCATTCCAATCATGAAGGAGGCACTTATCATAGACACCCATTCCCTACAATCACCTTAGATTATCATATTTATCACCACAAATAGAAGACAAAGACAATGTTATGCCCCCAGTCCTTGTTTCTCTAGTCCATTGTAGACATCATCTAGTCACTCAAGGAAACATAACAATAAAAAATTGATAATAAGAAAAGTTCATTATTCCTTTAAAATAATCAATGTATTTACTTTAAAATAGACAATTGTGATTATAGTGTTTACGAACATTGTTGATTAATTTGCAAACACATACATAGAAATTATCATCAATCATCAATTTCTCTTTCATCAATAAGTGGATTACCTTCTTAGTGTTTAGAAACACTCTTATTTTCATGACATTTTGTTTAGGAACACTTTTTAGGTCCAAGTATTAAGAAATACTTTGTTTCGTGGTCTTGAGAAATACCTTTGTTTTTGTAGTTTAACGTCTATTGCGGACTAGGGTGGTATTGAGAAATACCTTTGTTCATAGTTTAACTTCTATTGCAAACTCTACTCTTAGCAATTTAAAAAAAGTCATAACAGTGACTTAGCAACATACTTGATCTTGATCATTTCCCCCTAGGAAAATAGTTTACCAAGGACATTAATGTGGACAGATTCCATCCTTAGGAAGATATGATTTTCTGATAGTTTTTAAGGATTTGGCATGTCATGAAAGTGATTAGAGGATATGTACAAATTGAGATTTACATCAGCAAAATGTGCAAGCATTGTCTTGGTAGATAGAACATTGATTACAATGAGCACCTATTTACCAGGTTTTCACCACTTTGCCAAACATTTTCTATTTTTGCTATCACAGTGCTTGTTTACTAGGTTTTCACCAAGATACTTTTTCTCCTTCCAATTTTTTTTTACTTTTTCTTTTTCTAATTTTTTTGGACTCACCAAGGTGCCTATTTTATAGGTTTTTACAGAGATGGTCATTTTTTCAAGACTTTTTCTATTGTGTTTTTTTTTTTAGGATCCATATTTGCTATTTTTGAACTTTTTTTTCAGAGACTCTTTTCACTATACAGGAGCTACCTCTAAAATGTCAAGAATAAAACCTTTTTAGATGTAGAGTATTTATTGGATCTAGTAAAACATCTCCTTCATACATAGCCAATTGATAGGCTCTTGATCCAAATGTTGTTGTGATGACAAAGGGACCTAGCTAGTTGGGTTCAAATTTTCCCTTTTTCTTTCGATTTTGCTAATTTCTAGGACTCTCTCTTATAACTAGATCTCCTACCTAAAAAATTATTGGTTTTACCTTCTTGTTATATCCTTTTGACATTCTCTTTTGACAAAATAAAGATGATCAAAAGTGTGTTTCCTGCACTAATCTAGCAATTCTAGCTCTTGCAGTCTAGAGATTCTATAGTCCTCATTAGAAAAATAGATATTTCAATGATACCCTCAATGTGTTAGGAATGAATGCTTGATGATTGGTAGTCATTCTATAGCAGTGGTTGTTACATTCATGACTATGATTGTCATTGATGTCAACACAGTGATATTCTAGAATTTAGCAAAGTTGTAGGCACAATTTTATTTTGTGCACATGGGATATTGCATTTGGGATTATGCACAGTTGATGGTATGTTATTTGGTGTGTTATTAACCTATTTATAAGAGAACAAAAATAAATTCATTCATACATGTAAGTTATAAGCATTTTCATGGAAGCAGTATTCTGGCAGTGTTCCTGAGTAGCGATGTTTGGTAATCAGAGGATATCTCCTAATCGGGATGGAATCTGATTCTGCACAGTTAAAGGGAAGTTTGAGACACATTGTTAGTGACATAGTTCACTATGAAAAATTTGAGGTGACATGAGTGAAGAGTTATTACATTTGGAAGAAAATAGTTTCATGTAATTTTTGGTGTAGTGTGTTGAAATTATTATTTTATAATTGCATGCTGACTCATTTGTAATTATTTGAATGTGGTAAAAAGGAAGGAATGTTCTACTTGTTATGACATGGATTATAAGATTTTAATAGTTTTGATATGAAATTGTGAAAGTTGTGATGTGAATGTATGCATGAGGTGAAGAAAAGAGCTAATTCAGTTGTGAAGGAAGACTTACAAAGTACAGAGATCTGTATTTGTGATCTTGTGTAGTGGAGAGTGTTGTTTTGGCATAGTGTGAAGGAGGTAATATATTTCATATTATTCTATTGAATAATCCTAAGATCTATTGGACAGTGAGTTCAAAGATCTTGCCTTGAAGCTATTTGGGAAGTGGGTCCTTCAGTCTTTCATAACTCTTAACCGGGTTAGAATCTTTTAACAGGGATTCAAAATCTCCTAATAGGGATTCATATGTACTGAATGTATTTCATAAGACTCCTAAAAGGGTCCATCCTTTCACAATGAACTTTCATATTAGTGCATAATTTTGTGGGCATCATTCCCACCAAGGTTTACTCTTTGATCAAGAGGTTCCCTAGTCAACATATCTTGTGTTATTGTGTTATTGTGTATGATTATCTTTCTATGGTTGGTTACTGCATTGATTACATGGTTTAAATCTATTTAAGTTGATATTGAAGTTGATAAATGGTTTAATTATCAGATAACTAATTCACCCCCCCTCTCAGTTATCTTGGGGATCTTTACTTTCTAAGAATTGGTATCAGAGCGGCGGGTCCTTGAAAGAAAATTTTAACAACTTAAGGAGATCTATGGAAAAGTTTAGGAAAGAAAGCCCTAAGTTCAATGGAGTAAATTTTGACAGCTAGAAAGAAAAGATGAAGACACATATATTGTGTTTAGGACTAGGTTATTGGTTGATTACAAGGAATAACAAAACTATCATTGAGGAAGACAAACTTGAGACTTGTTCTAATGATGAAAGAGACACCTTTATGTGTAACATACTTGAAAGAGAAGCACTTTTATTAGCACTTCCAGAGAATAAATACAATCAGGTAAAAGGTTTAACTAGAGCTTATGATATTTGGAAAGCTTTACATTCTACTTTTGAAGGTGATGAACATGCAAAGAAAGCTAGGTTACATAATTGGATTTGTGCATTTGAAGACATTAGAATGATGGAAGATGAATCTGTTAGAAGCTATATTGGTAGGATGTCAGAAATTGTTGTAGGAATAAAGTCTTATGGAGGTGAAAAATCAGAGAATGAAGTGATATGGAAAATTCTAAGAACATTGACACCAGTATTCAGGCATACTACACAAATGATTGAACAAGTGATACCTTATACACTAAAATTTTCAAGAGAGACTCTTCTTGGAAGATTGGAAGTAGCACAGATGAATTTGAGATTGTCAGGAGAACTACTGAGAATGGAGATAGCATTCAGTGCTCTTAGCATCAAACCTAATTTGTCAAGAAGTACAAGTATGAGTGGAGATTATGCTAGTAGTAGGAGATGCAAATATAAAGAAGATAAGAAGATTGAAGAAGGTATTGCCTTGCTTGTGAAAAGAGAACCAGATGGTAAGAAAATATTTAAATGTTGGCCTTGCCAAGAATATGGTCATTATGCATCTAAGTGTCCTAAGAGAGTTAACAAGTATAGAAATAATTTTAAGCATAGAAGACCTAAAGAATGTCATCATGCAAATGATGAAGAAATTGAAGCAGGAATTGAAAGACATTTGAGTGACAGTGATAATGATAACCTTGATGACATAGGATTTGTAGCTATTAAAGAAGAAAATTTTGAATCTGATATTAAAGAAGAAAAAGCATTAGTTTCTCAAGTTGAAAAGAAAGCTGATTGGATTATAGATAGTGGTTGTTCACATCATATGACTGGTGATAAAGGAAAGTTCATAAAGTTTAGCAATCATGATGGAGCAATTGTTAGAGTTGGTAACAATGCACCTTGTTTGATTAAAGGTATAGGATTTATTACTCTTGATGGAAAGACTAATATTGATGATGTTTACTTTGTGGATGGACTAAAACATAATCTATTGAGTGTTGGATAGTTAGTTGATAAGGGATATCAAGTTTTGTTTGCCGAGAAAACTTGTGTGATTAAGGATAAAGATGGAAATTTGATTGGAATAGGATCTAGAACTAGAGGTAATGTATTTTAGTTGAACCCTACTAAAATGACATGTTTGATGACTAAGATTGATGATGGTTGGTTATGGCATAGAAGGTTTTTTCATATAAACTTTGATAATATTGTAAAAGTGAGTTCTACACTTGCAGTAAGAGATTTACCTAATATTATGAATCCTACTAACATGATTTTCAAGGAATGTGTGATGGCTAAGTAGAAAAGGAGTTCATTTCCTAGCAAGAAGTTCACATCTTCAGAGAAGTTGGAAATTGTTCATACAGACTTGAGCGGTCCTACTAGGACTAGAGGATTCTATGGAGAAATCTATTTTATGATTCTTGTTGATGATTTTACAAGAATGATGTGGATTGCATTTTTGAAATAGAAATCTGAAGCATTTGATAAGTTTAAGGTAATTAAGAATAAAGTTGAGAATGAATCAGGAATGAGGATTAAATGTTTATGATCCAATAGAGGAGGAGAATTTACTTCTAAAGAGTTTAACACCTTTTGTGAAGTGAATGGCATGACGAGATAGTTTTCAGCCCCTAGAATGCCTAAACAAAATGGTATTTCAGAAAGAAGGAATAGATCAGTGACTGAAGCAGCAAGAGCTATGTTGTTTGAAAGTGATTTGGCAAAGACATTTTGGAGAGAAGCAGTGAATAAAGTAGTATATATAATAAACAAAGTACAAATCCGAGTAGACACAAACAAGACACCTTATGAATTGTGGTTTGGACATGCACCCTCAGTTAAGTATTTTAGAATTTTTGGAAGCAAATGTTATATTAAGAGAGATGATGATATAGGAAAGTTTGATCCTAGAAGTAAAGAAGGAATTTTTCTTGGATATTCTTTGAAAAGAAAAGCTTATAGATATTACAATAAGAGAACTAAGACTATTGTTGAAAGTGCAAATGAAAAAGTTGATGAGAAGTTTAAAATTCAAGAAAGAATTCTTGATTATGAATCTGATGAAGAAACTAACCTTGAGACTAACATTGAATCTACTGAACAATTTTTTGAGACTGACAGTGAATTGTTGAATGAAAGCCATGCTGAAGAAAATAGAGAAGAATCTAGAGAGGAATCCATAGTTGAAACAAGATCTAAGACTATGACACCTAACAAGTATATTTCAAGACATCATCCTGTTGAGCAAGTTATTGGAAGTTTGGATAGAGGAGTTATGACTAGAAAGAAGGTACATTTATGTTTGATTTCTCAAATTGAACCTAAGTCTACTAATGAAGCTTCTGAAGATGAACATTGGATTAAAGCTATGAAAGAAGAACTGGATTAGATTGAGAAGAAAAAGACATGGGAATGTTGGAAACAATTGTCTGAAGGAAATTGCTACTCAAATTATGTATTGTCTTTGATGTCACACAATTTCATAGTCCGTAGCAATCAGTTCCTACCAAGCTTATTCGGTTTGCCAGACAGGAAGATTAGTGCTTACCGAGTCCACTCGGTTATCAAAGAAAATCAGTGTCTACCGAGTCCACTCAGTTATCAAAGAAAATTTAGCATTTACCAAGTTTAGTCGGTCGTCAAAGGAAATTCAGTGTTTACCGAGTTCAGTCGGTCGTCAAAGGAAATTAAGTGTTTACCGAGTTTAGTCGGTCGTCAAAGGAAATTCAGTGTTTACCGAGTTCAGTCGGTCGTCAAAGGAAATTCAGTGTTTACCGAGTTCAGTCGATCGTCAAAGGAAATTCAGTGTTTACCAAGTTCAGTTGGTTATCGAAGGTAAAGGATTGTCGGTGTTTACCGAGTTCCCTCGGTCTCTGAAAGATTGTAGAAAGTTATGGTCACCGAGCACTGTCAGCCCTTGAAGGATTTTTGCAAATAGAGTTTTCTTAATTCAGCTGACTGTTATACTAAATAATGTCGATTTGACAAATCTAAAATCATATAAATAAAAGGTCAAATGTGAAAAATAAAAAAGATATACAGCAGAAGTTTTACAGAAGAAAAGATAGGAAAGGTGTGTGCGAATTTGTGAAGGATGTTTAGATATCCTTAAGGTGTAGCAGAGATTTATTCAATCAGGAAGGATCACACATATGCAGAACAAAGATCTGTAATTAGCAAAGCAGTTGCATTATTATACAGGTCATTTTTTTTTCATTGTTACCTTCTTATCATTGTAACAGTGAATTCTAAATCTCTTAACTGAGTTGGTTTAACAACCATATTGTAAATCCTCTAACAAGGTGACAATTCCATTGAATTATTTTCAAGACCTCTTACCAGGCCACTCCTAGCAGGGTGATTAAATCCTCTAACAAGGTCACACCTAACAGTGTGTTTTGTAACCTTTTACTGGGTTGGCTTCTAACCAGGCATCACTTTAGAAAAGTGAAAATCAGTATCTAGATACATTGGTGGTTTTTCCCATATTGGGTTTCCACATTAAAATCTTGTGTCTCTTATGTTCTTAATTGCTATCTTAATCATACACCAGTGCTAATGAATATCTAAAGGATAATTTTGCTAATACTTTCTGCATCTTCACAGTTACTGCAATCTATTTACCGAGTGCTAAAACAAATAACATTTTTTTTTTGATATCCTAAGGGATCTGGAAAGAATTAATTGTGAAAGTGTTTTATGGTTGACTGATTCACCCCCCCTCTCAGTCACTTCATCCATATTCCATCAATTGGTATCAGAGCTTTTGGTGCTTGCAGGAAGGGTTTCAAGGACCTAAGCTAAAGATCAGGATGTCTTACAAGAGGGAAATTCCAAAGCTCAACAGAGATAACGGTCTCATGCAACTTCATCTGGCTTCCATTGGTGATTCAGGATGCAAATACATTGATGAAGAATACACAATTCCTAATGGCGCATTAACTGTTGAAGACATTGCAGATAAAAAGACTCACAACACCATGATGATAGACATTGCATCTACTCTTAGCTATGAAGAATTTGATGATATTAAAGGATGCACTACTGCATATGAAATGTGGATGGCACTGAAGAAAATATATGGTGGTGATGCAAATGTGAAAAGAGCCAAAGCAGAAAGCCTAAGAGGACAGTTTGACAAGATGAATATGAAGGAAGATGAAAACATTGCAAAATATGTTGAAAGAATCAAAGCAAGTGTAAGTGCAACAAGAGCCTCTGGAGGAACAATCTCAGATGAAACTGTTATAAGTAAGGTACTCAGAACATTACTCCCTATCTATGCAATAAGAGTATCAGCCATTCAAGAAAGAAGATGTGAAACAAACCACAATATAACTTTGGATGCTTTAGTTGGAAGATTGACAGCCTTTGAATTAGACAACTATGACAACTATGTTCCTAGTTCCAAAAATATTGAATCAGCATTTGAGGCCAAGGTTTCACTAAAGAAGAACAAGAAAATTAAAGAAGTTTAGTCAGAAAGTGAAGAAGTATCAGAAGAAAGTTCTGATAGTGATCTTGAAATTGTAGAAGCATTACTTGCAAAGAAGTACTCTAGAGGGAAAGGTAAATATAAAGGTAAAACTCCTTTAATCTATTTTTCATGTGAAGAAATTGGACATATTGCAGCTAGGTGCCCAAACAAGCAAGTCAAGGAAGAAAAGAGAAGTCACAAGTACTATGGCAAAAAGAATTTCAAATCATTCAAGGATAAAGGTAAGAAAACATGTTTTATGGCTAAAGATTCTGATGATAGTGAAGAAGAAATTGTTTTTATTGCTATAAAAGATGAATCTGATGATGATGAAGATAAGATGGCACTTATTTCTCTTATAAGCAGAGATGATATATGGATAATAGACAGTGGATGTTCACACCACATGACTGGTGACAAGACAAAATTTGAATATCTAGAAGACTGTGATAGTGGTAATGTAAGATTTGGAAACAATGAACCTTGTTGTATAAAAGGAAAAGGAAGAATCTCATTAACCAAAGAACTCATATGTGATAATGCTTATTGGGTTGAAGGACTAAAACATAATCTTTTAAGTGTAGCATAGCTAATCAACACTGGTTTCAAGGTTGAATTCATGAATGGTCAAGCAAGACTGCTGGATGAAAAAGGAAAACTCATTGGATCAGGCAAACAAACAAAAGGTAACTTATTATATCTTGATCTCAGTGAATATTCATGCTTTATTGCTCAAATAGAAGAAAGTTGGCTATGGCACAAAAGGTTATGTCATGTGAATTTTGATAACATGATAAAAATAAGAAAATTCAAGAAGGTTAGAGACATTCCTACTTTGAAGAAACCTGATACTGGTCTATGTAAGAATTGTCAAATTGGCAAAATGAGTAAAACTAGTTTCAAGAGTAAGAACTATCAGTCTAAAGAAATTTTGGAAATTGTGCATACTAATTTATGTGGACCTATTGGAATACAAATCTATACTGGAGATAAATTCTTTATTCTTTTCGTTGATGATTATTCTAGAATGATGACTGTCATGTATTTAAGAGAAAAATTAGAAGCATTTGAAAAGTTCAAATGGTACTTAGCAAGAGTGGAAAAGGAAACAGGGAAAAGATTGAAATGCTTAAGATCAGACAGAGGTGGTGAATTCATCTCCCATGATTTTAACAACTTTTGCATTGAAAGAGGAATCAAAAGACAGGTATCAACTCCTAGAACTCCTGAGCAGAATGGAATAGCAGAAAGAAGAAACATATCTATTATGGATTGTGCAAGGACTCTAATGATAGAAAAGAACATTGCTATAAAGTACTGGAAGGAAGCTATCAGCACTGCAGTTCATACCTTGAACTGAGTACAATTGAAGAAAGACACATTCAAAAATCCTTATGAATTATGGTATGGCTATAAACCCAATGTAAGTTACATGAAAATATTTGGTAGCAAGTGTTATATCTTAAAAGAATCCAGAAGAAATAAATTTGATGTGAAAAGTGATGAAGGAATATTCCTAGGATATTCTAGCAAAAGCAAGGCATACAAATGTCTGAACTTATCTACTCACAAAGTCATAGAAAGTATACATGTAAAATTTGATGAGTTTGCAGAAAAGACTGAAGAAGAAAGCAAAAGGGAACCTGAGAACTACAGAAGATTCATTTACATTGAACCTGAAACATTGGCAGACACAACTATCAATAAGGAAACTATATCTACCAAGCCAAGCACAGTTACCGAGTCACAAACCGAGTCACAGGAAGAAGTTCAAACCGAGTCACAAGAAGAAATTCAGATCGAGTCTCAGCCTGAAGTTACCGAGCAAATATCTACTGAGCCCGAGCAACTTGAAGAAGAGATCCTAGAAGACAACAGCATGAATCATTCAAAAGGCAAGGAACCTATACTAGCCAAATATGTCAGAAGACATCATACACCAGATCAAATTATTGGAAACAAATCAGATGGTACTATGACAAGAAGCAAGCTAAAAGGTACATGTCTGCTTACTGACTTTGAACCTAGAAATATCAAAGATGCATTGGAAAATGAAAGTTGGATTGAAGCAATGAATGAAGAATTAGAACAAATACAAAAGAACAAAACATGGACTCTTGTACCTAGACCTAAAGATAAGAATGTAATTGGAACAAAATGGGTATTCAGGAATAAGCTGAATGAAGATGGTCAAGTATCTAGAAACAAAGCTAGACTGGTATGTAAAGGTTATTCTCAAGAAGAAGGTATAGATTATGGAGAAACTTTTGCTCCTATTGCAAGATTAGAAGGTGTAAGAACTCTACTTGCTTATGTAGCACACAAAGGATTTAAGGTATATCAGATGGATATAAAATCTACATTTCTCAATGGAATTCTTGATGAAGAGGTCTACATTGAACAACCAGAAGGTTTTGTTGATCCAGATAAAAAGGACATGGTCTGCAGGTTACACAAAGCATTGTATGGTTTGAAACAAGCTCCTAGAGCATGGTATGAAAGACTCCATAACTATTTGATTCAGATTAATTTCAAAAGAGCCAATGATAACAATAATCTGTATATTAAAGAAGGACCGGATGACAAAATTGTATTAGCAGAAATATTTGTGGATGATACTATATTTACAGGGAATGAGGATCAGTGCAAAGAATTTTCAGAGTAAATGAACAAAGAATTTGAAATGTCTATGTTTGGTTTAATAAAATTCTTTGTTGGTCCTCAAATTCAGCAAAGCAAGAATGGTATATACATTACTCAATCTAAATACATTAAGGAAATACTTAAGAAGTTTGGTATGGAAGATTCAAAACTAGTTGGTACACCCATGTGTACTGGACTAAAACTTACCAAAAATGATGATTCAAAAGAAGTTGATCAGACCCTATACCGATCTATGATTGGAAAATTGCAGTATGTAGTACATACAAGACCTGATATTGCCTTAGCAGTTGGTATAGTAGCTAGATTCTCAGCAAAACCTAAGGAAAATCATATGATGGCAATCAAAAGAATCTTAAGATACTAAAAAGGAACTGAAGAATATGGTTTGTGGTATAAATTTGGAGGCAATCTAGACTTAAAAGTGTTTACTGATGCTGATTGGGTAGGAAACATTGATGACAGAAAAAGCACAAGTGGTGGAGCATTTTTTCTTGGAAAAAGACTGGTATCCTGGACTAGTAAAAAACAAAATTGCACATCTCAATCCACAGCTGAAGTAGAATATGTTGCTGCTGCAGTAAACTGTTCAAATATTGTTTGGTTTAAATAGCTATTAGAAGGTATGAAGGTTGAAATCAAAGAACCAGTTGTTATATTTTGTGACAATACCAGTGCAATAAACATTTCAAAGAATCCAGTGATGCATTCCAAAACCAAGCACATTGCTATTAAATATCACTTTGTCAGAGAATTGGTGCAGGACAAGGAAATCAGATTAGAATATATTCATACAAAAGAACAGATTGCAGACATTTTTACCAAACCATTACCTAAGGATGCATTTGTGTATCTAACAGGTAAGTTAGGGGTCATTCCCCTATCCGAGGCTCACTAAATACAGTTTTAGTGATGCATCAACCAGAACATGATTGAAAATCAACCAGTTGATGCAGCATATTCAAGGAATCATTGCATATGAATCAGTACTTGAGGTACATTAATTTTCACCGGTAATATGTGAATTATCTTTGGCATGTGTTGTCAAAGAGGGAGTGTTTGCTATGTCTTTGCTATTACTTCAAGAAATTCAAGAAATTTTCAATAGTCAGAAGGAAGAATTTTTAGGATAAAGGAAGTTTGCTAACGGAAAGAATTTTCAGGATAAAGTAAGTTTGCTGACAGAGGGAGATTTGAATCTGAACCAAGCTAATTCTTTCAAATTTCTTATGCTATGACTTATTGTGTTGCCATCAATGCCAAAGAGGGAGATTGTTGGAAACAATTGTCTGAAGGAAATTGCTACTCAAATTATGTATTGTCTTTGATGTCACACAATGTCATAGTCTGCAGCAATTAGTTCCTACCGATCTCAGTCTGTCTGTCAGACAAGAAGATTAGTGCTTACCGAGTCCACTCGGTTATCAAAGAAAATCAGTGTCTACCGAGTCCACTCGGTTATCAAAGAAAATTTAGCATTTACCGAGTTCAGTCGGTCGTCAAAGGAAATTCAGTGTTTACTGAGTTCAGTCAGTTGTCAAAGGAAATTCAGTGTTTACCGAGTTCAGTCGGTCGTCAAAGGAAATTCAGTGTTTACCGAGTTCAGTTGGTCGTCAAAGGAAATTTAGTGTTTACCGAGTTCAGTCGGTCGTCAAAGGAAATTCAGTGTTTACCGAGTTCAGTCAGTTATCGAAGGTAAAGGATTGTCAGTGTTTACCGAGTTCCCTCGGTCTCTGAAAGATTGTAGAAAGTTATGGTCACCGAGCACTGTCGGCCCTTGAAGGATTTTTGCAAATAGAGTTTGCTTAATTCAGTTGACTGTTATACTAAATAATGTCAATTTGACAAATCTAAAATCATATAAATAAAAGGTCAAATGTGAAAAATAAAAAAGATATACAGTAGAAGTTTATAGAAGAAAAGACAGGAAAGGTGTGTGCAAATTTGTGAAGGATGTTCAGATATCCTTAAGGTGTAGCAAAGATTTATTCAATTAGGAAGGATCACACATATGCAGAACAGAGATCTGTAATCAGCAAGGCAGTTGCATTATTATACAGGTCATTTTTTTTTTCATTGTTACCTTTTTATCATTGTAACAGTGAATTCTAAATCTCTTAACCGAGTTGGTTTAACAACCATATTGTAAATCCTCTAACAAGGTGACAATTCCATTGAATTGTTTTCAAGACCTCTTACCAGGCCACTCCTAGCAGGGTGATTAAATCCTCTAACAAGGTCACACCTAACAGTGT
This sequence comes from Chamaecyparis obtusa, assembly GCA_027943335.1. Taxonomy (NCBI): domain Eukaryota; kingdom Viridiplantae; phylum Streptophyta; class Pinopsida; order Cupressales; family Cupressaceae; genus Chamaecyparis; species Chamaecyparis obtusa. Next base: position 367,289 of record BSBK01007729.1, read on the forward strand.
GTTTTGTAACCTTTTACCGGGTTGGCTTCTAATCGGGCATCACTTCAGAAAAGTGAAAATCAGTATCTAGATACATTGGTGGTTTTTCCCATATTGGGTTTCCACGTTAAAATCTTGTGTCTCTTGTGTTCTTAATTGCTATCTTAATCATACACCAGTGCTGATGAATATCTAAAAGATAATTTTGCTAATACTTTCTGCATCTTCACAGTTACTGCAATCTATTTACCGAGTGCTAAAATAGATAACATTTTTTTTTGATATCCTAAGGGATCTGGAAAGAATTAATTGTGAAAGTGTTTTATGGTTGACTGATTCACCCCCCCTCTTAGTCACTTCATCCATATTCCATCAGGGAATTGGTCGCTAGACCTAAAGATAAGAATGTGATTAGAACTAAATGGGTATTTAGAAACAAGATGAATGAACAAAGAGAAGTAGTAAGAAACAAAACAAGATTGGTATGTAAGGGATACTCACAGCAAGAAGGAATTGACTATGAAGAGACTTTTTCCCCTATGGAAAGACTTGATGTAGTAAGAATTTTTTTGGCTTATGCAACATTTAAGAAATTCAAAGTGTATCAGATGGATGTGAAGTCGGCATTTTTTAATGGAGAATTGGAAGAAGAAGTCTACATTGAGCAACATGAAGGTTTTCCTTTGACTCAAGAAGGAGACATGGTATGTAAACTAAAGAAAGCATTGTATGGACTATGCTAGATTGAATAAGTATTTGTTAAAATTGGGATTTACAAAAGGAACAACTGATAGTAACTTGTACACAAAAGAAATTGAGAATGGATTATTAGTTATAGTTATTTTTGTTGATGACATTATTTTTGGAGGAGAAGATGAAGCTAGTGAAAAATTTGCTGATGAAATGAAGATAGAATTTGAAATGAGTATGATTGGAGAAATGAAATACTTTTTGGGGTTATAGATAACACAAAACAAAGATGGTATCTTTGTAAGTCAGACAAAGTACTTGAATGATTTATTGAAAAGATTTGGTATGGAGAATTGTAAACTAGTTGGAACACCTATAGTTACAGGATATAAACTATCTAGTAAAGATGAGACACCATTAGTTGAGAAAAACAAATACAGATCCATGATTGGTGGATTGTAGTACTTGACACACACTAGAGCTGATATAGCACATTTAGTTGGAATAGTAGCAAGATTTCAAGCTAAACCTAGAGAGTCACATTATGCAGTAGTAAAGAGGATACTAAGATATTTAAGAGGTATAATGGACTCTGGATTGTGGTATGAAAATTTTGATGATTTTACCCTATGTGCATATACTAATGCTGATTGGGAAGGCAACTTTGATGATAAGAAAAGCACTAGTGGTGGAGCCTTTTTTCTTGGAGGAAGATTAGTTTCTTGGTTAAGAAAGAAGAAAAATTGTATTTCATAGAGTACAACAAAACCAAAGTATGTAGTAGCAACAAACAATTGTAACTAGATACTTTGGATGAAGCAAATGTTGAAGGATATTAGAATTAAGTTTGATGAGCCTATTGTCATACATTATGACAATACCAATACAGTTAGTATGTTTAAAAATCATGTATTGCATTCTAAGACTAAGCATATAGAGATCAAGTATCATGTTGTAAGAGAGAAAGTTGTAGATAAAGAAGTCAGATTGGAGTACATTAGCACAAAAGAGTAGATAGCAGACATATTTACTAAGCCCTTGTCGAAGGATACATTTGAGTATGTAAGAGGTATGCTTGGGGTTATGCCCCAACCTAATCTTGAGTAAAGATGTAGATGGTTGCATCCGTCCAATGGTTTATGCATTTATCTTTCTCCTGGACTAGATTTTGGTACTTCCTCTATGGGGGAGTATGTGTATCTAAGCTGAGTCATGAGGACTCTTGTGAATGTATTTTCTGAATAGTGTGTTTGGACATTGAGCTATTGTTTGACATAGTGATAGAATTTTTGTCATTGATGTCAATGGGGGAGAAAATCATTAAAAAAATTGAGGAACTACATTTTTTGGAGAGATTGAATAGGAAAACGAAGCAATATTTGATTGATGAAGAGCAGTAGAGCAGTTAAGCAACAGTGATTGGATTTTTGGAACATTGGATGTTTTTCATCTATGTTGCCATCAATGCCAATGGTAGAGATTGTTAGTAATGAATTCTTGATGATCAGTAGTCATTATATAGCAGTGGTTGTTGCATTCATGACTATGATTGTCATTGATGTCAACATAGTGATATTCTAGAATTTAGTAGAGTTGCAGGCACAGTTTTATTTTTACGCACATGGGATATTGCATTTGGGATTATGTATAGTTGATGGTATGTTCTTTGGTGTGTTATTAACCTATGGTTAAGAGTGCAAAAAGAAATTCATTCATTCATGTAAGTTATAAGCATTTTCGTGGAAGCAATATTCTGGCAGTGTTCCTGAGTAGCGATTTTTGGTAACCAGAGGATATCTCCTAATCGGGATGGAATCTAATTCTGCCTAGTGAAAGGGAAGTTTGAGACACATTGGTAGTGATGTAGTTCACTGTGAAAAATTTGAGGTGACACGAGTGAAGAGTTATTACATTTGGAAGCTGACAGTTTTATGTAATTTTTGGTGTAGCGTGTTGAAATTATTATTTTGTAATTGCATGCCAAGTCATTTGTAATTATTTGAGTGTGGTGTAAAGGAAGAAATTTTTTCCTTGTTATGACATGGATCATGATATTGTAATAGTTGTGATATGAAATTATGAAAGTTGTGATGCGAATGTATGCATGAGGTGAAGAAAAGAGCTAATTCAGTTGTGAAGGAAGACTTGCAAATTATAGAGATCTAGATTTGTGATCTTGTGTAGTAGAGAGTGCTGTTTTGGCATAGTGTGAAGGAGGTAACATATTTCATATTATTCTATTGAATAATCCTAAGATCTATTCGACAGTGAGTTCATAGATCTTGCCTTGAAGCTATTTGGGCAGTGGGTCCTTTAGTCTTCCATAACTCTTAACCGGGTTAGAATGTTTTAACAGGGATTCAAAATCTCCTAACAAGAATTCATATGTACTAAATGTATTTCATAAGACTCCTAATAGGGTCCACCCTTTCACAAGGAACTTTCATATTAGTGCATCATTTTGTGGGCATCATTCCCACCGGGGTTTACTCTTTGATCAAGAGGTTCCCTAGTCAACATATCTTGTGTTATTGTGTATGATTATCTTTCTATGGTTGGGTACTACATTGATTATATGGTTTAAATATATTCAAGTTGATATTGAGGTTGATAAATGGTTTAATTATTAGATAACTAATTCACCCCCCCCCCCTCTCAGTTATCTTGGGGATCTTTACTTTTGAACACAATGATGGAATCTCTACCTCAACTGGTAATACTACCTCTAATCCATAAACTATTGAAAAAGGAGGTGCACTAGTTGGTGTTTTGATATTGGTTTTGTAAGCCCATAATGCTGGTTTAATTGGTTGATGTCAGTCCTTTCCTTATTTATTCATTGTCCTATGTAACATTTTCAATATAGGTTTGTTAGATGCTTCAGTTTGTCCGTTACCTTGAGGGTAATATATCAAGGAACAATCTTGAGTGATTTTGAATTGAAGACATGTAACTCATCTATGTCTTTTTTTCTTAATTGATCCCCATTTTCAATCACAATCAATGAGGGTATTCCATATCTATAGATGATATAATTCAAGATAAACATTGAAATTTGTTTTCTAGTTGCATTAGATAGTGGAACAACTTCCACCTATTTTTTGAAATATTTAGTTGCAATAATGATGTATTTATGTTGACTTGATGAATTTAGGTAAATATGACCAACTAAATCAAAGGACCATTGTTGGAATGGCCAATGTGTTATGAAAGGAATTATCTCCCTAGATGGAGCATGTATTAGGTTTCCATGGATCTAACATTTCTTGCATATTTTTGAAAAATTCATAGCATATTCTTCCATCATGGGTCAATAATATCTAACTCTTAAGAATTTCTTGGCTAATGAAAAACCATTTGAGTGTGACCCACACACAACTTCATGAACTTCCTTTAATGCATGATTAGACTCTTCATTTTCTAAACACCTAAGAAGTTTATTATATAGACCATGTCTATACAAGTCATTAGAGATGATTATATAACATGATGCCACTCTTATAAGGGATCTCTTTTAATTTATAAAATAGCTTTCAAGGATTATTTGGTCTTTTAGGTAAGAATACATATGGGCATATTTGGATAAAACTTGGGTTTCAAGGGCACAAACAATTTGAGATTTGGGTGAGTCATATGCGGGAAATGTGAGTTCTTCCACTAGGAAGTCATAGAAAAGATGGTGTTCTTAAAGTTGTAACATTGATGCTAAAGTTGTAACATTGATTCTAATCAGTTACGGAAAGAATGAGTGGGAATGAGAGTAGCATGCACAAAGGAGGGGCTAGGGTTTGTAGCAGAAATGGAGAAGGGGAGGGTGTAGAGGGAGAGGAAGGAGGCAGTGATGTCAATGGAGGGAAGATTGATGCTACTATTGACATCAAAACCTTCTTTGGGAAGATTTTTTTGTTGTGCCAGGTGTGGTCGAGAGGGCCTTATCATAGGCATTTCTTGTGTTACCTTAGCCTTAGTGGTTGGGGTGTTTGGGTCATGTTGTTTGGGAGAATGTATGAGGAGGTCGAGACCATGGGTGCCCCTAATTCTTGTGGGGGATTTCTGCACATTTTTAATGGAATATATTACAATGTTGTTGGAGGCTTGTCTCTGGTGTGCTTCCCATTTCTTCTAGAGCCTAAGGAGGTGGGGAAAAAAGATCCATTCTATTTTCTCTCCATATTTTGTGGTAGAGGGTGTAGCTCTCATGTGGGAGAGCGTCTCTAGTTTTCTTTCTTTGAAATGCTTTGTTGGGGGTTTGAGGATGCTTCTTCCAAAAGGCTTTTCTTCTTCTTTGATGAGCTTGTCTCTTCCCCTTCTTATCTAGCTCTAGTTGTGGTTAGTTTTGTCCCTCCTTTGTCCTGTGTCTTTATTTGGTGTAGGGACTATCCCTTTCCCATTCCTTTTCCACTTTTCTATACTCCTATTGAGGGGGAGTTCATCCCTATCAAGGTGGGATTTCTTCTTGTGGTTTACTGGTGGAAGATTCCTTCTCTACTAATGCTTTCCTCTTCCATGAATCTTATAGAGGGACAAGATCCTATTGAGGAGGAAGCCCATCCTATTGAGGTGGACAATGGTTATTGGCTGGGGGTGAGTAGTGGCATTTGGTTTCTTCATTCTTTGAATGACTTGAAGGTGCTATGGATTAGGATGGAGGATGACCATTTTCTTAAATGGGCTAAGGGGACTATTTTGGGTTGCCAGTTTAAAGTTGGAGAAATGCTTTTGGTGTTGGTAGATATGTTGAATGTGGGTGCTCTTCTTGTGAAGGAGTGGTGGAAGCCTTCTATGGAGGTGGAGATTGTGTTCATGAACTTGGAGGTGGAGGAGACTCCTATTGAGTTGGAGTTTTTCTGGGCTACCTCTTGTGGTCGTGCTAATGGAAGGAGATGTTATAGCTTCAGCCTACTTATCTTGATCTTATTCCTCTCTGCTCCTATAGGGTGGAGCCTTTTTCTATTGAGGTGGACAAGGAGTTTGTGGTGGGTTGGAATATCTTTGACAGTGGTGGGATAGGATAGAGGTGTAGTAGTTTATAGACCTTCATTTTTTATGGACAAAGATGGATAGGCTATTTGTGGCCTAAGCTTGCTTCTTCGGTTTTATGGTGATGAAAGTGTCTCTCTCTTTCAATTTATTTCCTTCCTATGGTCGAGTGATTGCTGACAATTTTAAAGGGCTCACTCTCGTCCTTTGTTTTTGTTTTTGGTTAAAGCTTGCATCTTTTGTGGGGGCTTGTCCCAAGATGTTCTTTAGGTATGTCTTTGATAGAGGTAGACTAGACAATATTTTTCTGTTGATTATCTGCTCTCAGACTAGTGCTATTAATGTGCTCCTAGTCCTTTGTTCCATGGGCCAGCATCCTCTTGTTGCTTTTCTTTATCAAAAACATTGATGCTAAAGTAGCCATTGCATTAGCTACTCTATTCTCTAATATTGGAATTTTCTCATATGTGATGAAGACAACTTAGCATTTCTTCAAGTCATCCACCATTTTTTTGTAAGGCATGATCTTATCATCTTTTTTTGATAATCACCATTCACTTGATTTGTAATGAGTTGTGAATCTCTGTAGATATGTAATTCAAAAAATTTCCACTCTATTTTAAGTTTGAGTCCATTTATGAGAGCTTCATATTCGACTATATTATTTGTACATGGAAAGATCATCTTATATGACTTTCGAATTTAATATCCTTGTGGTGTGATAAATAAGCATCCAGCTCCTGATCCTTGTTGCGTGAAGGAACCATCAAAATAAATTTTCCATGGGTGCTTTGTTAAGAGCATAATAAACTCATCTCAAAAATCCACATGTAATGGCTTGTCATCTATTAATGGTGTTTCTACAAGTTGATCAGAAATCACTTTTCCTTTAATGTATTTTCTATCAACATATTCAATGTCAAATTCACTTAGAATTAGGACCCACTTAGCTAATCTTCCTGTCAACATTTCCTTACTCAATAGATATTTGAGTGGATCAATTTTAGCCACTAACTTCACCTTATGTGCCAACATGTAATGCCTAAACTTTTGAGATGCAAATACCACTGCTAAGAAAGCTTTCTCAATCATTGAATAGTTGAGCTCATATGTGACCAAAGTTCCAGTGATAGAGTATATAGATATTTCTTTCTTAGCTTCATCTTCTTGTGTAAGAAATTATCCTAATGATGTGGGTATGTGCAAGATCACTAGGGGCCAAACAATGCCCTTAAGTGGCAATGAAAAATCAGCAAATCAGGGTTAGTCAACTTGACGTGAAAATTTCAACTAGCTATGAACCTAATATCAAAAATTTGTAAGAATAGAATCTATAGAAAATTGAATTTAGTTTCTAAACTACTAGGCCTTTTTTGAGAAAAAGTTAGTATTATTGGTGAAAAGTATAGATTTCAATGCAGCAGTACAAAAATTTCAGGAAAAAAGAAGAAGTAGGTGTATGTCTGACCACCTTAATCATAATCAAATGATAATATTTTATTATAAGATTTTATATAAAAGTAGAAAACTCATGCCCAGATGTGACACATATTTTTCTGTAATTTTATTCAAAAAAATTAATTAATTATGAATTTTTTGCTACAACATTTTTAGAATAAAAAACTCCCATGTCTGACCACCTTAACCCATTCAAAACTTTACAAAATTCATTTTTTTTTTTTTGCCTATAGTAGGTGAAGCATAGAATGTGACACATTTTTCAGATGTCAAAAATGTTATACCATTTGAAAGTTATAGTCATTTTTCAATCAGTATATAAATCAACACTTTAGAGGTAGGTCAATTAAAAAATAACTAATAATTACTTACCGAATTCAAAATTTGACAATAATTATATCGATAGAAAGTTGATAATCTCCTTAAGATACCCTTTTCATTTTATCAAATTCGAGTGAAAAAAAGGTCGTCAGCTACATTGTCAAAGTTTTAAACTGACATCGCCACTTTTTGGCCCCTCATGATCTTGCACATACCCATGTATCTATCAATGATATGTACAATGATAAAGGTTTTATATTGATTGGTTCCATTAGGATTGAAGGATTCATTAGATATTTCTTGACTTGGGAAAAATTTTCTTCACATTGTTCATCCCAAATGAATGTAGTTCCTTTGTGCATCAACTTTGTGAAAGTTTGTGCCTTATCCACCAACTAAGAGACAAATGTTCTTATGGATTGTAGCTTTCCTTGAGGCATCCTTATTTGATTAATGTTTTTGGTTGGTTTCATTTCAAGAATACCTTTCACCTTTGCTGGATCCACCTCCATTCCTTTTAATGAGACTATGAACCCTAATGTTTTCTATATGATACACCAAATGTGCACTTCTTTTGATTAAGCCTTAATTGAAATTATTCCACTCTATCAAACATTTTCCTTAGATCTTCTATATGTGTAGTCCTTATCTTTGATTTTTCCAATGTATCATCTACATAGTCTTCCATGTTTCTATGCATCATGTCATGAAATATTGTAGGAATTGCTCTTTGATAAGTTGCACCTACATTTTTTAGACCAAATGGCATCACATTCCAACAATATATTACCCACACATATGTGAATACAATCTTTCCTTGATCTTTAGGAGAAATTTTTATTTGATTATACCTAGAAAATCTAGATCCATTAATGAGTACATCTCATAGCCTGCCATCAAATCTACAATCATGTCTATGTTGGGAAGTGGAAAGTCATTCTTTGGACAAGCCTTGTTTAAATCTCTAAATTATGTGCAAAATCTTATGAATTTTTCCACCTTAGAGACAAGAACTATGTTTTCAATCTATTATACATAATCAATGGCTCTAATGAATCCATCTTTCAATAGTTTTTCCAATTCTACCTTTACTAGTAATGCCACATGTGGGTTCAGTTTTCTTAGTTTTTTCTTTACTAGTTTCACATTAGGAGAAATGGCCAAGTGATGCATTATCAAATTTGTATCCAATCTAGGCATATATAAATAAGACCAAGAAAAAGCAATCTTCTTTTCTTTGAACAAACTAGTGAACTAGATCTTTTCCTCTTATGTTAATGACTGAGCAATGTGAACTAGTTGAGGAGCTTATATTCTTCCAAAATTAATACGTTATGTTGGTTCAATCAGAACTAAAGATCTTTCCTAAAAAATGATCTAGGAGAATATTAAGAATCCCATCCTTTGGCACCTCTAGGATATTTTCAACCATCAGATATGTCCTTTTCTTTTTCTCTTTTAGGATTTGACATTGCCACTAAGTGGTTTTCACCATTAGATCACTTGTTCTTTTTTTTTTTTCATTTTGAGACTAAGAAACTTGATATCCTCCTAAGTCATGGTTTCTCTCTTGACACTAGTGGAAGAAAATAAGGTTTCACAAGAATTTAGATAATGGGCTAGGGAATAGTCATTGTCAAAAGATACCAAGCTTGTGGATGTAGGCTCATTCCAATCTATGAATTCAGGATGTAATGAGGACAAAGATTTAGTGGGTTCAAGAGATAGCACCATGCTATTATAGTAGTATAATTGGCACCTATTTTCAATGGACAATTGGTCAAATTTTGTACCAACATTGGTCAAATAATTGACCAATGGTTTGGTCACTATTTTTTGAGTCAAATGTTTGACATATTGTTGTTAACGTAGAAAGTTCTATGTGAATCTTGGTCAACATTAACATTTGCTATTATGAATTCATCAGGTCGAACTGTCAACCGAAGTGGGTCAAAATATTTAGACCTTTTGACCTTATTTGATCAAAATCTTTAGACCATCTGACCAGGATGCCAAACCCATGATGACAAATTTTGACAAAAATTGGTCAAAATTTAGACCAATCTTTGTGAGGGTTTCGACCAAAGGTTGTCAAAAGTTTGACTGATAATGGAATGTTAAAAAAAAAAAATTGAAGATAAATATCCAAAGTAATCACCAATGGTATCCTGCTCAATGATTAGTCTAGATATTTATTTTCAGGTGACAACAAATTTCTTATTTAGATTGTTAATATATTCAGTTTGCTGACTGGTATCAAACAGTTAGAAGTTAGTTACTAGTTATAGTCAGTTTATTAGAGTTAGGAGTCTATTTCAAAGACCTCCACATGAAGTGGAGTGGGTGTGGTCGCATTTATGTATCAAGGAACAAATGGAAAAGGTCTTTTAATCAATAAAGACAATACCATTCTCAAAAACATGTACACTATCGTGGAATAGTCAACACAACAATGAAACTATATGATTGATTGAATTGATTCAATACTAGTTATGGAAAGTAGATGAGTAGGTGGAATCATATTAATTTGAAAATTAGTGATTTTGAATCATATTATAAGACTATTTAGGGTCATGGAGACCTAGAGGCAAGAAAGGATAGGAGTTGCTTTGTTGAGGGAGGGCTAATTAGGCCTAGTTGGAGAGTTAGCGGGTGAAGGAAATATTCACCATTAAAATGATGAAGGAATAAGATTGAGATGAATTTATTAACTCAAAAAATGGTACTAGAAAATGTAAAAACATTGATGGGTTATTTGGGAAGTTTGTCAATGATTTTCTAATTTTAGGGTGTGAAAGGCTACTAGGTAGGCCTAGAAAGGCTATATAAGAGGAATGGTAGAAGCTAAGGGGATTGGAGTGAATGGGAAGTTGGAACATGGTAGATATACCATAATAAGATGATCTATGGTTTTGGGATCATGGTGAGAGGTCTAGTTGTATTTTTTGGTATGGTGGAGGCACTAGGTCCACTAGCTAGCCTGGAATGAAGTTGGTGCAACGAGAGATTGGAAAAAGGAAGTGGTAAGGTGAACTTGTGTGGAATGGTTATTAAAGTGACTTAAAAAGTTAGAGAACTCTATTTGATCTTTGAGTAGGACTGATTCCTTGAATTGATTCCAAGTTTCTTGTTGAATCCTCAAGTTGAGTTGGCCTATTTAAGGTGATAGTAGAGGGCTCTACATCAACAGTCTATAGAATTAGACCTATATTTTAAATGCATTTAACACAATTTTTTTTTTGACAAAATTGAACCAATGACATGTTTACAACAAAGAAATAGAATGATAATTACATGCTAAAAATTATATTCTATTTAATACATGCCAAAGGACTAGTAGGAGAGAGAGAGAGAGAGAGAGAGATGAATGAAAAGGATATTGATGCTCCGCTTAGTTGTTACTTTAGAAAAATGAGAAAGAAACCAAAGAATAAATGATTTTAATTAACAATTTTTGCTAATGAAAGAATATTGTCTTAATGGATGTAATTTTTTACTAGTAAATGTTGATGACTAATGTGTTAATGAATCTTTTACTAACACACAATTCATGAATAAGTCATGAACACATCATTCATCAACATTTACTAGTACAAAATTACATCCATTAAGACAACGTTCTTTCATTAGCAAAAAATGTTAATTACAATCATTTCTTTTTTGGTTTCTTGCTCATTTTTCTAAGGTAATGACTAAGCAGAGCATCAATATCCTCGTCATTCTCTCTCTCTCTCTCTCTCTCTCTCTCTCTCTCTCTCTCAATCTCAATCTTGTGCTACATCTAACTTATATAATGAAATGTTGATCCAAACTCTCTCAATTAATTCATTAGTCTATATTTATATGAAAAGATTATATCTTTATGTAGTAATGAATTAAATAAGATTTGAATAAGATATAGGGGAATATTTATTGTATTGGGAGATTCTTAAGTACCTCATTCTAGTTTATAACTCATGTACCTCATGCTAGTGTGCTTGGATTAGACTAGACATTATCCAACCACATATGAGGGTTGTTACTATTATTAATTGGTGTAAAAGGAGGACCACCTATGTGTTATAACACTTTATATAAATACTCACTATTTGGATAATGTCTAATTTTGGATAATTTGGAAATTCTAGACTTGGGCCTTTGATCTTCGAGCACTTTATATAATTTCAACATTTTGGAATTGGGCCTTTGATCTTCAAGCACTTTATATAAATACTCACTATTTGGATAATGTCTAGTCTAATCCAAAATAGTGTATACAAGGTATCAAATAACACTAGCATGAGGTACATGAGTTATCATCATCTCACTAGATATAGATGAGAATTAATGCTTAATTGAATGATACATTCCCATAAAAATGTGAACTCTTATTAATCTACAAACACTCATGTTAAACAACTACAAAATAAAGTCAACATAGTTCCTTTAACACAACCAAAGTTAAAATTAAATTATCTCTATCCCTAAGATAAACTAAGTAGCCTTCATATATTTTATGTCAAATATTCCTTCATGCTAGTAGTTGGTGCAAGAGCACCAAGGTCAAAGGCATGAGTCATGAAGAGCACCAAGGTCACTGATGGATTCTTAGGTGTAGTTGAAACTAAATGGCCCTTAAAGGTCATTGAATCATGTAAGAATAATTTTCATGGTCATATGATATTGTTTTGATAATATATTGATCTTATTGTAATCAAATTTTGAATGTAAACCTTAATGGCAATGATAAGCCTAAAAGGTACCTAGGTGTCACTAGGAATAGATTATAGATTGATCCTAGGTGAAGTGAGACATCCACATGAAGTGGAGTGGGTGTGGTTGAATTAATGTATCAAGGAACAAATGGAATAACCAAGAAAACACTATACATTAAATCATGTGATTAATAGTAGATTGGAGCTCACCTAAGCCATAAACATGAAGAATTATTGTAAAAAAATATGTAAACCATATATATGTGCACTTGAGGAAAAGATAAGTTACACCATATCCATATTTAAATATTAGTTACAATATAAAAATACTAAGCTAACTAATTCCTAAGCTCATCTCCCCATATGGTCATAACGAAGAAAGGCGATTACAATACCGAGAAGGCATCATAAAAATATAATTTTGGCATTTGCACTCAAATCCTTCATCATGAATAAGTGGAGATGGGTGGATAGATGTAGATGATTTTTCATCGACCCAACTAAAGTATCTGCAACCATTATTTCCTTGTGATGCCCAATCTACATCAGTTCTAATAATATAATGAATTGTATTTACATTAGAAACATTAAATCTATACACATTAGCAACATTTTTTCTATTTGGGCAGCACCAAAATTGTCATTGAGGGTTTCTCTCTGTCTATGAAGTCTTCAACACACACTGCCCACCACCACATTGATAGTTTGGCACATTGACAAGAGCCATCGAGCCTATATCAATAATGCACAAAACCTTTGATACTAAATTTAATACATGAATATTATAACATATCATCATATGATTATAATAATCACACATTCACCACTATTCTTCTATTGTAGATTCAAGTACTTAAAAAATGTTTTCAATCAATGGTTTGAACAATGATGTCATTCTAGGGCAGCAAGGACAATTTAACTATACTTGAGCTAGAATTAGTCAAATTGAAGGCCTTCATAAAGAGGGTTTCCAATGAACAAGTTTCTAACTTAAGGTCTCTTTAAAGGATACAAAACAAAGAAAAGCATAGTCCAACAAATAAGAATTATGTCTAGTTCACTAGCTATTGATATATGCAGTTTCCATCCATGAGTAAATAGGATCTCAATTGTTAGTAACCAGTGGTTCAATGTAGCAGTAATAAATTTGTAAATCAACCTAGTATATTCATACTTAGTTCTCATAGGATATAGAAACATCACTAACTCACAATACATAATTAAAAATACAACATGATGTGACTAGCAAGCAACTAGATACAACAACAAAATAGGGTCTTTATGTTGAAGAATGTAGCTGTGATAAAGATCTTTATCTCTGATTTTGCTATATGTTGAAATTGGGACAATACCTCTGTATTGTATGAATAGCTAGAGAAGATATTTATGATGAGATTACCATCATTTTAAGTGAGCACAATGTGGCATTCAATGTGTGCTAGGTGTCACACTCTAAATATTTCATATTTTATTATATGAAGAGACATGGGACATGCTAAGAGTCATGCATTAGGAGATATGAAGAGACTTGTTTTTGGAAATTGAAGAGACATTCGTTTGTGATATGAAGAGTCTCTCAATTCTATACATATGCATGATTACATCAAGTTGAAAAAGTGTTGTACTTGAACTTCTATCATTAATAAAATAGATATATTTTTGGTGTGGCTGGGTTTTTCCGTCTAGTTGGATGGTTTTCCCATGATAAAGTCATTGTCTTTTGTACCTATTTTGTTCTACTTCTATTTATTATTGTTTATCTTTACTTTTTGGGCATAACTTTAACATGGTATCATAGTGGGCTAGATAACATCATATAGGGGAGTTTCTCTTGTTTTAGATGTTCTATTATGCATTTACAGTTTATCTTTGTACTATATGTAGGAGTGTTAATGTTTAAGGCACATGTTCTATCTTGTTGGTAGCATATCGCAATGTATCTCTCCTACTTGGCATATCTTGTGTTGTTGATGATGATTTCATCCTAGTTGTTCATTATTGTGTTATCGGTTTAATTCTGGAATGTTTGTTCCTCTGCTCATGTCATTAATGGTTCTCCTATTATTAATTAACAACACTTATTATGTGTGTCAATGGTTCCATACAACCATTCTTGGACTAATAAACTAAGAAATGGTTCCAAATGAAGGGAATTGTTGGTTTAGCGTTCAACAACAACACTTGATATTTAGAGAATCATATTCAATCAGGAGCCTCAAAAAAATTCCATCGACATCCAATTAGGCTGAAGATGTCACCACTAATAAGCTGCTCCCAAAATCTTACATAGCTGTCACATTAGAGGTCATTCTCATAGCATGATAGTCCAGACATCTGTACATTAAATCTGCCACACTATTCATCTCTAGCAACAAAGTCTTAAGATAAGCCTATATTTTATCTTGTCATCAACTTTTAAAATAAAGTTTGGAATACAAATCTCTATTTTATTTTGATTTGACAATCCTTATCCTTATCACATATGAACTTCAATTTCTATGCTTGGCTAGTAAAACAAAGATCTATTTAATTTGTTTTAGATTATACTTACCAAATTAGTGGATTTTAGTCCATTGTGTGATGGTGATTCAAAACTTATATCCGTTTGTACCAACTCATGGATATCTTTACTAGACCACGGTGTTCTCTTGTTTTCATAGGAAGATCCATCAGAACTAATAGATCACATTGAATTTTCACATTCCAATGCATTATGTATAGTTCCTTTATGTATCTCCTCCCCGGATCTAGTCCTATTTGTGCATGATTTAAGTTGCTCTACACTTCTACTACCAATTTGGGAAAGACCTTTCACTAGAAGCATGATAATTGGTATCTCATAAGATTGACAGTCCTTATTTTATTTTGATTTGACAATCCTTATCCTTATCACATATGAACTTCAATTTCTATGCTTGGCTAGTAAAACAAAGATCTATTTAATTTGTTTTAGATTATACTTACCAAATTCATGGATTTTAGTCCATTGTGTGATGGTGATTCAAAACTTATATCCGTTTGTACCAACTCATGGATATCTTTACTAGACCATGGTGTTCTCTTGTTTTCATAGGAAGATCCATCAGAACTAATAGATCACATTGAATTTTCACATTCCAATGCATTATGTATAGTTCCTTTATGTATCTCCTCCCTAGATCTAGTCCTATTTGTGCATGATTTAAGTTTCTTTACACTTCTACTACCAATTTGGGAAAGACCTTTCACTAGAAGCATGATAATTGGTATCTCATAAGATTGACAATCCTTATCAGCCAGACAACATAGTCAAGGATTAGTCATCATTAGCACATTTCTTATACTCATTAATCCACCACTTGAAATGATTACTTTGTGAGTTATTTTCCCAATAATTGTAACATTGCTCTTCATTGCGATGGATAGAGGTCACAACAGAAGATGTCATTAGTATACTCCTTTTGTTTTGCAACATCATTAGTTTGGTTATCTCCAAATTCCATGTGCATCATCATGAAAACTTGTCTTCATAGTATGAATATGAATTAAATATTTGCTTATGAAGATTACATCCAACCACAATAGGTATGATACAATGACCATTATTGTTTTTACTTTGAAGACTAAGCAATGCCATATAATTGATAGGAAATAACCAACTTGGTCTCACAACCACACTTGAGAGATTAAAATTGTTTCATCCACAAATTTAAAATCCAATACAAAATACAACCTTGATCATAATCTGTCTCTAAGTATTATATGTATTCTTTAAATGATCATAGGACTTAAGCTACAAACATTAGCATTAAGGGACAATTATGAGTATCATGTATGGTCTTTTTTGTGATGATTTTTTCATGCTTAGTGATTAAGCATTATCATGGTTTTGTTTATATTTCCTGATTGATTAAGAAGAGAAAGCTAGAAAATTTCATTTATAATCAGAGAATGTATAATATATCTGACTCTCTCCCCTTCATTAATTGTCAAGAACCCTATGGATGTTGCAGGATCATGCAAAAAAGTATCATATATAATTAAGATCAACATAAATTAGGCTTCCAAAGTATTGCAAAGAAATAATACCTTAGTCACATCATCTGTAATACCCCTCTAACCCTAATATAAGTTTTGTGTTTTTGAAAGAATTAAGATCCTTCGATGTTTTCTTACAGCTTAAGTTGTACATGATACTTGTTTGATCTATTCCTATAGTTGTTTATAATAATTTCATATGCTAGTACTCAATGATTCTAATATCAGACATACTATCTAAAGGTATCATTTTTGTATGTATTTATCTCCATGTATGTATTGAGTACCTACAAGACCTTTATGAACATAGTTAGGATGTTATATGATATGTACTTGATAGATATATATATATAAGTGGTTATTTATATTTTCTTCTATTAAGGTTACCTTGGATGAATCTTGTATCTCACTTGATGATTTGATTATGTTAATTTATTATTAGTATTGATAAGAGACTAACACAATGCTTGAGATTCTAACCTTCATTATGATGATGCTACATGCTTTGAGTGTATATATATACATGATGTGTTTTCATGATTCAGGATGAAGTCGTAGTTACTCACATAGCTGAGGTCCACACGATGTATCGATCCTGGTCATCTATCTGCAATGTTTTCTTTTATATGTATATCTGTGCATATGTATTTCTTCTTTGTGATGCAGGCTTGCAGGTACCGAGCATCGACTTCACCTGGCTTCACAGGTCTGAGCATGCCCTCAAATCCTCGATGGTTGTTGTTATGGAGATAGTAGTAAGGCCCCTACATGAGTCTTCCTTTGTCATTATTCCAATTTGGGAATATTAGGGTTCCTTCTTTGTCAGTCAACCTTTGGGTCAAAAACCCAGATCCAACGCACCCGGTTGGGCATGGTTGTAGTTAGTGCCTTGTGGCCACTTGAATTCATTTGGTTGTATGATTTGTTTACTCATTTTATTTATTTCTCCTTCTTGGTATGATTCTTAGTTAATCTTTCTATGTTGTGTTTCAGGAGTTTGGCTTGACTTTCCTTATTGACTTTGGTTGACCTTGTTTGATCTTATAGTTTTCTCGATATGTTTCATAGATGATTTGTATGGCCTTTTTGGATGATTAGATTTATTTTGAGGCATGTGATTTTATTCTACCTCAGTGTTATATCCTATAGTAATTATAAATAGGTAATAATTTTGTGATCTATTACTTCATAATCTTATAGATTATAGTGTTTGGTATTTGGCATGTATATATATATATATATATATATATATATATATATATATATATATATATATATATATATATATATATATATATATATATATATATATATATATATATATATATATATGGAAATATATATATGGGTGCACACATATATGTATTTATATATATATAATTTCTATGTGATTATATGTTAATTATTGTAGATATTGTTGATGGTGTATATTTCAGGATTAATGTAAAGTATAATATTATTAATAATTAAATATTAAATAATGCGAGGTATATTATTCTCAATTGTTAATTATTAATAATGAGGATAGGTTATATATATAGATATTGATGTAATTAATGATGGCATATGCATATATGTTAAGATATTATTACATATGTGTATGAATGAATACAAATAATCTTTTATTGTATATTTGAGTAATATAGTTGTATGATATTAAGTTATTTTATAATACCTTTTAGTTAAGAGTTAGTTGGGAATTGGTTACTTTTCCTCTCAACCTTTGGAAATCTATTTATATGCACTACTTTCTCATTTGAAGAGAGGGGATTTTGGGGCTGAAGCATTGAGGAGAGGATGGCCTTACTTTTCATGGAGATTTTGGAGAGAAAACTTGGAGATGTGAAGGAGAGTTTGTAAGGATATGTCTTTATGAATTTTTGGTTATCTTTGCTTTTGGGAGAGAGACATTTTTGTGAGAATTTCAGTAGTTGAGAGAGGGATTATTTGCTATGGGATTATTTCTTTCTTTCATGGAGATTTCTGAAAGTGGATAGGGTTTGAAGGATGCATCTCAAGTTTGGATTTGTCTTCTCTTTTGTTTCCTTCCTTCTTCGATTCAACCTTCGTAGGACATGAGGTATGGATTGAATATTTTAGTTACTTGATGTATCTGATAGATTATAGATCTATTTATATATTATCATTATTTATTATATCTTTACTTTTCATTTGTATAGTTATTTTAAAGTTTTGAGTTTTTGTTTGTAAGAATTGGCATGTGTTTTCCTAGGGTTTTTAGCAACCCATTTTTGGAGATCTATTATTATAACAATTTAAATTGCATCTATGATTTTACTAAATTAATTTTATGGAAGTATAATTCACAGATCTCAAATGGGTATCTCTCTGATTTTATTTTTAGGGTCGAATTAATGCTTTATTTTTGACATTTTGGCAGACCATGCCTGTCCATTCTTGATTCTGAATTTTCTGTCAAATGTATTCGTATGCTACAGGCTGATATGATTATATAAAAGTCTAAATTTGATATCAGATATTCTCTTAAGTCTTATCTTTCATTTCCAATTGGTTTGGTGAATTTTAATTATGTTTAATGAAAATTACAACCATTTTAGTGAAGGCAGGTCTGAACCCTAACCAGAATTTTCTGTTTTAAACCAGAAGTCATAACTTTCTTTCCCACCATTGGATCTTTCTAAAAATAAAATTGAGAGTCCATAATTATGTTATCTAAATCTCCACTGAAGTGATTTCATTTATTTTATGTTTTGTGGAAGATATGGATGACTGTTCTATGATGACTATTCTTTGCATTTAATCCTTGCTTGAAATAATTCAATTTAAGAACATCATTAAGTTTTAAGGTTTCGTATGGTTACCAGAGGCTATTAGAATTTGTTTTTGGTTAATTGGATCTATTTATACTCTGAATATGTTTATAATATCACTTGGATGTCTTCTTATATGTTTGGAACATTCTGAATGCCATATTGGGTTTAGGGTTGTCAAGTGGACTAGGGACAACATATGTTTTCCTAAACTCAATCAAATGTTGTTATGAAATTGATATGAATACTTGATGATGAATCTATTATGTTCTTATGATTTTTATATGTATGTTAGGGAACCTAAGTACACTAGGTGAGTGGCTCATAGTGAGGGGCCGGGGCCCTAAGTGGCTAGTACCAGGATAACCTACTATGAGTTATTTAATCAAGTGATAACCTAAATAAATGAATTGGGAATGGGAGGTTATTGGAATGGGAAATTACACATTAATGAAGATTAATTGTGCCTCACCCATGCCTTTAGTGCTAGTAAAGACTAAGGATGGGAGTGGGAGAAGGTACCTATGCGTAGGTACAACTGAATGACCTTGTCTGTACGAGAGGCATTCGGTTCCGCATGTGCCTACTTGGGGGCCGGGGCCAAGAGTGGCTAGTACCAGGACAACCCAAGGGGTGGGGGCTATGCGATGACACTCACCTAGCTTGTAGCTTAGAGTCTCTATCAAATTTGATCATGCCTCTGGTATTCCTTGTGGTCTTCTTGTCTTTTCTTTTTTGTTGCGACTTTGGGGAACTTTTATCACCACCTTAGGAATTTTCTAGTTGTTACCTCTTTTATGGGCCTTTGGTTCTATCTCCTAGCTCGGGGGAGTGGGCCTATTGGTTCCACGTGGTTGGGTGGTTAATATTTATATCGAGGTATTGATCGTGATTCTCTGGATGATCCTAGCACATATTCCTTTCCAGATCTACAGTTGAAGATTTCTTATTGGATATTTTAATATGTTGAGATGTACTTATGTATTTGAATTCATGTAATTTTTAATCTCCTAAAAGGAGTCTTGAGTATTGATGTAATCTCAATTCAAAGCAATCCATAAGGGAATGGGTAGTTCTAGGTAAAAGAAAGGGAAAATAATGTGGAATATTGGACATGTTACTAGCATTAAAAGAAAGTGTTTATGTTATTTCTCCTATCCTCTTATGTTGTCCATATGTAAAGGAAATAATCTTAAATATAGTTATATATAATGATGTATCACAAAAATAATGTATTCTCTCTTGATGAAAGGATCCGAGGAAATTATTGAGAAATGATAGGTTAGTGATTGGAATTATTAACAATGAATGGTTATGAAACAATGCAATAAAATAGTAACTTGATTATAATGTTAATACTTGGTTCATGTTAATGAAATACGTAGGATAATGCCTACCTTAATGAATATTAATCTCTTACCTAAATTATTAGAGAAAAGTGATATAAAGGATAGTAGATGTAGATAAAATCAATATGAATTTATGGAATGAGTTGATAAAAGGAATAATGATGTTGGATGATTAACCTATGTTTAATAAAAAAAAATAAGTTAGGGACATTTAACTTGGTGCATTAAAATGAATGTAAATCTTTTAAGCTCATGATTCCGTGAATATCTTATGCATGTAAATGGTTTATATGATGTTGCTTAGGTAGCGACGTTAGGGAACCCGGGAGGACTTAAGTTGTATAAATCTTACATTCAAGTAGTAGAAAATTATTTCTTCTTTTAGAAATATGAAGTGTAATGATGAATATTATTCTAGTTAAAATAAATAAATAAATAAATTAAAAATTCACTACTTTCATTTTATAGAGGTTTTATGTCTTGTCCTCTTGGGTTGCCTGGCGGGGCGTTACATCTGGTATCAGAGCCCTAGGTTTCTACACTGGGAACTCTGGGACTCATAGCTCACCTATGCATAACCTTGAGTATCTTCACTTTGTCTCTTTTGGATTATGTTGTTATGCTAAAACTTGAATATTAGGAAACGAAGGCTACATTTCGTGTTCTCATGTTGTATTGTCTTACAAGGGCACACCTATTCCTCTATGATTGAGTTATATTCTAACAATTACTTATGTTTTTGCATAATGAGATCAATGATGTGTTAAGTGTATGTTTCCTATAATATTAATAGAATGGTGAAGAATTCTTGAGACTTGTGTTTGTTTTCTTGAAAGGTAATGGTATCCCTAGAAGGGTCAAAAGTTAAAGGATACTAAATGTTTTGAATCTTAATTATGGTCGTAGATAATATTACCCCCTGATCCTACCTATAATATAATGTTGTGCACTCTATCTTCTTACAAATACCTAGTTGAATTTTATCCTACTCAAGGTATCTTAGAAATAGATTTTTTTTTGATCCTTAAAAGAAAGAAATGATTGTGGTAGTACTTGATAGGATTAAAAGGGAAATAATTAAATTACATGGCTAATAATATGTACCTAGGAAAGAAGTGAAAAAAAAATAAAAAATAAATAAGGAACAAATAATCTACTGTCATATGTATTTCTCTCTCTCTCTCTCTTCCCTCTTAAGAAATAAGTTTTGCATGAATAAAATTGTTTAGACAAGGCAATAATATATTAGGAAAATTTGTAAATACTCAATTAGGAAACCCTTGGGTGAAGGACCTATGTCCCCAAGATTTTATCATAGGCTATAATTCACATTTTCATTTAGGAAGAGGAATTTTTGTCCCTATCTTGGTAAGAAGTTATATCCTTTCTGCATATCTTATTAAATTGCACAAAAAGGATTTAAGATAACATAATCAAAAAATTCTAGGGAAGAGTATGTGTGATGATGGATTATCTGTACTAATGATAGAAGTGTTTTTATTAAATATATCTCTTGCAAAATGCCTAGTGAATAGTTAGGATCATAGATGGGTATTTTGGAAACAAATTCATGTTTTTTATACATTGTGATCAACACCATAGCAGTAAGAAATTAACAACATTAAGTGATTGAAAAACTATGAATAAGGAGTTGTTGTGGTAAATAAATGTTATAGAAATATACCTTACTCAATTTCTACTTAGAACTGATGTTATCTCAAAATTTTAAAGTGTATGAGGGTAATGTTTCAAATAGGTAAAGGGTATAAATTAAAGTTATGTACAGTAGTTAATGTTATTAATTTAGATGTTGTGGTTATAGTAGTAGGACTTGTATACTTCTTTCTCTCTTGATGGATCTATGATCATTATGAAATAAAGAATTTGAAATAACTCTTAAGTAAATGCTATATGGAAACCTCCTGACATGCAAATTAGGGAAAAGTGCATAGATAAATAGTAAGCTTTAAGAAGGGATCCCAACTTAATGAATAATAGTGCAATAAATTGTAAATTGTTTAGATCTCCTCTAGGGTGTGAATGTGTTTTTGGAAATCAAGCACTACAACTATTGTGAAAGATGACTTAGAATATGTATATTATAAAATTTGTGTGTCCTATGTCATTGGAATTCTACTTAAAGCTTTGATGGAAATGAATATTTCTTATAAAACTATGTGTTAATGAAAATGGTAAGTTTCAAGTATCTAGATTGTTTTATTTTCATGATTACAAAAGTAAATAAAAATTATTTGATGTATTCCCTTCATGATCATAACAAATATAAATGTTACATACCTCTATATGTTTGGTATTCATAGCTTGTAAGGGACACAAATTTTGGACCCTATTTGTAATAAGGTCTCACAGGTTGTATTATGTAGGGTTAGATTATGTCTCAAAAGGGAAAATATATCATAAATTATTTCTTTCTTTTTATACTGGTTACCATAGATAGGAACTTTGATATTGTGAAAGGAAGTGATAATCTCAGTTAGTAAAACATGCAATTTCATAATATATTGATATTAGTGAGTAAACATGAATACCTTAGAGTTTCGACTTGATAACAATAATTTTTATGTAATTTCAACTATCTTGTTAACAAACTTACTGCATAAAGTGATAGAATCACATAGTTAATTCTTTTTAAAAGTCATTACTAATTGAACTGAGTTAATCTACACTAAAGTTGTAATAAGATAGAATTTACCAAAACTCTTGATAGGAGAAGTATGTGTGCAGTCATTAAATGAGGTTCTAGAATAGTAATATTACAATTCTGTTAGATAATGTGTGATATATAGTTCACATTCCCGACTTCCAAGAGTAAGTCAAATCTTAGTGGGGGAGGATGTAATACCCCTCTAACCCTAATATAAGTTTTGTGTTTTTGAAAGAATTAAGATCCTTCGATGTTTTCTTACAGCTTAAGTTGTACATGATACTTGTTTGATCTATTCCTATAGTTGTTTATAATAATTTCATACGCTAGTACTCAATGATTCTAATATCAGACATACTATCTAAAGGTATCATTTTTGTATGTATTTATCTCCATGTATGTATTGAGTACCTACAAGACCTTTATGAACATAGTTAGGATGTTATATGATATGTACTTGATAGATATATATATAAGTGGTTATTTATATTTTCTTCTATTAAGGTTACCTTGGATGAATCTTGTATCTCACTTGATGATTTGATTATGTTAATTTATTATTAGTATTGATAAGAGACTAACACAATGCTTGAGATTCTAACCTTCATTATGATGATGCTACATGCTTTGAGTGTATATATATACATGATGTGTTTTCATGATTCAGGACGAAGTCGTAGTTACTCACATAGCTGAGGTCCACACGATGTATCGATCCTGGTCATCTGTCTGCAATGTTTTCTTTTATATGTATATCTGTGCATATGTATTTCTTCTTTGTGATGCAGGCTTGCAGGTACCGGGCATCAACTTCACCTGGCTTCACAGGTCTGAGCATGCCCTCAAATCCTCGATGGTTGTTGTTATGGAGATAGTACTAAGGCCCCTACATGAGTCTTCCTTTGTCATTATTCCAATTTGGGAATATTAGGGTTCCTTCTTTGTCAGTCAACCTTTGGGTCAAAAACCCAGATCCAACGCACCCGGTTGGGCATGGTTGTAGTTAGTGCCTTGTGGCCACTTGAATTCATTTGGTTGTATGATTTGTTTACTCATTTTATTTATTTCTCCTTCTTGGTATGATTCTTAGTTAATCTTTCTATGTTGTGTTTTAGGAGTTTGGCTTGACTTTCCTTGTTGACTTTGGTTGACCTTGTTTGATCTTATAGTTTTCTCGATATGTTTCATAGATGATTTGTATGGCCTCTTTGGATGATTAGATTTATTTTGAGGCATGTGATTTTATTCTACCTCAGTGTTATATCCTATAGTAATTATAAATAGGTAATAATATTGTGATCTATTACTTCATAATCTTATAGATTATAGTGTTTGGTATTTGGCATGTATCTATATAAATATAAATATATATATATATATATATATATATGGAAATATATATATGGGTGCACACATATATGTATTTATATATATATAATTTCTATGTGATTATATGTTAATTATTGTAGATATTGTTGATGGTGTATATTTCGGGATTAATGTAAAGTATAATATTATTAATAATTAAATATTAAATAATGCGAGGTATATTATTCTCAATTGTTAATTATTAATAATGAGGATAGGTTATATATATAGATATTGATGTAATTAATGATTGCATATGCATATATGTTAGGATAATATTACATATGTGTATGAATGAATACAAATAATCTTTTATTGTATATTTGAGTAATATAGTTGTATGATATTAAGTTATTTTATAATACCTTTTAGTTAAGAGTTAGTTGGGAATTGGTTACTTTTCCTCTCAACCTTTGGAAATTTATTTATATGCACTACTTTCTCATTTGAAGAGAGGGGATTTTGGGGCTGAAGCATTGAGGAGAGGATGGCCTTACTTTTCATGGAGATTTTGGAGAGAAAACTTGGAGATGTGAAGGAGAGTTTGTAAGCATATGTCTTTAAGAATTTTTGGTTATCTTTGCTTTTGGGAGAGAGACATTTTTGTGAGAATTTCAGTAGTTGAGAGAGGGATTATTTGCTATGGGATTATTTCTTTCTTTCATGGAGATTTCTGAAAGTGGATAGGGTTTGAAGGATGCATCTCAAGTTTGGATTTGTCTTCTCTTTTGTTTCCTTCCTTCTTCGATTCAACCTTCGTAGGACATGAGGTATGGATTGAATATTTTAGTTACTTGATGTATCTGATAGATTATAGATCTATTTATATATTATCATTATTTATTATATCTGTACTTTTCATTTGTATGGTTATTTTAAAGTTTTGAGTTTTTGTTTGTAAGAATTGGCATGTGTTTTCCTAGGGTTTTTAGCAACCCATTTTTGGAGATCTATTATTATAACAATTTAAGTTGCATCTATGGTTTTAATAAATTAATTTTCTGGAAGTAAAATTCACAGATCTCAAATGGGTATCTCTCTGATTTTATTTTTAGGGTCAAATTAATGCTTTATTTTTGACATTTTGGCAGACCATTCCTATCCATTCTTGATTCTGAATTTTCTGTCAAATGTATTCGTATACTACAGGCTGATATGATTATATAAAAGTCTAAATTTGATATTATATATTCCATTAAGTCTGATCTTTCATTTCCAATTGGTTTGGTGAATTTTAATTATGTTTTGTGAAAATTACAACCGTTTTAGTGAAGGCAGGTCTGAACCCTAACCAGAATTTTTTGTTTTAAACCAGAAGTCATAACTTTCTTTCCCACCATTGGATCTTCCTAAAAAAAAAATTGAGTGTCCATAATTATGTTATCTAAATCTCCACCAAAGAGATTTCATTTATTTTATGTTTTGTGGAAGATATGGATGACTGTTCTATGATGACTATTCTTTGCATTTAATCCTTGCTTGAAATAATTCAATTTAAGAACATCATTAAGTTTTAAGGTTTCGTATGGTTACCAGAGGCTATTAGAATTTGTTTTCGGTTAATTGGGTCTATTTATACTCTGAATATGTTTATAATATCACTTGGATGTCTTCTTATATGTTTGGAACATTCTGAATGCCATATTGGGTTTAGGGTTGTCAAGTGGACTAGGGACAACATATGTTTTCCTAAACTCAATCAAATGTTGTTATGAAATTGATATGAATACTTGATGATGAATCTATTATGTTCTTATGATTTTTATATGTATGTTAGGGAACCTAAGTACACTAGGTGAGTGGCTCATAGTGAGGGGCCAGGGCCCTAAGTGGCTAGTACCAGGATAACCTACTATGAGTTATTTAATCAAGTGATAACCTAAATAAATGAATTGGGAATGGGAGGTTATTGGAATGGGAAATTACACATTAATCAAGATTAATTGTGCCTCGCCCATTCCTTTAGTGCTAGTAAAGACTAAGGATGGGAGTGGGAGAAGGTACCTATGCGTAGGTACAACTGAATGACCTTGTCTGTACGAGAGGCATTTGGTTCCGCATGTGCCTACTTGGGGGCCGGGGCCAAGAGTGGCTAGTACCAGGACAACCCAAGGGGTGAGGGCTATGCGATGACACTCACCTAGCTTGTAGCTTAGAGTCTCTATCAAATTTGATCATGCCTCTGGTATTCCTTGTGGTCTTCTTGTCTTTTCTTTTTTGTTCCGACTTTGGGGAACTTTTATCACCACCTTAGGAATTTTCTAGTTGTTACCTCTTGTATGGGTCTTTGGTTCTATCTCCTAGCTCGGGGGAGTGGGCCTATTGGTTCCACGTGGTTGGGTGGTTAATATTTATATCGAGGTATTGATCGTGATTCTCTGGATGATCCTAGCACATATTCCTTTCCAGATCTACAGTTGAAGATTTCTTATTGGATATTTTAATATGTTGAGATGTACTTATGTATTTGAATTCATGTAATTTTTAATCTTCTAAAATGAGTCTTGAGTATTGATGTAATCTCAATTCAAAGCAATGCATAAGGGAATGGGTAGTTCTAGGTAAAAGAAAGGGAAAATAATGTGGAATATTGGACATGTTACTAGCATTAAAAGAAAGTGTTTATGTTATTTCTCCTATCCTCTTATGTTGTCCATATGTAAAGGAAATAATCTTAAATATAGTTATATATAATGATGTATCACAAAAATAATGTATTCTCTCTTGATGAAAGGATCCGAGGAAATTATTGAGAAATGATAGGTTAGTGATTGGAATTATTAACAATGAATGGTTATGAAACAATGCAATAAAATAGTAACTTGATTATAATGTTAATACTTGGTTCATGTTAATGAAATACGTAGGATAATGCCTACCTTAATGAATATTAATCTCTTACCTAAATTATTAGAGAAAAGTGATATAAAGGATAGTAGATGTAGATGAAATCAATATGAATTTATGGAATGAATTGATAAAAGGAATAATGATGTTGGATGATTAACCTATGTTTAATAAAAAAAAATAAGTTAGGGACATTTAACTTGGTGCATTAAAATGAATGTAAATCTTTTAAGCTCATGATTCCGTGAATATCTTATGCATGTAAATGGTTTATATGATGTTGCTTAGGTAGCGACGTTAGGGAACCCGGGAGGACTTAAGTTGTATAAATCTTACATTCAAGTAGTAGAAAATTATTTCTTCTTTTAGAAATATGAAGTGTAATGATGAATATTATTCTAGTTAAAATAAATAAATAAATTAATTAAAAATTCACTACTTTCATTTTATAGAGGTTTTATGTCTTGTCCTCTTGGGTTGCCTGGCGGGGCGTTACATCATCATGCCATGAAGGTGAGTAGCAATCACAGCCTAGGAAATGATAACAGTGTACACTAATTCAACATATGGCTTGCAGCCTCAATGAAAAACCCATGGGTCATCATTGAAGCATGCCATATGATCAAAATAGAGAAGCAGATGGATGGAATGTTTAAATGGATTCCCTAGCTTGTGGGTAATCAATGATACTCCAAGAAAGTAATAATAGTGGTAATATGAAGAGCACGACCCAAGGGCATATGCCATGTAAATCAATGGTGGACACTAGTTAGCATAGCAGAAAAGGAAATGTGTTTCCAGTGATGCCATGAGGATCATGTGTTCTAAAAGCAGTAATCAATATAACTAGAGAATCCAATGAACACACATTAGCATGATTCCCTAGTTCAATAACATAGTAGGTGTGATAAAATCAAAGATGTAGATCAGGCTCACGGGCTGTAGTAACAAAAAATAAACATTATATGATGCCCTAGCTCATAATAAAATAGCGAGAATCTAGATCTAAATTCCATAATCAAATGATCCAAAGAAATGAACTCAATGCCATGGACACAATAGAGCATGGAGTAATGATCATAGTAAGATGTTCCCTCTAAATACATGATGGTATTCAATCAAGTGATCAAATGAAAAGGAGATAATGACATAATTCCTACCTCAATGAGCTTCCATTTGATAAGGAGAGTAAAAGCCAAGTTTCCAAAACCAAGCTCAAATATCAAAGGCCCAAGTCTAGATAAAAACTATAACCCCTATACATAGTATCGAATCTTCCCTAGCTGATGAGGTTTTGCAATTGCAAGCCTTTAAAAAATTTGTCGTAGTAATAATGAAATGAGAAATGAAATATTTTTTTCTAAGTTATGCTCATGTTCATCAAAATTTTGATGTACACGGTATTGGTTGAACTTTCGACTAACACGGGCATGGATTAAAAAAAAAAAAAAAAGTTTTCCTTCTATAATCTGACCAACCAAAACCTTTTTATTTCATGGTCAAAAATTTTGGTAGAAAAACTAGGTCAATGTACTAGTTTTTTCAATGTTATTAACTTGTAAGATATTTTTCATTAAGTTTTCTTCTAAATAGGAGTTAGGATTATTAGAGTCATTTTCATTATTATTAGTGTTCATGTTTCTGCTATGCAAATCTTACTCTAGTGATCTAGCATTAGAACTGTCTCCCTCTTCAAGCAAGACTTTAGGATAAAATTTATGTATCACATCCACTTCTATATCCATAGTACCATCAGAAAGAGAATCCCATTCATATTAGTGTGAGTCTACCTAACTATGATCTGAAACCCCCAAGAAGTGGGCAATAGTCATCGATACTTCATCTTATTCATTAGCTTGGTTCTCTTCTTCTTACAATGGTTCTTGTGAAGTTATCATCTCTAGTTCTCCATCAAAGTGAGGTATGTCAAAGATGGGAAGCTCTTGTTCTTGTTCTTCTTTAGGTTCTTCTACTTGTCTTTCTTCTAGTTCCTATTTGAAATTGGTACCAATTTCTGATAATGGGTCTCCCTATAAGAGAAAAAACCTTTCATAGGAAATAGGTTGTCCTTCTACCTCTTCTTCATCATCCGAGTCTCTTGATCTGTCAAATACAGGACCACTTTCTACAATAGGATGAGATGTTTCCTCCTTGAAACCTAATCCAGTCTTGTCCTTCATGTTTCTAAAATCCATGTGTATAGGTTCCACAAGTCCTTGTTTGCTTTGTACCAAGGGTCATTTTCCTTTGTATCCCATTTGTTTCATGATCTCATATCCCTTTCCATATTTTTTTGTACCTATCTCAACATCTTTGATATTTCCATCCTCTTCATTTTCCTTATAAAGCCATTGCAAGACAACTTTCTCTTCATTTTCGTCTTTAAGAGACATTTTTTCTTTGACTATTCTAGTTCCTTCATGTATTGTTAGAACACTACAATTGGAAGGTGTAAATGTTGATGAAGGTCTTGTTTGAAATTTAGTTGAGAAATGTGATACTGAGAGGGGGGAGGGGGGGGGGGGTGAATTAGATATCACCTATTAATCCAATTTAACATAATGGAAAAACTTCATAGCATTATCAAAAATCTTCATTAATGTAATGAAAGTAATGCACTAAACATCATTCATGAAAATACTCATAACACAATAACTTGGTTACCCATAAAACCTTGAAAGGTTAAACTGGGGTGGGGATGACACCCACAAATCTTCACTACTGTTAGGGCTACAAATTTGATCACAAAATATGATCTCCTCTATAAGGGGTCTACCATGTTAAGAGCTAAAAGATGTATACAATCTACCTTGCAAAAATATTTAAAACTTACAATTAATTAAGCACTCAATTAAGAGATTACATAAGGTTTGTTAAAACTAATTTGTTAAGAGATTTACCCTGATACACTTGTTAGAATGTCTTATTACCCGATCCTTTGGTTTGCACTATATGCTAATTACAGATCTTCTCCTTCCAGTATGATTTGATCTTACCTGTCAAATTTAACAATGTTTTGTCCTTCAGTACAATACTCTGTTTCACTTGGTCACTCAACTCTATCAGAATACTTCACTAGTTTGAATGTATTTACTATTGTAATGAGCATGGTATAAAAAGACAAGTGAGAACACCACAAAAAAATGGGAAAAAAGTTTATTGGTTGCTTGGAATAGAGTTTTAAGGGCTTCAACAAAAAGATCACAAAATGTATAAGGGGGAAGTGCCAAAGCTAAAAAAGGACAACTTTACAATATGGAAAAGCTGAATGAGACTACATATATCTAGTATTGGAAATTATGCCCTCACCCTATTGGATAATGGATACTTAGCACCACCTAAAGGACCTTTGAATCTTGATCAATTAAGAGATAGACATGAGCATAATATTACTATGATGGAGATTGCTTCTACTCTATCTAATGTTGAATTTGAAGATGTCAACGATTGTCTTACTTCAAGGGAAATGTGGGATAAACTTTCTCAAGTTTATAGTGGTGATGCAAATGTGAAAAGAGCTAGAGCTGAAAGTTTAAGAGGAAGATTTGATGATATGAAAATGAAGGAAGGAGAAAATATTGTGTAGTATACAAACCGAATAAAGGAGGTAGTTAATGCTATTAGAGGATCTGGTGGTGTCATTGAAGAAGATACAGTGGTAAGTAAAATCTTGAGAACCTTATTACCTGTTTATACGATCAAAATTTATGCAATACATGAAATGAGGTCTTCACTTGCTAGTACTGTTACTCTTGATAATCTAATTGGTAAACTAACAACTTTTGAGCTGAACAAATTTGATATTAGTGTTGTACCATCTCCTGAATCTACTTTTATGTCTTTTTTGAAGATCAGCAAGTCTAGTAGTAGAAATAATAGAAATGATACTAACAGTAATATTGATGATGAGGTTGATGAGCTTGAAGCTCTTATGGCTAGAATATTACCTAAAGGTAAAGCTAGATATAAGGGTAAATTACCTTTAGCATGTTTTAACTGGAAAGAAGTTTGTCATATTACTGCTAGATGCCCAAATAGGAAAGAAGATGATAGAAACAAAGATCGATCTGGTGAAGGAAGCTATGGAAGAAAAAGCAATAGAAGTTATCAATACTACAATAGGGATAATTGAGACAAAAATGACAAGGGAAAGAAGGTGTGCTACATTGATGAGGAGAATGATACTTATAGAGATACCGATGAAGATGTGGAGATAGTATTTGTTGCAATGAAGGATGATTTTGAGGAAGAAGAAAGGTATGTAGAGACAACACTAATTTTGGAAGTAAGTAAAAATGATATATGGATTATTGATAGTGGCTACACACATCACATGACTGGTGATGAAGAAAAATTTGATCATCTCGAGCAATATAATGGAGCATCTGTAAAAATAGGCAATCATACACCATGTATGGTTAGAGGAAAGGGATCTTTACTGATAAATGATAAAATAAGATGTGATAATGCTTATTGGGTAGAAGGACTAAACTAAAATCTACTAAGTGTGGCATAGCTTAACAACTCAAGTCACTGAGTAGCTTTTGAGAGTAAAAAGGTAAAAATATTTGACGAAGGAGGAAAAATTGTTGGAATAGGAGCACAATCCAAAGGTAACTTGTTTTATCTTGACAATGTTGAGTCTTCCTATTTGATGATGAAAAATGAGGATGCATGGTTTTGGCATAAAAGGTTGTCATGTGAACTTTGATAACATGATTAAAATTAGTAGAAATAAAAAAGTTAGAGGTATGCCTAGCCTAGCAAAGCCTGATCATGTTATGTGTCATGGATGCCAAAAGTGAAAAATGACAAAATCTAGTTTTAAGAGTAAAGACTATTCAGATTTATTTTTTTGGATCTAGTTCACATTAACCTATGTGGTCCCATGAGAACACAAAGCTATTATGGAGATAGATATTTCATTTTGTTTGTTGATGATTACACTAGATTAATGACTGTAATGTTCTTAAAAGTGAAATCAGAAGCATTTAAGATGTTTAAATGGTACAAAGAAAAAGTAGAAAAAGAAATTGGGAAGGAACTGAAATGCTTGAGATCTAATAGAGGTGGTGAATTTATCTTTGATGAATTTACTAACTATTGTAATGAGCATGGTATAAAAATATAGGTTTCTACACCAAGAACACCACAACAAAATGAGATTGTTGAAATAAGGAATAGGTCAATTATTGATTGTGTAAGGACACTAATGATAGAGAAGAATGTGGCTCAAACATAATAGAGAGTGGTAGTTAGTACAACTGTATATGTTCTAAACTGAGTATAATTGAAGGACACAAACAAAACACCCTATGAGTTATGGTTTGATCACAAACCAACTATAAGTTACTTCAGAATTTTTGGTAACAAATGTTTTATTCTGAAAGATGAAAGAAATGGAAAGTTTGACTCTAAAGGGGATGAAGGGATATTTCATGGATATTCCACTAAAAACAAAGCTTACAAGTGTCTAAATAAAGTTATTAATAAAATGATTGAAAGTACTAATGTCAGGGTTGATAAATTTGATAATAACAATAGTGAAGAAAGTACTAGAGAGCCAGAAGACTATGGTAGATTCACTTACATTAAACATCCAAAGAACCTACCAAAGCCATAGGTATAGTCGATTAGGCACCAGGAAGAGAACACCAAGGAACAACCAAGGGAAACTAACACTCAAGAAGGGGATACCGAGCAAGTAAATGAACTTGAACAGGATGAACAACAAAGAAGAGATCAAGTACTTGTAAGATTTGTTAGAAGACATCATCTTGAGAACCAAATCATTGGAGACAAGAAAGCTAGCATGATTACAATAAGTAAGTTGAGACAAGGTACATGCTTAGTTTGTGAATTTGAACCAAAAAATGTTAAAGTTGCATTGGAGAATGAAGAATGGATAAATGCAATGAATAAAGAGATAGAATAAATAGAGAAAAAAAATATATGGACCTTAGTACCTAGGCCTAAAGATAATAAGATTATCAGTACTAAATGGATTTATAGAAACAAGATGAATGAGAATGGATAAGTTACAAGGAACAAAGCTAGACTTGTATGCAAGAGATATGCATAGGAGAAAGGAATAGATTATGTTGAGACATTCACACCTATTGCTAGACATGAAGGAGTCTACATGTTACTTGCATATGCAGCACACAAGAAGTTCAAATTTTATCAAATGGATGTTATGTCTGCTTTTCTGAATGGGATTCTAGAAGAGGAGGTCTACATAGAACAACCAGAAGGGTTTATTGATCCATACATGAAATAAATGGTATGTAGACTACAAAAATATTTATATGGTCTAAAGAAAGCACCTAGAGCTTGGTATGAAAGGCTGCATACTTATTTGTTAAGTATTGGTTTTACTAGAACTAGTGAGAACAACAATTTATATATGAAAGGTGAGTTTGATGAAACTATTTTAATTGCTAAAATATTTGTGGATGATATTATTTTTGGAGGACAAGATCATATATGTAAGTCATTTGCTGATGAGATGAGAAAAGAGTTTGAAATGTCTATGTTTGGAGAGATTAAGTTCTTTCTAGGATTGTAGGTTATTCAACAAAATGAAGGAATATTCATCACACAATCTAAGTATATAAAGGATGTACTAAGAACATTTGGCATGGAAAATGCTAAGCCAGTTGGAACACCAATGGTGATAGGTTGCAAATTGACTAAAGATGATGAATCCACCAAGGTAAATCAGACATTGTACCAATCCATGATTGGTAAATTGATGCTTAGAGTACATAGTAAACTAGACATTGCACATTTAGTGGGGATTGTTGCTAGATTTTCTATGAATCCAAAGGATTCATACATGGTTGCAGTAAAAATAATCCTTAGATACTTGAAGAAAACATAGGAATATGCATTATGGTGTTCTAAGGAAGGCAAGTTTGAACTAAGAGTTTACACCGACACAAAAAGGGATGGAAATGTAGATGATAGAAAAAGTACCACTAGAGGAGCATTTTTCTTTGGTGAAAGAATTGTTACTTGGAAAAGTAAGAAACAACCTTGTATTTCTTAGTCTACTATTGAAGTAGAGTATGTTTCTACTACTACAAAGTATTCAAATATTGCTTACATCAAGCAAGTGTTGGAAGGGATGAACGAGGTAATCATAGAGCTGGTGATTATATATTGTGACAACACAAGTGCAATAATATGTCTAAGAATCCTTTAATGCACTCAAAGACCAAGAATATTTCTATTAAGTATCACTACTTAAGAGACACAAGTATAGGAGAAGCAAGTTAAACTAGAGTATTTTACATCAAAAGAGCAACTTGCTGATATTTTTACCAAGCCTCTAGCAAAGGATACTTTTGAATACTTGAGGACAAGACTTGGGGTCTATCCCCTGTCTACCAATCACTAATGTGATCTGGAGGTTGCATTAGCCTAATCTTAGTAGAAGATCATTTTTCTTGATACAAAATAGCTCACACTTTGGATTTTGTCTAAGGTTGTGAAGATTTGAGGAGAGAGTACAAAAATTTGCATATTGGTATACTGAGATACATTGTCTACACCAAACAATAGAGAGTTACTTAGCTACTATAGAGGTATATGTTTTATTTTTCTTTGGCATTGTTTTCAAAGGGAGAGATGAAATACTAGACAAAGATTGTTGTCAAAAGGGACAACTAGAAGGAGAGATAAACTGAAGAAGTTAGGGAGAGTATTGAATAGAAGGAATCTGAGAAGAGCTAAATGATCAAATCTATAGAGGAAAGTCTATAATATAATGTTGTCATATAACATAGTGATTAAATATATTATCAAGCTAGGGAGAGCTTACCGAGATACAACATTTTTTCATATAGTTGTAGAATACATGTTTGGTATGTGTATGGTCTATTTCATATTATTTGAGTTGTCATCGATGCAAAAGGGAGAGATTGATGAACTAAAACTAAATGAGAACCTAATTGATGAACTATAAGTGATTAGAGATCATTGAGTATTGAATGGTTATGTAAGATAATTGAATTAGTCATTTTGTTTTCATTGATCTCAAATAGTTTTTAACAAAACTTATCATGATAGTTGCAAATATATGAACATCTATAAAGAGGAGAGAAGAGATGATGAATCGAGATATCTACATTGAGGAAGATGGATATGAAAAATGAGGATAAGGAATACTTTGGGTAACTTATCAAGATGAGTCTATGAGTTCATATGGTTGACTTGATTATATTGCATTAATCAGTTATGAAGTAGGAAGAAAAATGTTGCAAAGTAGTGTGGTCGGTTAATGAAGGATTTCCAATATACACCAAGCCATTATTGTGTATATCAAGTGACAGTATTAACTGAGCTTGTATTCATCAATGCACTTCTTTGATAACTGAGTATGGACAAAAGAATTAAATGATTAGTTTAGCCGATAGGAATTGATGAGCTTTAAAGTGTTATGATTTTGAGGTGGAAGATAAATTTTTTTACAAGATCAATTGCTAACAAAATTCAAAGAAGGTCTAAAGCATGGAATTGAAAAGTGTCATTGACACATTTGTTGAGGAAGGTTTAAGTAGCAAAATCAATGAAGGAGATTAAGCAGAAAAATCTGATGGATGAAAATAAAATGCTTTACTCGTCTATTTAAGAGACATTGATTTCATTGTGTAATAGATGCCAGAAGAAGGAGACTATAGAGATATCACATGAACATAGCTTCATGCATGCCTGATCAAACTAGTTGAAGAAGAACCAAACTGTAGAGTTAATCGAGCATCAAAGAGCTTTTACCAAGTGACAGTAAGTTATTGAATGTTGAAGAATTGAATTGAAATAATGATTAGAAGATTTGTATAGACTTAGAATAGATCTAAAAATATGAAAAATCAAGTTGTATTGTATTCAGATCCCCTATTGTTTCAGTTTAACCATTATAAATAGATAAAATCTCTTAACCAAGTGGACTTGAATGTTGGTTGGATGATAACTATTAGTGTTAAATCCTCTAATAAGGTCACACCTTACAGTGTGTTTTGTAACCTTTAACAAGGTTGGCTCTTCACCAAGCTCACTCCAGAAGAGTGAAAATATTTTGGGTTGCTGGTCCTAGGTGGCTTTTCCCTTTGTAGGGTTTCCAAATTAAATCTTTGTGTTATGTGTTTATGTGGTGATTGTTTGGATATCATGTGAACTTTACATATTGTATATTTGATTTGGTCAATAATCACTATGAGCAATTAACTGATAATTGGTAAAGTCATGAATAGTTTAGTATTATTGTTTACCAAGCTACATAATTATCTAAATTTGTTTTTAAGTAATACATTTTGTATTTGGGACTATGGATAACTAATTCATCCCCCTCTCAGCTATTCTAACACTCTTATCTTACCATCATTAGCCATCAACTCAGCTATCCTTCCTTGTGAATGTTGAAGCTTGGCATAATGTTTGGAACTGGAACTTGCATCCCAGCTCAAGGATTGGTCATTAGACTCTATTTCTTATTGTAGTTTGTCTACCAAATCTTGGTTGGCCTTCATAAATTATTCTACATTTCATGGTTTTGAATAAAAATATTGTGCATTCACTACCACTGCTTCTGAATCTATTATCTAGGTAGAGAGTTCTACTTGCTTTATTGCAATCTTGATAGAGAGTTTGTTCAACACCTTTGTTTCAAACTTCCTTTTTGACCACTACAACAACTTATCATTGGCTTCACTTTCTTCATTGGTCACTTTCTTGACTATATGTACAAGTTTTTCTAGTATGGGGTTAGAGTCATTTACATCAATCATGTCAAAAGCATCAATAAATATTTCTTTTATCTCATGTAAGACTTTCTTTTGTTGATTTTCTCTTCTTAATTCTTCTTGCCTACTTTTTCTCTTCAATAGATCTTGCAATATATGCATCTTCTCATATGATAAGTTATCAGAATCCCATTTTAGAATTACAATAACCTTGTTAATTGTTACTTCTAGTGAAGAAACTTTCACCTTCTTCTTCTGTGCCTTCTTCCTCGGTGTACTACCACTCGACATTTGTACAAGAGCTTTTATTGGCTCTTACTCCTTAGAATCTTGGATCTCAATAGATTTGTCCTTCTCTTGTTTTCCCTTATCCTCCACATGATGAGTTACATTCACTGATGCAAACTATTCTGCTTTCTCCTTCTATGACTAGTGAAAAATGTAAACTGATGTGTAGTTGTTGACTGGTTTTGTTCCTCGGTAGTGCTCATACTAGCTAACATGTAAACTATAAAAACTTTGATTTTGGTAGGGGTTGATGTGACAGTTGATGTATTAGCAATTTTAGGATAATCTTTTACTTGTAAGAGCATAGTAAATTACTGCCCAACAAAGATGTATCTTTTGTGTCCTCGGCTTGTATGCCTTCTTCAGTCAATACCTGAGACTTTTCTAGGGTATCCTCTATGATTTCAACAATACTTCAAATAACTTTTGACATTTGTCTTCCTTGGGAGATTCTTTCTCCTGAATACGTGGCTGAATTATATCTTGTGCATTATTTGTCTCAGCACCCTTAGATGTGCTTGCATCTTGATGTGCATCCTTATCAATAAGAAAACTATTAATTATCTTCCAAGTCCTTAGACTTTCCTATACAACATCCTCAACCTTGTGTTGAAGGATAGAGTAAGCTCTAAGTTTAGGAATGAACCTTTTCCTGTACTCTTCCATAACTTTTTGAATACTAGTAGGGGACATATCTAGTGCCACTTGAGCTAGAGTGCTCTCCCTTATTTGCTTCTCAGTCATTAGAGAAAACTCCCATTTTTGTGCAACACTATTACTTAACTCCTTAGGATGAGTTTCCCCAATTGTATAGGTAACATCTTGAAAGTGCATAGCATTTTAAGAATAGCTTCTTCTATTTTCTCCTTATCCCCAATACTCAAATTCTCAAATCTTAATTGCTTCAAACCTACAATGCCAGTAGAGTTCTTGATAGTGTGGCATATTTCATCCACATTTTGTGTTTTACTCTATAGTGCAACCTTCTTCTTTACCTCCTCATCATATTTTTCTAAAATAAGTTTCCTTCGAGACCTTTTTCTTATCTGACTCAACACTACCTTAGGTTGAACTGATTTTCTTTTCCCTGATGCAAGGGTTTTCTTTTGTGGTTCGACAGCTACAGCTGTGGATGTTGCCCTTATTCTCAGGCAGAGTACAGGTGATGATGTAACCTTAGGTTTTTGTATCTTCTTACTCATAGGCTCAACAATAACTTCCTTCTTT
The DNA here is from genome assembly GCA_027943335.1 of Chamaecyparis obtusa. Classification (NCBI taxonomy): domain Eukaryota; kingdom Viridiplantae; phylum Streptophyta; class Pinopsida; order Cupressales; family Cupressaceae; genus Chamaecyparis; species Chamaecyparis obtusa. The sequence goes on from BSBK01007729.1 coordinate 405,707, forward strand.
CCTTTCTTCTTTTCTACTACTATCTCTTCTTCTTCATGATTCTCATTGGTATCACTTGCTTCATCTTCTCCTAGTCCTTGTGTTAATTCAAGAGGTGCACCCTCCTCTATTTCTCCCATCAGTTTTACTAGATTCTTCACAATTTTCTTTCTCTTTCTCTCCATGGTTGTAGCCTTCAATCCCATGGTTATTTTGGATTTGGCCTCTTCATATGTTCCAAAATAAGGAGGCTTACTATCAATTTCTTTGGCCAATGGTGTTGTTATTGTAGCTTTGGTCTCATCAATATCTACCTCATAAGGTAATGACATTAGCCATGAAACCCTCGGTAAAATAGCTTGTGCATATGTGAAATCTATGTCAACTAGGAAACACATGTCTTTGCTATACTTCTCAACTAAAGACATAGGAATTCTACTCCTCTTCCTCATTTTCTTCTTGAATTTAATGAAATAGTTATCCATTACACCCTCAATAATCTCTCCTATCTGATTGATAAATTTATGTATTTGAACTGTGACTAGCTTTTTCTTATCCCAAACTACTCCAATAGTTGGAAAACACTTTTGAATATAAAAGAATAGATAGATGAGTAGAGAACCAAAAATTCTTGGCTTTTTAGACTGAAGTTAGGTTCTCATCAAGTTGGGTCAGTTGGAGCTCGATGAGGTCATAAGTATGTCCTTTCTTGATAATTTTCTAAGCTTGGTCCACTACCATGCATGGGACACTATCCAATTGAATAGACTGATAAAATTTGTGAGAAAATATTCTCACTACAAAATCAATCTTCAGATCAGTGATGGTGGAGATTTTCATTCTGCGCTTATTCGATATTTCCTTAGTGTTTTCCTAAATTTCATCCTTGCTTAAACATTTGATTGTTCTCTTACCAAAAATCATAGGGTATCTAGTCACCTGGTGAGTCATGTCCTTTGTTATCAGTACTAGTCCATCCTCAAGAAAAATATGCATGTCATGCACTCTACTTAGTATGATTTTGATCTAGTCAACTTTCAAATTTTACAAAAAATATAGGGTATGAACTAACCCTTTCTCGACAACCTTTTGGTGTTCCATCTTTAACACCCCGTTGCTGCATAATTTGTCATAGGCTTCCCTAATCTCATAATCTTTAATTTATTCAATTTTGCACATGTAGCATGACCTAATATCATTCATCATCAAAACATTCTTCAGAATCAATGAAAAAGCTCCATTAAGATCTCCCATGATCACACTCTCTGGAACAGTCTGAAACTTCTATGGCTTGGTCACGTCATTCCTTACTAACTGAACTTAAAAAACCTCCTTTCCTTATTTCTTCATTACAACAGATGAAGATGATGCCATTGATTTCAACTTAAGATTTCTCAAAAAAAAAATTCTTGGTAGGGTACCTTTACGTAAGTGTTCTGCAGATGATTTGTCGACGACACATTGAAAAGATTTGAAATCACCTTCAAACATATAGGTTACACACTCTTTGATCACTCAAAGAAATTTCTATTTGCTATTGAAATGAAATGAATGGTAATATTCCTCTTTATGGACTTCAAATGGTTGAAATAGGGCTTCATAAATGTTCCCTACACACTCTGGGTGGAATACAGTTGTCTTGGCAATATTATTCTAAGCTTGGCTAACATAAGTGAAGTCGACACAACCATTCAGATACAAATCAGTGTACATTACATCTCAGCTAAAATAGGTCCTCAACATATATTGATAACTCAGTCAAAACACTGACACCTAACATAAAAAAAATGAATTGTTCCACATGGGTCAAATATGTCCTAATGCATCTTTATCTATGTAAATATGGACTTTTACTCAACTTATGTTAGGAAATGATATAAGATAATATATAATGAGACTCAGTTCCATACATACCTTCTTTTCTTAGTTTGAAGAAGTGTGATCACTTGATCCATTGGATTGGGTGACCTTAGATGTACTTGCTTCACTTGTGCTTCCTTCTTCTTTCTTCTTCCATGTTTTGTTCATTTGATTTCTCAATTTCTCATTTAAATCTTCATTTGTACTTTGTTCATTTCTTGGAAAGGGTGATCTACAATCTCTCTTTAGATGGCCTATCTTGTAACATTTAAAGCACATCATACTTCCATTCATCCAACTTTTAGATATACCTCCGAAATGAGTCTTCAAACAATTTTCTCCAGTGTGTCCATATTTTCCATAGTAATGACAATCATACCAAGTGTTATAATCCCAATTTTATGAGTTACTCTTCATAGGTGACTTAGTCTATTCATTTGATGACCATTTATGTTTGGATCTATATTCAAATGCTCTATGTCCATACTTTTGACAGTTAAAATAGTGTCCTTGAAATTTTGGTGAGACTGGTGGACTCCTGACCTTAAACCTACACTCTTGAGCCTGATGTCCATGTTTCTTATAGTTAAAACAATGTCTATTAAATTTAGGTTTAGCATTAGACTTACCATGTTTTCTTCTATAAATGTTAGCTGTATGTCCTCACTTTCCATAGTGATGGCATGTAGCCTTGTTGTTCTTTGGTTTAGCATTCTTTTACTCTCCACTTTTTGATGATTCTCCTTTCTCAGTACATGGTGCATGCTCATTTAGTCCAAGTCCATATCTATCACCAGATCTTCTAGGTGACCTCAATAGTTCTTCAAATTATTTAGCAACTTCATTTGGTTTGTTCATCCTTTCATTAGTTTCATTTTCAAATATCAGTTCATTTCTTAGTTGATCATTCTCAGATCTCAGATTGTTAATTTCCATATCTTTTTTGCCCAATTCTTGATTAACTAGTAGTAGTTGATTTACCATATCTAGTTGATTGTTAGTCAACCTTTGCATTTCACTTGTCCTTTCATCAAGTCTTATTGATATTTGTATTTTGTATTCTTTAGCCATTGTCTTGTCTTCTTCAGCTTTCTTTTTCTATTCAACTTCTTCATAGAGTATCACAGATTGGATTTCTTGTTCTCTCTTTAGATTTATGATGTCATCACTTACTATACCTTTTTTCTCTAGTAGCTCTTTTATAGCCTTGTCACTTTCTATAGAGTTCCCATTATCAAATAATCTAATGGTGTCTTCTTCTTGATATTGTGATTCATTTTGCTAAATGGTAATTTCTCTCCTCCTGCTCAAAGATTTCTTCAGTTCTCCTCTGGCTTCTTCAAGTTGCTGCAATGCAAGTTGGACATCAATCTTATAATTCTCTATAAATTTTCCCAACTTATAAATCTCCATCTCAAGATCTTTATCCTCAAGTAGTTAGACTTCCTATAAGAAACCCTAGATCTCTAATACCAATTGTTGAAAATTTAGTTGGGAAATGTGATACTGAGAGGGGGGGTAATCATATATCACCTATTAATCCAATTTAACATATCTAAAAAAATTCTTAACATTATCAAAATCTTCATTAATTTCATGAAAGTAATGCACTAAACATCATTCATGAAATTACTCGTAACACAATAACTTGGTTACCTAGAAACCATTGAAAAGTAAAAATGGGGTGGGGATGACACCCACAAATCTTCACTACTACAGTATAAATTTTTATTGTTAGGGATACAAATTTGATCACAAAATATGATCTACCCTATGAGGGGTTTTCCTTGTTAAGAGCTAAAAGACTTATACAATCTACCTTGCAAAAGGATTTAAAACTTAAAACTAAGTAAGCACTCACTTAAGAGATTACATAAGGTCTGTTAAAACTACTTAGTTAAGAGATTTACCCTGATACCCTTTTTATAATGTCTCAGTACCTGGTCCTTCGGTCTGCACTATATGCTAATTATAGATTTTCTCCTTCTAGTATAATTTGATCTTATCTATCAAATTTATCTATGTTCTGTCCTTCACTGCAATACTCTATTTCACTCAGTCACTAAACTCTATCAGAATACTTCATTGGTCTGAATGTATTCTATGTTCTTTCCTCTCATTCACTTTGCATCCTCTCACACAAACTCACACACATTATATTAGGGTTTAGATTTCATCTAATATAGACAACTAATCTACTCCAAGATTTAAGATCTATGATCCAGATTTACTCTTTTTTCCATTTAAGCTTTCCTAATTAAGATTGGCTCCAAGTGTTGCATTGGGATCAATGATAGAAAAATAGGAGTGTAATCACCTTCGTGATTTCCTCAACAAACAAAATACAAAACATGAATATCGGCTAAAATATTTTACCTTGATGATTATACCATAACAAACTCATATGTCAATTCTAGTTAACTCGGTAATTAATGTCTCTGATACTTAAAATTCACTAATATCTCTAGTGCTTAGCATAAAATAATTCACATAACTCAGAAAAAACTAACTCAGCTAATAAAAAAGCAATCAGTGACCGTTGGCTTACTCGACAGTGACTACTATTGGGTAAATATACATTATATGACTTGGCCTATACATGATGACTCGGTCGCAGTGATGACCGACTAACATTGCCTAGATAATGACTAAGTGTAAGACACCAATAAACAATAAAAATATAAGAATCTATAGGTCTTCCTTGGGATCTAGGAGATATGGGGAGATCCGTTAGAGACATTGCACAATCTATCTTGTATTCATCCATACTCATTTCTTGAATATTGACCTTTTTAGCAAAGGTTCATAAAACCATTTCTTTAGATATCTTCACCTTATTGGAACTTTCTTTATTGTATGGAACCATGCTCTCTATTTGTTTAAGATTGTTACAAGGATATGTTGTGTTAGCTAGAATAGTCACCTCCACTCTATCATGAGGAAATTTTATGCATTGGTGGTTAGTAGAAGGCACAACTTGCATTGAGTGTATCCACTCCCTTCCAAGAAGAATGTTGTATGCAAGTGGTTAATCAAGAACTTGACATATGATATCTCTCTCCACTAGTCTCATTTTGATAGGTAAAACAACTAATCCTTTGGAGGATCTATCTTCTTCATCATAGGCTTTAATTTATATCTTTCTTCTAGGATCAATTGCATGTTCGGAGAATCCCAATTATTTTACCAAGTTATATGTATAGATGTTCAAACTAGCACCTTGATCTATCAAGAAAATCTTGACATAGTGTTTATGAATAAGAACCTCTAGATGCAAAGGTTGATTATGTGGATGGTTCAATGATTCGTCATCTATTAGAAAGTAAAGTTGACCAAGATAACTGGGAGGGGGGGTTGAATCAGTTATTAGATAAATATAACTTTTATTAACTTTAATATATTTTAACCATGTAAGAAATGTAATCAACAACCATAGAAAGATATATATACATGACAACATAATAACACAGGATATGGGTATGTGCAAGATCATGAGGGGCCAAAAAGTGGTGATGTTAGTTCAAAACTTTGACAATGTAGCTGACGAATTTTTTTTCACCCGAATTTGATAAAATGAAAAGGGCATCTTAAGGAGATTATCAGCTTTCTATCAATATAATTACTATCAAATTTTGAACTCGGTAAGTAATTATTAGTTATTTTCTAATTGAGCTACCTCTAAAGTGTTGATTTATATACTGATTAAAAAATGACTATAACTTTCAGATGGTATGACATTTTTGAAATCTAAAAAATGCGTCACATTCTATGCTTCGCCTACTATAAGAAAAATTAAATTAAATTAAATTTTGTAAAGTTTTGAATGAGTTAAGGTGGTCAAACATGGGAGTTTTTTATTCTGAAAATGTTGTAACAAAAAATTTATAATTAATTATTTTTTTAGAATAAAATTACAAAAAAATATGCGTCGCATCTGGGAATGAGTCTACTACTTATATATAAAATCTTATAATAAAATATTATTAGTTGATTATGATTAAGGTGGTCAGACATACACCTACTTTTTTTTTTCTTGAAATTTTTGTACTACTGCATTGAAATCTATACTTTTCACCAATCATACTAACTTTTTCTCAAAAAAGGCCTAGTAGTTTAGAAACTACATTCAATTTTCTATAGATTCTATTCTTACAACTTTTTGATATTAGGTCCATAGCTAGTTAAACTTTTCACGTCAAGTTGACTAACCCTTATTTGCTAATTTTTTATTGCCATTTAAAGGCATAGTTTGGCCTCTCATGATCTTGCACATACCCATATGTTGACTAGGGAACCTCTTGATCAAAGAGTAAACCCCAGTGGGAATGATACCCACAAAAGATGTTGATGCAGGAGCATCTTGTATCACAAAATAAAAAGGAGCATGATTAAAAAAATAAAGGAGAGAGAAAGTGAAAAAAGAGAAAAAAAGAGAGAACAAAAAAAAAAAAAAAAGAAAGAAAAAAATGATGAAAAAAAAAAAGAAAAAAAAAGAAGAATTTAAAAAAAAAAAAAAAGTTATTTCATTTTCTAAGGTGCATAGGTGAAATAAAAGAAAAATAAATAAATAAAATATAAATATAAATCATTTCATTTATCAAAGTATGTAGATGACATTTTAGAAATTTGTAGAAAGTTCTTGCATTTAATATTTGTAGTTAGGTAGTTACAACTTTCTATTTTCTTTTTGACCCACAAAGGTAATGTAATTTTCTAATTGGCCCACATAGTGGTGCTAAATATTAATTGGGTAGGTATTTAATATTTGTATTAAGGTAGTTATAAATATATTTTATCCTGCATTAGTTGTGTTGTAATATCTTAGGTGGGAAATGGCTATATAAATAAGGCGTTAGAGCATTTATAAGCAAGCTCTCATATTGTAGAATCTCCTATTGGAGAAGAAGCTCTCAAGTTGTAGGATCTTGTAATCAAGAAGAAGCTCTCAAGTTTAAGTTCTTAAGTTGTAAGCTCTTAGATTTAAAGCTTGAAAGATGTAAGATCTCTCAAGTTGTAATTATTTCCAAGTATTAATGTATGCTTTGTAAAGTATTTTATCTTCTCTTTGTCTCCATGTTGTTATGTTTTTTATTATGAGTTGGTTAGGGTGGTGTGGCCCTTCATCAGTGGTATCAGAGGGGTTGTGCCTTTCATCATTGGTATCAGAGCAGGAGCTCTTGAGTGTGTAGATAAAGCGCCGAACGTGAGGCAATTTGCACCAAGACCTTGGGTTGGGTGAAATTTTTCTTAAGAAGATATGAGTATGAAAAAAAGAAAGAAGAAAATGACTTTTGTGATTGGATGGATTCTTAGAATACTGGATTTGAAGAAGCAAGTGGCTAAATTAGAAGCGGAACTAAAAAAGAGAGATATCAAGAAGAGACAAGAGTTGCAATACTAGATTTGAAGAAGCAAGTGGCTGAATTAGAAGCAAGGCTGAAAAAGAGAAGAGTGATTCATCATAAAAGAGATGATAAAAAAATTTTAGATGTAAGAAAGAAAGAAGATAGAGTATCACACAAGTAGTACAAAAGAAGAGGAAGAGCATGAGGATGAAAAGATTCATGAACCTGAACTTGATAGAGATAATTTATTAATGAAGATTGCAGTAGTTGAGAAAGAGTGGAACGTCTTGGTTGGAGGTCAAAGGAAAGAAGTCATTACATACCTTCTTGAAGATACAAAAGAAGAAAACAAAGCTGAAGATATGAAAGAGGTAAATTTTTATGAATCATTGAATGCTAACTTTGAGATAGATTTGAAAGATAATAAAAATGGTTTATATGAGGACCTTGCAAGTGATGTTTGGTATGAAAAAGAAGATTTATATGGTATTATAGAGTTTATTACAGATGTATTAGATTTTAGAAGATTGGAGGAGAATGAGAGTTATAGATGGATGAAGTTGATTATAGAGGAGTATTGTCAGCAACATACACTTGTTTCAACTAGGTATTAGAAAAGAAGGAAAAATAAAATATATTGGTAGTGGATACTTGTTCTAGTAAGGTGTTGGAAGAGAAGGAAAAAAAAAAATATCAACAGTGACTACTTCATTTCGTGAATCTATATTCACAAAATTTTTCCTACCTTGGGTGTCTAATGCAGGAACATCTTGCATCACAAAATAAAAGGGAGCATGATAAAACAAATAGAGGAGAGAGAAAGTGACAAAAAGAGAAAGAAAAAAAAGAGAACAAAAAAAAGAAAAAAAAATGATGAAAAAATAAAAAGAAAAAAAGAAGAAATTTTTTTAAATTTTTTTTTAAAAGTTAAAAAATTTATTTCATTTTCCAAAGTGCATAGGTGGAATAAAAGAAAAATAAATAAATAAAATATAAATATAAATCATTTCATTTATCAAAGTGTGTAGGTAGCATTTTATAAATTTGTAGAAGTTCTTACATTTAATATTTGTAGCTAGATAGTTACAATTTTCTATTTTCTTATTGACCCACAAAGGTAATGTAATTTTCTAATTGGCCCACATGGTGGTGCTAAATATTAATTGAGTGGGTGTTTAATATTTGTATCAAGGTAGTTATAAATATATTTTATCCCACATTAGTTGTGTTGTAATATCTTGGGTAGGAAATGTCTATATAAAGAAAGCATAGGAGCATTCATAAGCAAGCTCTCATATTATAGAATCTCTTATTGGAGAAGAAGCTCTCAAATTGTAGGATCTTGTATTGGGGAAGAAGCTCTCAAGTTTAAGCTCTTAAGTTGTAAGCTCTTGGGTTTTAAGCTTGGAGGATGTAAGAACTCTCAAGTTGTAATTATTTTCAAGTATTATTGTATGCTTTGTAAAGTATTTTGTCTTCTCTTTCTCTCCATATTATATTTTTGGTTATGAGTTGGTTAGGGTGGTCTGACCCTTCATCAGTGGTATTAGAGTGATTGTGCCCTTCATCAGATGCACTAATATGAAAGTTCCTTGTGAGAGGATGGACTATGTTAGGAGTCTTATGAAATACATTCAGTACATATCAGTCCCTGCTAGGAGACTTTGAATCCCTACTAAAAGATTCTAACTCTATTAGAAGTTATGAAAGACAAAATGATCCACTATCCAAACAACTTCAAGGGAAATATCACTGAACACACTATCTAACTGATCTTTGTATTACTCAATAGAATAATACCAAAAGATTACTGATCTCAATAACTTATCACTTCTCCTCTGGCTATGCCAAACTACACCAACTTCTTCATCAGATCTCAATATCAGATCTCTCTACTTCACATATCCTCTTTCAATAAGTATTGCACAATTCTGCAATTCACTTTAACAATATTACATTCCACATTTGACACTAAAATAAAGAAAACATTCATTCCTTTATACCACACTCAAATAATTACAACTTATTTGGCATAAAAATTACAAAATAAAATCTTCCACATGTTACATAAAAATTTCATAATTACATAAAACTGTCAACTTCCAATTAAGATAACTCTTCACTCGTGTGACCTATAACCTTTATGTCACATCCAAATCATAATTATCATTTCTTAATCATTTTTTAAACTTCACATGCTCAGATTTTATCATGATTAGGAGATATCATCCAATTTTGACAAACCGCTACTCAGGAACATTGCCTGAATACTGTTTCCACAAAATTACACATAACTATCATGAATAAATGAATTTATGTACACACTCTTAACCATAATCTTATAGAATATCATAGATTACTTCCCCAACTCCACATAGCTTGATCTTCAATATCTCATGTACACTAACTCAAACACTATATGCTTCTCTGCTAAACTTCAGTAGATCACTGTGTTGACATTAATGACCATCATAGTCATGACTGCAATAAAAAATACTAGAGAATGACCATGAATACTCCCCCATAGGATATATTCAATATTCATTCTTAAAAATCTCCCCTATTGACATTAATGGAAGCATAGATGAAAAAATATCCAAGTTCCATGAATACCAACATTGCAACACTGCTTCTCTGAAATGCTTTCAAGTTCTCTTCATCAATCAAATCATGCTTTGTTTTCCTATTCAACTCTTAGATTTCAATTTTTTATTTCTTGCAACCTTCTCCCTCAAATTCTCTTTAATAGATATTTTTTCATGTGTCCTTCTCCGCCATTGACATCAATGATAAATTCTTCATTAGTATGTCAACAAAAACTTCAATGTCAAAAGACACTTTTCAAAAAATAAATTCACTAGAGTCCTCATGACTCATCTCAGAAACACATACTCCCCCATAGAGGAAGTACCAACATCTAGTTCAGATGAAAAATAAGACTCATATACCACTGGATGAATGCAACAATTTGCATCACTTCTCAAAAGTAGGTTGGGGCATAAACCCAAGCATACCTCTCAGATACTCAAATTTATCCTTAAGAAAAAGCTTTATAAATATATCCACAATCTTCTCTTTTTGGCTTCTATACTCCAATCTGACTTCTTTTTTTACCACTTTCTCTCTCACTACATGATACTTTATTTCTATATGCTTTGTTTTAGAATGTAGTACATGATTCTTAGACATACTAATTGTACTGGTGTTATTACAATGTATAACAAGAGGCTCAACAAATTTTATTCTAATATCTTTCAACATTTGTTTCATCTAAATTATCTGATTACAATTGTTTGCTACTGCTATATACTATGCTTCTGATATGCTCTGTGAAATATAGTTATGCTTCTTACTTAGCCAAGAAACCAATCTTCCTCCAAGGAAAAATGCTCCACCACTTGTGCTCTTTTTATCATCAACACTACCTCCCCAATCTACATCTGTATATTCACATAGGGTAAAGTTATCATATTTTTCATACCAAAATCCATATTCAATTATGCTTCTTAAGTACCTCAGTATCCTTTTTACAAATGCATAATGTGATTCTACATGATCAGCTTGAAATCTTACAAAAATTTTAACTACATGTGATATATCTAGTCTTGTATGAGCTAAATATTGCAATCCTCCAATCATAGATCTGTACTTCTTCAGTTCAACTATAGGAGTCTCATTTATGCTCAATATCTTGTATCTGGTAACCATAGGTGTTCCAACTGGTTTATAGTTCTCCATTCAAAATCTCGTCAATGTGTCATTCAAGTACTTTGTTTGATTTATGAAGATACCATCAGTGTTTTATGTTATCTACAATCCTAAAAAGTATTTTATCTCAGCAATCATACTCATTTGAAATTTAGTTTTCATTTCATCTGCAAATTTATCACTAGCTTCATCTTCTCCTCCAAAGATAATATCATCAATGAAAATAACTTCAACCAACAAACCATTCTCAATTTCTTTTGTGTACAAGTTGTTGTCTATTATGTCTTTAATAAATCCTAATTTTATCAAATACTTATTCACTCTTGCATACCAAGTTCTAAGTTCTTGTTTAAGTCCATATAAAGCTTTCTTCAATTTACATACCATATCTCCTTCATGAGCTAAAGGAAAACCTTTAGGCTACTCAATGTAAAATTCTTCTTCTAACTCTCTGTTCAGAAATGCTGACATAAGCCAACTGATACACTTTGAACTTCTTATAAGCTGCATAAGCTAAAAACATTCTTACTACTTCAATTATTGCAATAGGTGCAAAATTTTCTTCATAGTCAATTCCTTATTGCTATGAGTATGCTTTACATACCAATCTTTCTTTATTTCTTACAACTTCTCCTTGTTCATTCATTTTGTTCTTGAATACCCATTTCATTCCTAAAACATTCTTATCCTTAGGCCTAGGGACCAATTTCTAAGTCTTATTCTTTTCAATTTGATCTAGTTCTTCCTTCATAGCTTTAATCTAATGTTTATCTTCACAGGCTTCACTAGTAGATTTCAGTTCAACTTGAGAAATTAAACACAATTGTTCTTGTACCTTATTTCATTCAAAACTCCTATGTTTATGCTTCCAATAATCTGCTCAGCAGGATGATTCCTTGATAGATTTTTGTTAGGTGTCATTATCTCAGTTCTCACTTTAGCTATAGGTTCTTCTATTATTTCCTCAATGAAGCTTTCATTTTCCAATTCACTGTCAGTTTCATAGAACAATTCTACATTCTCTAGATTAGTTCTAGGATGAGTTCCTTCATCTAATTCATAATCAAGCATTCTTTCCTAAATTTTAAATTTTTCATCAAGTTTAACATTTGCACTCTCAACAATAGTCTTAGTTATTTTGTTATAACATCTATAAGATTTTCTCTTCAATGAATAACCAAGAAATATACCTTCATCACTTCTAGGATCAAACTTTCCAATCTTATCATCTCTCTTAATATAACATTTTCTTCCAAAAAATCTAAAATACTTAATTGATGTTGCAAGTCTAAACTATAGTTCATAAGGTGTCTTGTATGTGTCTACTCTGATTTGTATGTTGTTCATCATATAGACTATTGTGTTCACTGTTTCTTTCCAGAATATCTTTGCCAAATCATTTTCAAATAACATGGCTCTTGTTGCTTTAGTTACTGACCCGTTTCTTCTTTTTGCAATACCATTTTGTTCAGGTGTCCTAGCAGTTGAAAATTGTCTCTTAATATCATTCACTTCACAAAAAGTGTTAAATTATTTTGAAGTAAATTCTCCACCTCTATCTAATCTCAAACATTTAATCTTCATTCTAGTTTCATTATCAACTTTGTTCTTAATAATTTTAAACTTATCAAATGCTTTAGACTTTTATTTAATAAATGCAATCCACATCATTCTTGTAAAATCATCAAAAGGAATCATAAAATACCTTTGTCCATAGAATCTGCTAGTCCTTATGGGACCACTCAAATCTATATGAACAATTTCCAACTTCTCTGCTATTGTAAACTTCTTGCTAGGAAATGAGCTTCTCTTATGCTTAGCCATCACACATTCCTTGCAAATCATGTTAGTAGATTACATAATCTTGGGTAAATATCTTACCACAAGTGTAGTACTTTAAAAATATTATCAAAGTTTATATGAAAAATTATTTTGTTCCATAACCAACTATCATCAATCTTAGTAATCAAGCATGTCATCTTAGTAGGATTCAATTGAAATACATTACCTTTGGTTCTTGATCTAGTACCAATCAAATTAGCATCCTTGTCTTTTATTACACAAGTTTTCTCAGTAAACTAAACTTGATATCCCTTATCATCTAGCTATCCAACACTCAAAATATTATATTTATATCCATCCAAAAATTAAACATCATTAGTATTAGTCTTTCCATCAAGAGTAATAGATCCTATACCTCTTATCATACAAGGTGCATTATTTCCAACTCTAACAATTCCTCTATCATAATTGTTAAACTTTATGAATTTATTCATGTGTCCAATCATATGATATGAACAACCATTGTCTATAATCCAATTAGATTTCTTTTCTACTTGAAAAACTAAAGCTTTTTCTTCCTTAACTTTTGTTTCTAGATTTTCTTCTTTTATTGCTACAAATCCTATATCATCATTATCAATATCACTTTCACTTAGATATTTCTCCATACCAGCTTCAAATTCTTCATCATTAGAATAATAACATTATTTAGATATTCTAGGCTTAAAGTTCTTTCTATACTTCTTTACTCTCTTAGGACATTTAGATGCAAAATGACCATATTATTGACAAGTCCAACATTTAAATTTTTTTCTTATTGTCTCGTTCTCTTTTCACAAGTAAGGCGATTCCTTCTTCAATCTTCCTATCTTCTTCATTCCTAGTTCTGATGCTACTAGCATAATCTCCACTCACACTCATGCTTCTTGACAAACTAGGGCGAATACTAAGTGTGTTTGAATGCTATCTCCATTCTAGGTAAATCTCTTGATTGTCTCAAGTTCATTTTTGTTGCTTCTAATCTTCCAAAAAGAGTTTCTATGGTGAAATTCTTAGTACAAGGTATAAATTGTTCTATCATCTACTTTGTCTGCTTAAATGTAGGAGTCAATTTCCTCAAAATTTTCCATATCACTTCATTCTCTGTTTTGATTCCTTCACAAGATTTTATACCTATAACAATTTCTGACATTCTACCAATATAGATTCTAATAGATTCATCTTCCATCATTCTTATATCTTCAAATGCACATAGCCAATTATGTAATCTGACATTCTTTGCATGTTCATCACTTTCAAAAGTAGATTGTAAAGCTAACCAAATTTCATGAGATATTTTTAGATATTTTACCTAACTGTACTCATTTTATGGAAGGGACAATAAGAGTGCTTCACAGAAAAGTATGTTACACATGAATAGATCTCTCTCCTCATTAGTACATTCTTTAATTTTTTCTTCATCAATGATAGTCTTCTTGTTCTTTATAATTAACCAATATCCTAGTCCTAAAAAAAGTAAATGTGTCTTCATCTTTTCTTTCTATCTCTCAAAATATACTCCATCAAATTTAGGGCTTTCTTTCCTAAAATGAATCACCATGGATCTCCTCAAGTTGTTAAACTTTTCCTTCAAGAACCTGTTGCTTTGATACCAATTGTTAGAAAGTAAAGTCCACCAACATAACTAAGAGGGGGGTGAATCATCTATCAGATAAATATAGATTTTATCAAATTTAATATATTTTAACCATGGCAGAAATGTGATCAATAACCATAGAAAGATATACATACACAACAATACAATAACACAAGATATGTTGACTAGGGAACCTCTTGATCAAAGAGTAAACCCTAGTAGGAATGATGCCCAAAAAAGATGCACTAATATTAAATTTCCTTGTCAAAGGATGTAATCTACTAGGAGTCTTATGAAATACATTTAGTACATATCAGTCCTTGCTAGGAGATCTTGAATCCCTACTAAAAGATTCTGACTTTGTTAGGAGTTATGGAAGACAAAAGGACCCACTGTCTAAATAGCTTCAAGGGAAAGATCATTGAACACACTGTCCAATTTATCTCTATATTACTCAATAGAATAATACCAAAAGATTACTGATCTCAACAACTTATCACTTCTACTTTGATTGTGCCAAACCGCACCAACTCCTTCATCAGATATCAATATCATATCTCTATACTTCTCATATCCTCTTTCGACAAGTATTGCACAATTTCAAAATTCACTTTCACAATCTTACATTCTACATTTCACACTATAATAATGAAAACATTCCTTCCCTTATACCACTCTCAAATAATTATAAATGAGTTCGCATATAAATTACTATAAAATTAAATCTTCCACACGCTACATAAAAATTCTATAATTCAATAAAACTATCAGCTTCCAATTAAGATAACTCTTCACTCATGCAACCTCTAACTTTGTTGTCACTTCCACATCATAATTATCCTATCTTCATCATCTTTTCAACTTTGCATGCTCAAATTCTATCTTGATTAGGAGATATCATCTGATTTTCACAAATCGCTACTTAGGAACACTGCCTAAATACGCTTCCACTGAACTACACATAACTGTCATGAATAAATGAATTTCTATACATGCTCTTAACCAAGATCTTATAGAACATCATAGAGTAAGTCCTCAAATCCGCATAGCTTGATCTTCAATATCCCACATGCGCTAACTCAAACATTGTCTACTTCTCTTCTAAACTTCAGTAGATCACTATGTCGATATCAATGACAATCACAGTCATGAATGCAACAACAACTGCTATAGAATAACCATGAATACTCATTCATAGGATATATTTAGTATTCATTTCTAACATCATCTTCCTTAAAGAAAGATAGGTAATGTGGTGAATTTACGTGACCAAGCATAGTTTTTAATCTATCCACTTCTAGATCTTTCGGCACATTAGTATTAAGAAAGGCTTGATCAAGAACTTCCCTATGACTAGGAAATATTTTTAACAGCTTTAGAATGGATATTTGAGCTAGCATACGCAACAACTAGTCTACTAGATTAAAATTTGGAGGTAATGTAAGTTGTTTAGATGTTGTTCTTGTAGTTGGTGTATTTGATGTTGAAGCTCCTTTGAGAGTGAGCTTAGATTGATTTCTTGTTATAGCATTAGAAGACTCAGTTTGATTTTGGACTCCTTTTAGAGTGATCACATGGATGGAGAGTTTTCATGGTTCCACCATATGAATTACATTATCATTATTAGTGTATGTATAATTAATCTTGTTACTCTTGGAAGATTCTCCTTTTTCATAGCTAGACAATCGAGTTTGAAATGATTTATGATCATTATTTTTATGATGTCCATCCACCAAGTAACTTTTCCTTCTTCAATTAAATCTTGGATAACATGCCTTAATATCATAAAATTATTTGTTTTGTGTCCTTTATTGCGATGAAAATTGTAGTAATCATTATCATTTCACCACTTTGGTTTTACTTCTGGTTCCAAAGGTTTGGATTTAGGAATTGTAATGATCATATTTTCCAATAGTGACTTCAAGACCACTTCTAATGTATCTCCAAATGGTGTAAATATTCTCTTCGGTCTTTCTTCCCAAGGCTCTATTCGAGTAGTAGGTTTATTGAAATTTGTGTTAGCCATTGGTGTCACTGTAGAATTTGAAGTATTGCTTTCTTAAAGACTTGTCCTAAGATTAAAAACTTCCATTTGGTTTGGTATTAGGAGTATCAACAACTCTATCATTAACCATGTTGTTATTCTTGTTTTCATATTTGTACTTATCTTTGGTGGGATACTACTTGTCTTTATTTTCCTTGTTGATTGTGATCTGCCCTTTCTTGATCAAGACCTCTTCAATCCTGATGGTACTATCTATAATCTTATCAAAATATGGTGGACCTTGTAGTTGTATTGGGAAATTCATTTTAGGAACCAAGTTGTTAATAAAGATTTCCATCTTTTTAGTTTTAGGCATCTATTTAGCATATCACGCAAATATTTTCCTCCATCTTTGTAAGAAAGTCAAGAATGATTCTCCCATCTTCTGTTTGGTATTGCATAAATCCAACATCATCACAGTGTGTTGGATGTTATAGGAATATTATTGAATGAAATTTTTGACAAGTTCTTCAAATGATTTAATTCCTATAGGTAGTTTTGAGAACCAGTGCATTGCTTGTCCACCTAAGGTCTGTGGAAATAATAACATAAGTTATTATTTTTTGTACATGAATTCAATATTGGATGTGAAAAACTCCCTCACATGGTCTTGAGGGTCAGAATTTCTAGTGTACTTGTCATATTTCATAATTGTGACATGTTGAGGAAATGGAATCATCTTTAGTCCCTTATCACAAGGGAAAGGACAAATGTGTTCCAAAGAGTATTGTTTTGTTAGTTTGTCCTTTTTCTTTCTTGAGTTCTTGGATCTCTACTTGCATGACAAGTAGTTGTCTTTTCAAAATAGACATGGGGCTGAGATCCTCTTTTTGTTTAAGTTTATTTACATCATATTCCTTTGGTAGCTTTATTCCTTGAGAGGCAAGTTCTATGAAGTACTTTTCGTTGTTTTCTTCCAAAGTTCTCTCAAAGATTTTATTGAATCTCTTACTTTTCAAGGCCCTTTGATATTCAAGTTTTGTATGGTCTTCATCATCATCATACTCATAATGTGCTCCATGGTGTCTTACTTATTGTTGAGTGTTTTATTCATCTTTCTTTTTTTGGTCTTCTTGTTCATGGTGTCTTTAATCCCAACATAAGTCTTCTTGGTTTTTCATGTTTTTTATGTCAGGTGTTGTTGTATGAGTAGTGCTAGGTGTTGTTTCAAATAGAGGATTAAGTATGGAAATTTATCCTCTTTCAAATGTGATTAATGGTACCTTGTTCGATAATGGATTGGTTTCAAATTTGTAGGATTTGTGTCTTCTATTAACCATGAAAGCTTAGATTAATGAATTTTAGAGTGTCTTGTATTAAATTGGTGAATATGGGTAAAATGGATTCAACCCTATTCAAATGTAAAGGGGGGAAATATGAGATATATTCTCAAAACCCAAATTCACCAAGGAAGAGATCTGATTTGATCAACCAAAAGGTTAATACACAATCGAATCAATTTATGGATGAATATGGAAGAGAGAGAATAAATCCAATATTTCCCTATGTGGAGGATATGTGTGTTTAGAATATAGAATAATTGAATTACAAGTACTAACCTCAAATTAGGGAAGATCTAGAAAATCTTGAATTCTGATATCTGTGTGCACTTTCGAGGAAATCTGAAACCTGTCCTGGACTGGAAATGTCGAGACAGAGAAAGCCCAAAAATCTTTCTTAAAGATGGCTCAACTTGGGTTTGACCCTCATGAAAGGTCAAATACTACATTCTTTATTTGAAGTCCGATTCAAATTTTGTTCACAGATCTCAAAAGTTTGCTAAAAAGGGTATCCAAATTCGCTCTCAGATCTAAAATTCTGCACCTATACCTACAAGAAAATGGGGGTTTTGTTGTATGGGGGGTTTGTCTTGGTCAAACCCTAGTTTAGGAATTAACCTTGAAATTGAATTGAAATATATTGTGCATAAACAAAGTAATTGAAACAAATCACCTCGCTTATGTTGAAGTCCTTGTAGAAGATTCGAACCCTCAAATCCACAAGTAGGAATGCTTCAATGGATGTAGGATGTCTCCAATCAATGGTATTTGATCTTCAACACCAATCTTGATTTGATCTTTGCATATGAGAAGGCTTGAATGAATGGAGAAGGATGGATCTTCAAGGGGGCTCCAAAGAGATTGAATCCTTCAATGGCTAACAATGAATCTCCTTGATAGATGGATGCTTGAACACTTGAATGCTTAAAGACTTGCTTGATCACGTTGAGAGCTTGAGTGCTTGATGGAAAAGGAAGATGTGAACGATGGATTGATTGATGTCAAAATGAGAGAGGAAGGCCTCCTTTTATAGTGATCTAGGGAACACTCCTCTAGAGGGGCCACCTTGGAGAATTAAATCCCAATTAGGTCCTCACCTTTAGAAAATATACCTAGATTAAATGAAATTAAAGGATTTACTATCCCGAAACCCAAAATGGCCAACCCAGAGGCAGAAAAATAAATCTCCCAAAAGTTCAAAGCCTGAAAATTCTAGAAATTGGAAATTTGAAGAAAGGGGTCAAAGTTGAGGTTCGACCTAACCTAGTCAGGTTCAACCTCAACCTTGACCTAGTCAGGTTTGAACTCGACCTTAAACCTGGTCCCAGTTTGACTTAGAACCAAGTCAGGAGGTCCCGGGGATGCCCATAAACATAGAACTGATGCCAAAATATGATAGAATGTTAGACATAGACATAAAATCCTATGATTACTGTGATGAAAGCTAGGAGGATCTATTTCTAAACCCTACCTAGAAAACAAAGCCATAGAAGAGGGAAATTCAGGGGAATCCTTAAGAAACTAACCCTAATTTCACCTAGAATGAAGAAATCAAGTGCAGGGAAGAAGTGGGAAGTGGGGAGAAATCCAAATACATGCAAAGACCTGATCAAGGTGCTTGAAATGACCCAAAACCACTTACTCAGAGGGTTAAATGCTCTGATCATGGAAGTGCTTCCATTTTAAGACTATACAAATGGGTTTGATGTTTGTAAATGTCTAATTGTGAGTCCAAGGATGAAAAAGTGGGTTTGAATATGTCTTAAGGATCTAATGTCAAAGGGTGTTAGAGTGCCATGTTTATGAGTTGGGAACCAAATGCAAGTAGGTTTGTGATTGTCTGAAAGTTCTAGTGTTAAAGGGTGTTAGAGTTCCCTGATAGTGAGATGGGAACTTGATTGTAGCTGGTGTGATAAAAAGACTCTGCAGTTTGAGCAATGCAGAATAGACCATGCAAGGTGATGAGATGCTCTCAGAAATAACTCTCTCAGGCTAGTAGGTAGATGTGTTTTGATAGAAGAATCTTACTAATGACCAAAATGGGTTTCTAAAAATGTAAAAATCTAGACTTTGACTGGTGCAGATATTCTTTGTCCTAGATGCAACCCATGGGATGAGACTGATAGTGTTTTGTCCCTAGATGCAATCGGGAAATATAGGATGTGACCCTAAACTAACCTTTCATCCTAGATGTGACCCATGAAATGTTTTTTACACCAAATGTGATCCAGGATTGACCAAATGCAACACGGAATGAAAGGTGTGATTCAGGATACTAGATGCAACATTTTGATGGATTGTCTGATGCAAGTTTTCATCAATTTTGGGAAAATGTATCTTCTCTATTGGAGTCCAATGACTTGTAGGTATTTGAAAGTGTTTGGTGTTTTTTCATTTGAGGCAATTTATCTAATATTTTCATTTAAAACACATCAAGCAATCATATTAAGAAATCAGACCTAAACTTCTTTAAGTAGACAAAGATTGAAAATACTTGGTCACTGAATTAGGAATACACTCAAAGACTCCTTAGAATATGGAAGTCCAATAACATACAATGGATATTGGAGCCCATATTAGTCGAGTAGTAACGCCAATGAGTTCTCGATATGGTGAATGTCTTTTGGAAATTAATATTTGCCTCGCACAAGTGTTGTGAACCTTTCGGAGGTGAACTAGGTAGAATCTAACTTAAGGATTTTATGGAAGGCATCTGTTCATAATCATTTCCCATAGTATTGGAAGTAGCATTGAGGCCTATAGCCCTATGAGTACTCAAAATTGTGTAGTCTCAAAAGAAAGATTCAAGCAGCTCCGCTCTACACAAATTTTAAGCATGTCCTTGGAAAAAGATCATTAAGATTCCAAGGCCAAAATGAATTATGTCTTCTAAGGCTTTCACCTCAAGTAAGTGTCAAATTGTATAGTGTGGCAGAAGAGTTGAATTAAGACTTATCCCCACTTGGGTCATTCTTAGGAGCTTTTTTCCTCAACTAGCAAACCCTCTAAAGGTAATGCAATAAAAGGAAAGTAGATTAATAGCTTAAGGTCTAGATTTCTGATTCTCCATGAAGGAGAAGAGCATAATCTTCTAACTCAAACTATCTCTCCACAAAACATCATACAATCTTTAGATGAATCTTCCCAATTTGACCCCAAAATGCAAACTAACTTTTGAGTTTTTAATTTTCCCAAAGGGAAAAGAGCTTAATCCTCTGGTTAATTTACAAAATGAACTCAAATTATAATTATATTATTAGAAAAAGAAGCATGAATTTTGGTTGATTTCCTTTAGGAAACTTGCACACAATCATTAGTCATTTCATATGTTGAAGTCTTTGTCATTTTGTCCTACAAACCACTGCTAGGTTGTTAAAATTCACAAAAATAGCAAATCAATCCATCAGTGGTTATAAAAATCAAAATTTAAGCAAATGACCCCAGATGTGACCCAAATATTTAACCAAGTGTGATTCAGTTTCCTAATTGCAATCTAATTTCCCAAAATTCTCTATCTGATTAATATTACATGAAGTGAGTGTATTTTGTGATAATGATATATTATAATTAATAGTTTTCATTTGAGTCTCTTTGTGAATCTGATGTCAATATTGGAAATTTTGTTCTATGCTTGTATGATATGACAAGATGGACATGATTCCTATCTTTATAGATTTGATAATGTGAGATGAACATTGATGCCTAGGTCACATGATTACCTAGGGAGTGTACTATCATAAAAAGTTATCATCTATAATTAGATGCTCATTTTAGTTCCATTTTAGGTTTAATAGTTTAATGAGTTACATTTTATTTTGGGTTTAATAGTTTGAAGGTTTAAGTTTTGTTATAGGTTTGATAGTATGATGGTTTAAAGTTGAAGGTTTGAGTTTAAAGTTTTAAGGTTTAAGGTTTTAGTTTCTATAATAAAATATTAAAACTAGCCATTTTATATAACATACAAAATTAAAGACTTGGTAATAATATAACAGTTAAAAATAATTTTTAAACCATACATGAAAAATTAAACATCTGGTACTAATATAACATTAAAAATTCATTTTTTAACCATATAATTACAAAAGAAAAACTTAAAGAAACAAAAAAAAAAAACTAAACACAAAAAATTGGGGCCCTTACCTCACACTCAACTGAATGTCCTCAAGCCCTCTTCTCTACTCCAGTAGCTCCTCATTGTGCAAATGAGGGACTTAAACTACCTTCTAGAGTTTTTATTAAGCGAGTGAGACTTGGCCGAGTGCTAATCAACCGAGTACCTCTAGCTATGTATGTGGCATTAAGCTCCACATGGCACATATGTAGATTTGAGTTGGCCTCAACTACAACTGGCAATTGTGCTTTTACCCTAAAGGATTCATGTTTAAGGGATTTTATTGTGGGTATGAGTTCCCTTGTTATTTTTGGGAGTAATAAGAGAGTACCATTTTATTATGATATGGGAAAAAAAATTGTTTCATTTTTATGGTCATAAGCTGCTTCATTTGGATATCCTTTGAATATTTGAGTAACTCTTTTGATAAATCAAATGAAAATATAGAGTAAGATGATTGTGTTTGATTAATTAGATAGAGAAAATTACAATTAATTTGATTTAGATGGATGAATTTCTATTGTGCAAATGATAGTCTATTATTACTATTTCTTTACCATCTGAATAGAGAATCACTTTGGACAACTACAAAGCTGATTTTAATGTGTAGATTAACGAGAATATATTTACAATCTTCTTTGTTTTCCTATTGAGATATTATTTTCTGCATGATTGTCACATACTATAGCTTACTAGAGTTTTTAAGGAGTTTGGAAGTTTGAGGAGTCTCATTTAAAAAAATTAAAGGGTATCTAGAAGGATAAAAAATCAGAATCAATTACATAAATTGCATAAGGCATCTCTTCCAATCTAAGAATCAATTACATAAATTGGATAACGCATCTCTTCCAATCTAACTCATAAGCTAGCAAGTGGAATTTTTAGGCTTAGAGTTAGCACATAATGGCTAATTGGAACGGTTGGTTATGTCTCAACTCTTGAATTTAAAATTTAGAAAGTTTGGTTCATGTTCTCAAAATATACAATTAACTTAGGCGAGTCGTCCCATTCACAATTTGAATCATGCACATGCAATGAATTAGTTGGATATCACTTAATTTATGCTTAAAAATGAAATCAAATGAATTGTGTGTTTTCCTGTACTTATAAATTTAATATTTATACACACGTGATTAAAGAGAAACCAAATACTCAATTGGAATGAATCTATAACGTGAAAAGAGAAATCCAAACTATACATTGCTACCATTACAGTTTAATAATTTTGTAGATTGAATGAAATTTAATAGAGCAACTTCTGATCATCATAGAAATTAAAATTTGTTGTTTTGTTGTAAATAGGTATATTACGGCTTCAACATTAAACACCAATTTGAGAAATTATTCACTTGAAAGGTACGTATAGAAGGACTTCCACTTAATATTTTAAAGTTGTAGAAAGCATATGTGGGTAGACCATTTTTTTTTATCATAGATAGAACATTTAAAACGATCGTCGATGACAGACTGCCTCCCCCACCCTCCTTTTTTTTTTCTGAATTTGATTCTGAGTATTATTTGTCTTTTAGACAGTATGATTGATACCGAATATGAAGACTGCACTTTTGTCATTCCCTCATACAAAGGTTTGCCATGTTCTGTACAGAGATCTGCAGAACATTGTGAGATCATTTGTGTGAAATATAAAAGACAGAGAAGATATGGCTCAATCAAACAACCATAGTTGTGGAGTCCAATGGCAAAGCGATGGTGTGTTGTGAAAAGGTGTGTATTTTTAGGGTCCGTCGCCGGATAAGGAATAATAATAATATGCAAGCTTATGTTCCCTCCATTGTATCGTTAGGACCTTATCACAAAGATTTAACACCTATAATGGATCAGCATAAACATGAAGTATTTCAGAGAATGGAGATACGTATTAAGAAAATGGGAAGAGTTTTTGGTCGAAGACGTCCATAAAGCAGAGAAAGAAATTAGAGAGCACTATGAACCAATAAAGATCGATGGTGAAGACAAAACATTTTCCTCAATGATGACAAATGACGCCTGTTTTGTTCTCGAATTCTTTAAATGTGCAATGAAAGAAAGAGATCATAATGACCAACTTTAGCCACATTTTCCCAAATAAGGGTTACAAGAACTGTATAAAGTGCTATATTAACTGGCATTATGAAGTTGGAAAACCAGGTTCCTCTGTGTATTTTAATCGCTCTAATTCAACTGTAGACTAATAATAGCCGTGATAATGAAATAAAAGAGTTAGCCTCTATATTGAGTAACCCCAACATTTTAAAATGATTTCCCTTCTATGGTGATGATCTTAACTCAAATGAGAAAAATGATGTTTTTGTATATTCAAACCTGGAGGAACATATTGAGAATGTTGCATGTCGTTTTTTGGATTTGTATAGAATGGTGATTAAGGATCGTTTAATGCCTCTAAACTTTGATCGACATTCTGCTTGTGTGCAAATACCTTGTTCTCCTACTGACAATAGGGCTATCTCACACGGTGGGTGTCTCATTACCCCTTGGACCAATAAATTTGAGAACACTGGTATTAAATTTCAACTAGGCAAAATCAGGTTTGAGAAGGCCCAAGTTTGGGAATAGAAAGCATGACAGAATTAATGCCTATTGTGGGTGTCTCATTACCCCTTGGACCAATAAATTTGAGAACACTGGTATTAAATTTCAATTAGGCAAAATCAGGTTTGAGAAGGCCAAGTTTGGGAATAGAAAGCATGACAGAATTAATGCCTATTGAGGGTAGCCTTTCTTCTCTTTGGAGCAACCTTTCTTGAGAGCATCTTTTCTTGACTTTGGGGCAGTCTTTCTTGACTATTGTATGTCATATTAATAATATGGTTTTATGTATTTACTTTTATAGTTGATATTTGCATCTATTGAATATTGTAGTTGCGTTATTGGTGAATATGACTGAGTTCTATAATGTTATCTCCTTTTTTATTTTCTATATGATAAATGTTCTACCGCTCATTTCATTAAAAAGAAAATTTAGAACTTTTGCATATTTCTTTATTTTGTGATCAACAGATCACTAATTAATAATTTAGTTTCCTTCAAAGTTTTTCCTTCCTCAAATCATAGTGAAGTACAAGAAAAAAATATTTTTGTAGAACCTAATGGCTTGTAGAAGAGTGTCAATAGTGCTCATTCAATCTGGAAAGGATGGTGATTTAAAATTACTTGTCTCTTAGATAGATTAATTGATTGATGCAGGAGCATCCTAGGTGTAAGAGCAATCTTGCATCACCAAAAAAAAAAAAAATTATGTTTTTGTATTCAATAAGGGCTATCTTATCCAGAGCTGCTATTTATGGAAAGATACTATTTTTGGTAATTTTTGTCTGTGTTCAGAATGATCTGATTTCTTTCTTGGAGGTTCATTTTGCTTATATCAGTCTGCCAGTAAAGTTTCATGGCTAGATCAGGTTTAGTTTTGAAGATATTGAAGATTTGCGGTATTGGCAGCAGGGTGCAGAAACTTCAAACTCAGTTTTGAAAGCTTTAGAGGCCCTGGATGAGGTCAAAAATTTGGGTGATGGGCGCTTGCATGGTTCAAGCCTATAGAGTGCTTCGTGGCATTTTTGAAATGGGGTTATAACATCCGATTGGGTCAACTGGTGATGACTTATGGTCTTCGGAAGTTGGGCCACTTGAAATGGCAGAAAATAATTTTCTTCAAAATTTCTGTTCGGGTTTCAAAAGTTATCTTGAGCCGACTATGATGTAATAAAATGTAAAATAAAATAATTCTAAGTTTGGTCGGCCTTATTTGCTAAAATTCTGGAACCTTCCCAGGCGGTGGAAAATTGCCTATATAAGGAAGGCTATATTATTGTCTTAGACAGTTTAGGGTAGTTTTGGGTAGTACATCTAGGTAATAATTTGAGGCTTTGTCCTATAGAATATTGTAAGGAAATGCCCATGTGGCTTTGCATATTGTAATTCTAAAAGTTTG
Source organism: Chamaecyparis obtusa (assembly GCA_027943335.1). Classification (NCBI taxonomy): domain Eukaryota; kingdom Viridiplantae; phylum Streptophyta; class Pinopsida; order Cupressales; family Cupressaceae; genus Chamaecyparis; species Chamaecyparis obtusa. The sequence continues at coordinate 431,398 of BSBK01007729.1, forward strand.
TAATTCCACATTTGTGGAGATAATAAGAAGCCCATTTTCTGTTCTCGCAAATTATTGTTATTTTTCTGTTTCTATTATGTGTTTATGGTATTAAGGGGAGCATCACTCATCATTGATTCAGAGAAGGATGTTGTCATCCTTCGAGATTCCAAAGTCATTAGGACCTTCATGGGTAGTTATGAAGTTGTAGTTTGCATGTTCAACAATCTTACGATTGGAATCAAAATTGAAGCCCTAGATGGTGATACAATTGTTGGATCAATTAATGAATTTGAGAAGGTAATGAGAGAGGAGAAAGATCATTATGACAATAAATGGAAGGTCTCAATGAAAGAATTTCATCAAGCACATTTTTCAAAGCCATGGTATATTGTCATGATAGCTCTTCTAGTTATGGCCATTATTCAAACTATGTATTCAATGAAGTAGAGGAGAATTTATTAACCTAGTAAGAATTATAAGTGAAGTAGATCGAGTTGACCCTTTCTAAGGCTGATAACATTTAAACTTTTAGATTATCTCTCTGAACTCAATATATCAGTTAGATACTTATAATATAGTTATACTATTATGCCAAATATCTTTTTACATTATTTTACTTTCATAGTGGTCTTATTTAAAAAAAATTAAATCTATATTTTTTTTAATTTTTTTTTATCAATAAAAGGCTAGAGCCAAGAATTTTATTAAACATAAAAAAGTATTACAAAAAACCCACTCAGTCCAAGCACTGGTAGGAAAGGGTGGGGCTGAGAAAACCTCCAGCCTTCCCTGGGACTTTAGTTTGGATTCTGATACATGATGTTTTAAGAGGGCATTTGATAAACATAGAGATTAAATTCTATTTGTTGATCCCTCTTCTCCTTGATTGGAGTAAGTGGCTTTTTGTTATTCTTTTACAAAGGGTGAGGATGGAGAGCCTCCCTTTGATTCAGATAGTTTTTGTCTTTAATTTGATCCTAACCTATAACAACTCAAATTCTTGGCTAAGATCCCTGTTAGTATATCCAAAACTATTTTTTAACTTAACACCAATTCTAAAATTTCTGATAATAAAGCATGTATCTTATTATTACCCTTTCCAAGTCTAGCTCAAAAATAGGAAAAGGGCTCTCTTTGACTACTCCAACCTGTTATTATATTTTTACTCATTCTTACGTTGGAGACCTAATTGCTAGATGATGCTACAGTACCCTAGTTTGTGTTATTAGGTGATTTTATTTAAGTTTGTGTTCTTTTCATTTTGGAGATTGCATGAAAAAGAAAGGAAATAAACTTCTACATCTAAAGACTACACATGCATGTATCAGTGATATGTATGCTATATAAAAGGGGAAAGAATTGGAAAGAGAAAGCATCTATCTAAGCTCACACAGGCCATGAGCATAGCTTTTACCAGAATTGAATGAATGAGTAGAGATATACATAAAGAAAATTAATTAAAGACTGGGATACTAGACATTGCCTGGTAGTGGTGTCTAGATCTGGTCCTATCAAAAGAGCTCCTGAGATCCAAAACTTGCAGGAAGAGAAGAGGGGATATGGGTTAGATCCAATGGATCTAAGCAATGGATGGTATCACAATATTTACATAATGCATATATACACTCAGCCATACACCTCTGACAAAGGCTATGCTCGAGGCATGTGTATAAGGCTCCAAAGAACAGAAAAGACACCATATTTTCACTGATGTGTTTGTTTCATGTGTAGGTATAGGAGGAGATGTCCTAATTTGTCTAGAAGGGAAAAGGTACAGGAAGAGTTGATCCAACAACAAATCCCATGAATGACTTGGGCCCTTGATGCAGATCATGATAGAAAAACCTCAAGTTTTCTATTAGTGATCGCATCAAGGGCCAAGAGCACCCACAACACAAAAGGGGAACATCAAGATGTTGCAGTATCCATGGACACTCAAATGAATCAAACAATCAAGTGATAATCAAAATTGACACTGGTAGATTCAAGAAGGATTCATCACTAGAATGTTAGCTAAAGGTACATAAATCCATGTGCTAAGGAAGGGTACACTATAGCATAAATGTACTTCAAAGGCCACATTAAATACATTAACATCATAGCATGAACATTATTAAATCTGCATAATGAACCAAATACCAAAGAGCTCCAATTGATAAATCAGTGGCAGTGCCCCTCAAGGATGACAGAACATCATAGGGAATGGTAAATGGGTAATGACATCTTAATGAGCACCATATCAATGTACAAATCAGGTTACAATTCAAGCACAAAGGCTATGAAACTAGCAAGTACAGGCTGATGATTTCTTATAGCACATCAGCAAATGAAATAGCATCCATGATGTTAATGAAACAGTGGTTATTAAGCAATGCTTAAACCAACAATCTAATGGTTCATGATCTTCCAAATGAACATAGAATATTCAAGCAAGAGCAATAGCAATATAATTTGAAGGAAGAACAACAATGACCAAGTTCATCAACAAAGCCTCAAAGGAATGCGGCCATTATAATGGAGCCCAACACAAGGTCATAAAGTGGAACAAGGAACATAAATAGGTGGGGATTTTAATACAGTGATGCCACTAGATATCCCAATCAACCAAGTAAATATAGCGATGGGCATGAATGCAGCAAAAGAAGTAATGCTATCAGGCTAAATTGAATTAGTCATTGAACCATGCATCAGTGATTAAATAAATGAAAGAAAAATTCAATAGTAATAAGAAATTATAGTAAGCTCTATGAATAGATCATAGTGCCCATCAACAGCATGCCCCTAAGCCTCGGGCTCCAATGAGAGAATCAAGTAGAGAAATGGTACGTTGTTCCAAGGTCCATGAACATTGAATCCAACACATATATGCCTCAGCAGATGAATCATGGTTTATCAAAACATAACCATAGATTGACAATACAACAAGCATCAAAGCCAGGCCCTAGCCCGTGAGCCCCGTGTGTGAAGCAATGGACTTGCATCAATGATGAGCAACAAATGAAGAGCAATGGCATTTTCTAATAGCATATAAGCAATGCCATGAGCTAGTGTCTTCACGAAATAAGGTGGCTAGGATAGTTAGAGATCAATAGGTTAAGTTTAATTAGAACAACAACATAACATGGAAATAATGCCATATAGAAAGCATGTGTTATATACAAACATCAATACCCTGGAGCAATGCTTGTGGGCCATCAATGATACCCTAAAATAGTCAAACAAATATGCGACAATCACACATAATGGTGAATAATATGGCAGGACAGGTAGCCATTAAAAGACTATTGATTCATAGGCCCTCATCACAGGTCACCCAAACACAAAATTGGGGAAGAGATACACATCAGCACAACATGAACACAGCAAGTTTGTAATGACAAATACATATCATTTTGTAGTGTTAAAGAGATGTTAATACCCTAGCTCATGTACTATTCATCAAGAAAGCTACACCATGCATGATGCCCTGACACTACTCACAGTCCGTGATCAAGACAAGAATGAACATAGTGGTGAATAACCAATATACAGCTCTTGGCCCTAACCAGTGAATAAAAAATGCACATATGCCTATTCCCTAGTCGACATTAAAAGGAAACAATGCCCTAGTTTTTTTAAGTAAGTACGAGTACGTGGAGTAGAGGGTTACAATAATATCAATTCACTGCTAATGCAAAATGCAAAGAATTAAGTATCCAAACAATGCTTGACAAGATCTATTCCCTCAAAAACATGAACAAATTTTGAGGACATAGCACCTTCAAGATATGGTGATAAATAAAATATAGAGCAGTATGCCATCATGTGTGTGGTTCCCTCAAAATCTTGAGGAGCCAAGATATATTACAAAGAAGCAATGCCATAAAATGCAGAGAATTCAAACAAACAATGCCAATGTCATGCCTAGCTCAAGATGAAATGTTTGCAACAGTGAGTCTATACTGAAAGTGCCATATCCATAATCAAATACACACTCACAAGTATGCAATAATAGAGAATCAATCCACAAAAATAAAAGAGGAAGTGAGCCATTACAGTGCCCTCGAACACACAGTATCTTTCAAATGTAGAGCAATGCCCTAGACACTGGAAGCCAAATTCAAATGAACATCACCAGTGCCTACCTCAATAGTAGAATGCTGAGATCTGAGTAGCTATTTCCAAATCTGAGTTCAATCAACTACCAGTAGGGAAGGAAACTTGCCAAGTGCCAAGAGGAGAAGTCTACAATGTCAGGTTTTTTCTTCTGCGAGATGGGTTTTGAAGAAATGATTATTATCTTGTTCTCCCCTTTTAAGGTTCAGGTTTTAATAATCTTTTTTTTTTTTTTTGTATTCTCTCAAACTTGGGATTTAATAGTGGGCTTCTATATTTATTCTCCCCTTATGTGGGTTGAGGATTTTCTTGAGGTTTATGTTAGGTCTATAGTTTGTCTAGGGCATAAATGGGTTATTATTTAATGTTTTTATTTTCAAATGTGTCTCCCTATTTTTGGTTGAGACTTTTTTATGAGGCACATTGAGCCCATGTTTTAGTGTCATAGGGGTTATGTCAAAATGTAACAGTCATCACAAATATTATTTTAAATTTTGACAAACACTATTCTTATAAACCATTTTCATAATCTTGCATTCGAATGATGATACAACCTCATGGGTCTTTTATTGACCTTTTTTTCTATTCTTAGGAGGTAGTGGAATTTGAATGTAGATTCCTAGGCCCTAGATATATACCTCTCACATTTTGGTGATGGAGGTTAGATCTTCATTCTTTTCTCTCTGATATGAGTGTTGTAGCTCTGAGAGACACAATTGTACTTAGTTTCTTTTCACAATAAAAAATTGATCCTTCTTGTTCCCCTACAATTCTAGAATTGCTTTTCAAATCACATGAAGGATTACTGTGATGTCTTTGTATCCTTAATCTGCATGTTGAATCCAAGTTGGTTTTCAAGAATTCATCTTGATTTAGTAGTGTAACTTATGTGCAATTGAGAATATTATAATTGTGGAGATTTCTTCCTTTTTTATATTTGAAGTACCTTATTTCATTAAGAGTTTGAGGAAGTAGGATTAAGTTGTGAGTCAAGTTTTTTTCTATTGTTGGACTAAACTTATTTCAGCTATAGATCTCTTTTGATTTTGGTGGATCACCTTTGTTTTCATTTAGTTGTAGTTGTTTATTTCCATGCATTCTCTCCCTTTCCTCCTAAAAGTTAGTAAGTTTTTCAAGTGATCCAAAGGGAAGCTAGCCCTTAATTTGGAGGTCTATTCTTAGATAGGTTACCCACAACCTTAGAATAGTCCCATGTTTGACATGATTGCTGGGTTTTAGCACTTAGCAAATTGGGTGCAATCCTTAGTGACAATAATTTTTGGCATGCTCGATGGGACTCTAGACTTAGTGAGTCAAATTTATAAGAAAGATTTATGCAAGTTATTGTGTGGTATGAGTAGTGAAAATGTTTTGAAATCATACCTGGCAACTCTAATAGTGTTTCATGTAGATCAATATATAAGCTTATGAGCGGGATCCCAACTAGGCAGGGAAAGAATCATTTTGTGTATACGGAGCTGCCATCCATCAAAAAGAGGTCTAAAGCAGCCCAAACTAGTGCATCAAAATATACAAATCCTACTCCTAGTTCTACTCCTAATCCTGCTCGCATTCCTACAACCATTTCCCAAATTCAACCAGTGCAAGCAGCACTAGAAATTCAAGCTCCCCTTAATCCTCCAATGGATAGACAACATCCTTTTGTAGCCTTTAATCAAGGGAGCCCCTTGAATTTGTAGCAACATGATGACATACCTATATTAGCTCTTAAAAGTTTGCCTATTTTATATAGGAGAGGATCAGACCTCAACTATTGAGCATATAAGAGATGTAGCATCCCTTTGTGCCCTTCATAATATAACCCAGGATAATGTGGCATTGAGATTGTTGGTAGCTTCCCTCAAAGGAAAAGCTTTGCAATGGTTTAGAGGCTTAGCAGTTGGTTCTATAGCCGATTGGGATGGGTTAGGTTAAGCCTTGACCAATCAATTTGAAGATAAATCAGATCACCTCTCATTAGTTGAGCATTTGACTACTATTAAAAGATCACCCCAAGAATACATGATGGATTTACATTTTAGATTTCAAAGGACATGGAATAGAATACCAGCCACAACTAGACCTTCAAGCTAGCATGCTTTCCTATACTATCTAAGAGCCCTTAATAGTGATATCTCTGTTATGATCTAATCCATCGGAGGGACAAATTTACCAACAACATATGATCTTTCCATAAGAGCTGAAAATAGCCTAATCCAAGTGGGAAAGATAGTCCCAAGGCCTCAGATGCCAATTTTTCCAAAGCTTCATCCTATTCCTGAAGTAATTCTAGCCTTGGCATCTATTCTGCCTCTCTTAGCTCCTTCTCAACAAGTTGCTAGCCTAGTTGTGAATCAATCCCAAGAGTTGAACGAGATCAAAAAGGCATTGCAAACTGTTACTAATGAGTTGGTTAGTCTAAAGAAGTAGCAATCCCAACCTTACCAACAACCCTATCAACAGCCTTATCAGTAGCCCTATCCAACTCATTACCAGCAAAATAGGCCCCAATACCAACAAGGTCAGCAAGGCCAAGCAAAAAATTATAACCAAAAGGTCAGCTAGCCTTATAATCCTAACACTCCTAGTGCTTCTAGAAAGCTGGTCCCTATAGCTCAGAATAATATGGTGCAAGAATATCAATCGGGTTTCCCATGCAATTAGGAACACATCCAAGGGATGTGTCCTAATGGCTATGCTCAAGCCCTCATGGTGTAGAAAAATGTGATGATGCCATAGGAGATGGTTCAAGAGCCATAAATTCAACAAGGTCCAGTTGCTACCCCAAACAAGTTGCAGACACATGAGGTGGCATTGGTGAATTTCCAAAAAGAAGATTTTTGCGGGGTGAATTTTTCACCAAATGATAACCCAAACTATATCCCAGTTGTAGCCAACACAAGGTCTAAGAAGAAGGCTTTAGAGGTTGAAAAAGTGGCCTCTACTAGTCAGAAAGCTTCTATTGTTAATCTAAAACCCAAAGCAGTTCAACCTCCAGTCCTAAACCAGTCAAAAGAGGCTAAAGAACCAATCAAGGTAGCTATACAGTTGGTGTCTACACAAATAGAAACTATTGCACCAAAAGGACAGTCTAAAGTAAATTTGGGATCTTTTAATATTGTGGAGAAAATGAAGAAGACCTCTATTAATGTTCCTTTAATGGACACCCTAGAAATCCCTAGACAAAAGGAGCTAATACTTAGCGAGCTGGCTAAGATTTCATCAAATCAAGAAGTTGTTTCAAAACAGCCCAGGGTCCTAGTGGCTGAAACACCTCAAAGGGAGCAGAAAACTAAAGAAGCTAGCTTGCAGCCCATTGTTGCCCCATAGGTTAAACCCCCTCCTTTCTATGTAACTCTTACTATTGGAGACTTCTTGGTTCATAATTGTATGATAGACTCAGGAGCAAGTAGTTCTGTGATTTCTAAGCAGTTAGCAGATCTCCTAGGATTGTCTTATGAGCCAATAGACAAGCTTGCTATTCAGTTGGATGGGTCATCAGTTAGTACCATGGGATTCATTAAGGACCTAAGCCTCACTCGACATGAATATTCCAATTTCTCCATTCCCTAGGATGTCTATGTCATAGATCTGCCTCCTCATTTTTCTATTTGTCTAAGTAGAGAGTTCACTACTAGGTTAGGGGGATATCTCTTAGCTGATTAGTCTCATCTATACTTCAGAACCAGGTACAGGACTAGAGTTAGAATCAAGTCTAAAGCTTTTGCAAAAATCCATGCTTAACCCTATACCCCAAGACCTATAAATGCCAATTTGATGTTTCATGAGCAAGATCTAAGTGATTCTGAACCTGAAACCACTATTGAAAAGATTCTTGATATTGTCTTAGATGAGTGGGTTGAAGTAAATTTGGAGGATAGCCCTTTTAGAAACATGGAGATTTTTGATATTGGAATGTATATCATTCATGAAGAAGGTGTTGTGATTCTAGATTTGATGAAGAAGGAAGATAAGCTTTTTGGAGATCAGAATGATGATTTGTGGTATTTTTGTTTTGATGGTGCTAGAAGAAAAGTTAGTTTGGGAGGAGAAGTTGTCCTAATTTCTCTAGAAGGGAAAAGGTATTACTCTACAGTTCATTTTTCTTTCATCTATACTAACAATACAACAGAGTATGAAGCTTTGATTCATGGTTTAGAATGGGCTAGGCAAAGAGGAATCAAATGCCTAAAAGTTATAGGTGATAGTGAGTTAGTGGTCAATCAAATTCATGGCACTAATCTCACAAAGAATGATACACTTAATATGTATAAGCACAGGGTTTGGGATTTAATGGAAGATTTTTGTGCTTTTAATCTATTTGTTGTCCCAAGAAATCAGAACAAATAGGTAGATAAGCTGGCTGTCATGGGAGCAGAATATGATATTCCAAAAGAGATCATAAGTCCTAACTCACAGCATGTAAAAGTCTTGGTAAGGAAATCTATACTAGACAATTAGGTGAGCTGGAAAGTTTTTGAAAATGATGAGCAAATTTTTAACTTTTTGATAGAAGAAGTTGAGTTCTCTAAAGTTAACCAGAACAAAAATGCTCACCAATGTAATGACCAGATGCTATAGTTGAAAAGTAACAAGCTACCCAAGGGATTGGTCACCCTTAAATCCATTTTTAACTCTGATGATCAGCTCAAAGGAGACAAAGCTAGTATGACATTCAAAGAAGAACACTACAAATTTGTGGAGATTCTTAAGGACAGATTCCTTAAGTTAGGAAAGGTATGCACTCAGCTAGAAAAGAAAGCCTTTGTTTCATTATGTCAAGAGTTTAGTGATGTTTTTGCATGGGAATACTATGATCTGAAAGCATTTGATGCCCACTTAGCCCAGCACACCATTGAACTAGAACCCCATGCCAAACTAGTAAGGCAGAAATAGAGACCCATCAATCCTAAGTTAGATGTCTTGATGAAAATAGAGTTGAGGAAAATGATTGAGGCCAATATTATTTTTCCCATTAAACACACCTCTTGGGTTTCCAATCTAGTACCAGTTAGGAAGAATCTAATGGTGAAATCTATTTATGTGTGGATTTTAGAGACCTTAACAAAGCCTCACTCAAAGATCATCACTCGTTTCCCTCCATGGAACAATTTTTGTAGTATGTCTCAGGGCTTGATAGATTTTCTTTGTTAGATGGCTTTTCTAGATATAACCAAGTCTAGGTTAAAGAGGAAGATTAATATAAAATAGAATTTACCACCAAATAGGGCACCATGACATATAGGAATGTGCCTTTGGCAGTGTCTAATGCTGGTCCTACATTTCAGAAAGCCATGGAGATGGCATTTGCTAGTTTAATGAACAAGTTCAATCTAGTTTACTTGGATGATATAACTATCTTCTCAAAACACACTAATGATCACCTGGTTCATCTGAGACATATCTTTGAAAGGTTTAGAGAGTTTGGAGTTTCATTGAATCCTAAGAAATGCATTTTTGTTGTCCATGAAGGCAGATTACTAGGGCACATTATTTCTAAGAAAGGGACAACCATTGATCCTGAGAGAATAAAGGCCATCATGGCACTACCACTGCTAGCTCACAAGAAAGTACTATAGATTTTTCTTGGAAGAATCAACTTAAGAAGATTCATTCCAAATGTTGTAGTGCTACTAAAGCCTATGACCCAAATGTTGAAAAAGAACTCAACCTTTCATTGTACAAATGAAGGAAAGAGATGTTTTGAAGAATTCAAGGAAGCAATTACCTTTTCTCCTACTCTAGTAAACCCTAAATTTTCTAAAGATCTCATCCTATATTCTTTTGGAGACATCGACAGTATCTCTGCCATGTTAGTCCAGCAGAATGCTGAGAAGAAAGAACAACTAGTAGCTTTCTACAGCCAAGGTCTAGATGGATATGAACTTAATTACACTACTGTAGAAAAGCATGTCCTAGCAATTGTGAGGAGTTTGAAAAAATTTAGGCACTTGTTATCCAATAACATAGTGCACCTGATGGTTTCTCACCCTTGCATAAAAGACTTCCTGTTGAATAAAGATATGAGCCACAAGAGGGCGGGTTGGGTCACCAAAGTCATGGAGTATGACATTTAGATTAAAGTGACCAAGCTGATTAGAGGAAAAGGACTATGTGAATAGCTCAATGAGGGAATAACAGACCCAAACTAGCAAAAAGAGGAAGTTGTCTTGATGAACCAGAATATAGAGCAGAGTGCAAGCTAGATAAAAGAGATGAAATGTTATCTGTCAACTACTCAGTGCCCTCAAGGCCTTGAAAGGAGTAAAAGAAGGTACTTTAGACTCCAATCTATCCCATTTGTCATTATTGATGATGTTCTATATAGGAGGGATCATAGTGGTGTCTTGTTGAGATGTGTTGAAACTAGCCAAGTAGAAAGAATACTGGAGGAATTTCATGATGGAGGTTCTAGAGGACACTTTGTAGCTAGAACCACTTCTCTAAAAGTGATGAGAGCTAGATACTATTGGCCTATCTTGTATAAAGATGAAATTAATTGGGTAAGCAAGTATAAGAACTGTGCTATGTTTGCTAGAAAATAGAAGTTAGGAGCCCTCCCCCTACGTCCCATCAAGGTGGAGCAGCCTTTCTCCAAATGTGGATTGGATTTCATCAGACCTATCAAACCCCCATCTAGTGATAGACACAAATGGATAATTTCTACTATAGACTTTTTTACCAAGTGGACAAAGGCTATAGCACTAAAGGAAGCAAATGAGACCTCTATCCTAAACTTCTATCAAGACATGGTGTTTAGATTTGGTACTCCAAATTCTATCATTTCATACAATGCTATGGCATTCCTAGGAACTATAATCGAAGAATGGGCACTCAAGCACAACATCTTCCTAAGTACCTCTTCTAACTATTACCCTCAGGGCAATAGTCAAGTAGAATCAACAAACAAGAACTTGCTGAGAATCATCAAAAGGACTATAGAAGGAAACCAAAGGGATTGGCACAACAAGCTAAAGTTGGCCTTATGGGAAGACATAATAACACCTAAGAGGTCTACAGGTAACTCACCCTATACACTTTTTTATGGAAAAGAAGCTAGGATTCCTTTCTCTACTGAGTTGCCTAATTTGAGTTTAATCAAGGAAATTGATCTTATGGAAGAAAATGATATGCAAGTTAGGCTTGCTAAATTAGTTGAGCTTGAAGAAACAACAAAAATAGCACTAGAGAACCTAGAAGCTCATCATTCTCAGATGAAGAGAAAATTTGATAAGAAAGCCACACCTATAGTTTTCAAGGAAGGGGACCTTGTCCTCAAGTGGGATGAAGCAAAATACAAACTAGGGAGGCATGGTAAATTTGATGCAATATGGAGTGGGCCTTTCATGGTGATTGGATGCAAAGCCCATAATTTTTTTTAGCTGGCTAGTATGGATGTAGAGGATTTTTCCCATTCCAGTGAATGGGATTCACCTCAAGGCTTGTTTCTGAGGTCTATATCTTCCCCTATACATTTGTAAGTTAGAAGTTTCCAGTGTTCTGTGTTCTCTAAGTGCCTAGCACAAGTTTTGTTTCTAGTTTACAGTTCAGTTTGCTTTCAGTTTTGTGTGAGTAGTAATAAGCTAGAGAGGTCATCTCTAGTAGTTAGTAGTTTTGTTTGCAAGGAGGATTGGTTGTCCAAAGGAACTAGGTCCAGTTTGAAGCTTATAAAACTCTATGCCCAATGGATCTTTAAGGCAGCTAGTCAGGATGCTTAGCAAGCAAGCACTCCAAAGAGATCACCAGAATGTTATTATATTTGTAATCATTCTTAGGTTGGAGACCTAATTACTAGATGATACTAAAGTACCATGGTTTTTGTTATTAGGTGATCTTATTTAAGTTTTTGTTCTTTTCATTTTGGAGATTGCATGAAAAACAAAGGGAATAAACTTCTACATCTAAAGACTACACATGCATGTATTAGTGATATGTATGCTATACAAAAGGGGAAAGAAATGGAAAGAGAAAGCATCTATCTAATCTCACACAAGTCATGAGCATAGCCATTACTAGAATTGAATGAATGAATATAGATATACATAAAGAAAATCAATAATATACTAGGGTACTAGACATTGCCTAGTAGTGGTGTCCGAATCTAGTCCTGTCCAGAGAGCTCCTAAGATCGAGAACTTGCAAGAAGAGAAGAGGGGATATGGGTTAGATCCAATGGATCTAAGCAATGGATGGTATCACAATATTTATAGAATGCATATATATACTCAGCCATACACCTCTGACAAAGGTTGTGCTCAAGGTAGTATAAGGCTCCAAAGAATAGAAAAGACACCATGTCTTCACTGACATGTTTGTTTCATGTGTAGGTACAAGAGGAGATGTCCTAATTTCTCCATAAGGGAAAAGGTATAGGAGGAGCTGATCCAACTAAAAATCCCATGAATGACCTGGGCCCTTGATGCAGACCATGATAGAAAAACCACAAGTTTTCTATCAAAGATCACATCAAGGGCCAAGAGTACCCACAACACAAAAGGGGAACATCTAGATGTTGGAGTATCCATGGACACTCAAATGAATCAAATAATTGAGGCATAATCAAAATTGACACTGGCAGATTCAAGAAGGATTCATCATTAGAATGTTAATTAAAGGTACATAAATCCATGTGCTAAGGAAGGGTACACTGTAGTATAATTGTACTTCAAAGGCCACATTAAATACATTAACATCATAACATGAACATGATCAAATCTGCATAATGAACCAAATACAAAAGAGCTCTAGTTGATAAATCAGTGGTAGTGCCCCTCGAGGATGTTAAAATATCATAGGGAATGGTAAATGGGTACTGACATCTTAATGAGCACCATATCAATGTATAAATCAAGGTTGCAAATTAATCACAAAGGCTATAAAACTAGCAAGTACAGCCTCATGGTTTCTTATAGCACATTAGCAAATGAAATAACATCCCTAATGTTCATCAACAAAGCCTCAAAGGAATATGGCCATTATAATGGAGCCCAACACAAGGTCATAAACTGGAACAAGGAACTTAAATATATGAGGATTTTTATACAGTGATGTCACTGGATATCCCACTCAACCAAGTAAATATGGAAATGGGCATGAATGCCAGAAAAAGAAGCAATGCTATCAGGATAAATTGAATTATTCATTGAACCATGGATCAGTGATTAAATAAATGCAAGAAAAATTCAATAGTAATAAGGAATTATAGTAAGCTCTATGAATAGATCACAGTTCCCATCAACACCATGCCCCTAAGCCTCAGGCTCCAATGAGAGAATCAAGTAGAGAAATGGTACCTTGTTCCAAGGTCCATGAACATTGAATCCAAGACATATATGCCTCATCAAATCATTCATGGTTTATCAAAACATAACCATATATTGACAATACAACAAGCATCAAAGCAAGGCCCTAGCCTGCTAGCCCTATGTGTCCAGTAATGGATTGGCATCAATGATGAACCACAAATGAAGAGCAATGGCATGTTCTAATAGCATATAAGCAATGCCACACGCCAGTGTCTTCACCAAATAAGGTGGCTAGGATAATTACAGATCAATGAGTTAAGTTTAATTAGAACAACAACATAACATGGAAATAATGCCATACAGAAAGCATGTGTTATATACAAACATCAATACCCTGGAGCATTTCTTGCGGGCCATCAATGATACCCTAAAATAGTCAAAAAAATATGCAATAGTCACACATAATGGTGAATAATATGGTATGAAAGGTAGCCATTAAAAGACTAGTGATTCATGGGCCCTTATCATAGGTCACCCAAACACAAAATTGGGGAAGAGATACACATTGGCATAGCATGAACACCACTATTTTGCAATGACAAATACATATCATGTTACAGTGACAAAGAGATGTTGATACCCTAGCTTGTGTACTGTTCATTAGGAAATCTACACCATGCATGATGCCCTAACACTACTCACAGTCCTTGATCAAGACAAGAATGAACATAGTGGTGAATACACAATATACCACTCTCCACCTAACTAGTGAATAAAAAATGTGCATATGCCCATGCCGTAGCTGGCATTAAAAGCCAATGATACCCTAGTTTTTTTTAAGTATGGGTACATGGTGTAGAGGTTTACCATAATATCAATTCACTGCTAATGCAAAATGTAGAGAATTAAATATCCAAACAATGCTTGACAACATCTGTGCCTCTGAAAACATGAACAAATTTTGAGGACACAACACCTTCAAGATATGGTGATAAATCAAATATAGAGTATTATACCATCATGTGTGCAGTTCCCTCAAAATCTCAAGGAGCCAAGACATATTACAAACAAGCAATGCCAAAAAAAGTGGAGAATTCAAGCAAACAATGCTAGTGTCGTGCCCTAGCAGAAGATGAAATGTTTGCAACAGTGAATCTATACTAAAAGTGCCATATCCATAATCAAATACAAACTCATAGGAATACCATAAGAAAGAATAAATCTACAAAAATACAAGAAGAAGTGAGCCATTATAGTGCCCTCAAACACACAATATCTTTCAAATGTAGAGCAATTCCCTAGAAACTTGAAGCCAAATTCAAATGAAAAACACCAATGCCTACCTCGATAGCATAATGTTGAGAGCTAAATAGCTATTTCCAAATCTGAGTTTAGTCAACTGGAAATAGGGAAGGAAACTTGCCAAGTGCCAAGAGGATAAGTCTACAGTGTCAGGTTTTTTCTTCTGTGAGATGGGTTTTGAAGAAATGATTATTATCTTGTTCTCCCCTTTTAGGGTTGAGGTTTTAATAATCATTTTTTTTTTTTGTATTCTCTCAAACTTGGGATTTAATAATGGGCTTCTATATTTATTCTCCCCTTATGTGGGTTGAGGATTTTCTTGAGGTTTATGTTAGGTCTATAGTTTGTCTAGAGCATAAATGGGTTATTATTTAATGTTTTTATTTTCAAATGTGTCTCCCTATTTTGGGTTGAGACTTTTTAGGAGGAACATTGAGCCCATGTTTTAGTGTCATAGGGGTTATGTCAAAATGTAACAATCATCACACATATTATTGTAAATTTTGACAAATGGTATTCTTATAAACCATTGTCAAAATCTTTTGGTGCATAACTTAGTGGATAGAGCGGTGTCCTTTGACCTTCTATTTTTAGGTCCCCACTTTTCTCACACCCTAGAAACCTGGGAATCTAGCATTTGAATGATGATACAGCCTCATGGGTCTTTTATTGACCTTTTTTATATTCGTAGGAGGTAGTGGAATTTGAATGCAGATTCCTAGGCCCTAGATATATACCTCTCACTTTTGGTGATGGAGGTTAGCTCTTCATTCTTTTCTCTCTGATATGAGTGTTGATTTTGGTGGATCACCTTCATTTTCATTCAGTTGTAGTTGTTTATTTTCATGCATTCTCTCTCTTTCCTCCTAAAAGTTAGTATGTTATTCAAGTGATCCAAAGGGAAGCCAGCCCTTAATCTAGAGGTCTATTCTCGGATAGGTTACCCACAACCTGAGAATAGTCGCATGTTTCATAGTATTGATAGGTTTTAGTACTTAGAAAATTGGGTGCAATCCTTAGTGACAACATCAATGACAACAAAATGACTGATTTAATTATCTTACATATCATTGTAGTACTTGGTGATCTCTAATCACCGATCTTCAAGTCATTTAGGTATTCAATTAATTGTAGTCCATCAATCTCTCCCTTTGGAATTGATGGCAACTCGAGAAATATGAAATATACCATACACATACCAAACATGTATTCTGTAACTATGTAAGCAATGTTGTAGCTCGGTAAGCTCTTCGTAGCTTGATATTTAATATGTTTAATCACTACATTACATGAAAGCATTTACAAGTGTAGAATTTCCTCTGTAGATTTGATCTTTTTAGCTCTTAGATTCCTTTTGTTATCATCAACAAATCTTCAAAAAATCTCTCTAACTTTCTCAGATTATCTCTTCCATAGATAGATGTTCCATTGATATCTCATTTTGTCATATTGTTTTATCTCTCCCTTTGATATCAATGCCAAAGAAAAACATAAAACATACAACTTTGCAATAGCCAAGTGACTCTCTGTTGTTCAGTGAAAATAATGTATCTCAGTATACTGATATGCAAATCTATGTTCTGGTTTCTCAAATCTTTCACAACCTTAGATAGAATCCAAAGTGTGAGCTATGTTGCATCAACTTGAATGATCTTCTAATAAGATTATGCTAATGCATCCTCTAAATCACATTAGTGATGAGTAGACAGGGGATGAACCCCACGTCTAGTCCTCAAGTATTCAAAAGTGTCCTTCGATAGAGGCTTGGTAAAAATATTGAAGCAAGTTTCTCTTTTGATGTAACATATTCCAGTTTGCCTTGCTTCTCATGTACTTGTTCTCTTAAGTAGTGATACTTAATAGAAATATGCTTGGTTTTTTAGTGCATTACAGGGTTCTTAGAAATATTTATTGCACTAGTGTTGTCATAATATATAATCACCAGCTCAGTGATTACCTTATTCATCCCTTCCAACACTTGCTTTAAATATATGCAATGTTTGAATAGTTTGTAGTAGCAAAAACATATTCTTCTTCGATAGTAGATTGAGAAATACAAGGTTATTTCTTACTTGTCTAGGTAACAAGTGTTTTGCCAAAGGAAAATGCTCCTCTGGCTGTGCTCTTTCTATCATCTATATTTCTAGCCCAATCTGCATCGGTGTAGACTCTTAGTTCAAATTTCCCTTTCTTAGGATGCCATAAACCATATTCCTCTATTTTCTTCAAGTATCTTAAGATTTTTTTTACTGCAATCATATGTGAATCCTTTGGATTGGCAAAAAATATAGCAACAATCTCCACTGCATGTGCAATGTCTGGCCTACTATGTACTACATACATAATTTTACCAATCATAGATTGGTACAATGTCTAGTTTACCTCAGTAGATTCATCATCTTTGATTAATTTTCATCCTATGACCATTGGTGTTCCAACTAGTTTAGCATCTTCCATGTAAAATGTTCTCAATACTTCCTTTATGTACTTTGATTGTGTGATGAATATCCCATCATTCTACTAAATAGACTACAAGCCTAGAAAGAACTTAATCTCTCCAAACATAGACATTTTAAATTCTTTACTTATCTCATCAGCAAATGATTTACAAATATGATCTTGTCCTCCAAAAATTATATCATCCACAAAGATTTCATCAATCAAAATAGTATCATCTAATCCTCCTTTCATATACAAATTATTGTTTTCACTAGTTCTCATAAAACCAATACTTAAAGGATAAGTATGCAGCCTTTCATACCAAGCTCTAGGTGCTTGCTTTAAACCATATAAAGATTTGTGTAGTCTACATACAATGTCTTTTTGATTTGGATCAACAAACCCTTATGGTTTTTCTATGTAAACCTCCTCTTCTAGTGTCCCATTCAGAAAAGAAGACTTAACATCCATTTGATAGACTTTCAACTTTTTATGTCCAACATATTCAAGTAACATGTGGACTACTTCTAGTCTAGCAACAAGTGCAAAAGTTTCACCATAATCAATACCTTCCTCCTGTGCATATCACTTGTAAACTAGTCTAGCTTTATTTCTTGTAACCTCTCCATTCTCATTCAGCCTATTTTTGAATATCCATTTAGTATCGATAACATTCTTATCTTTTGGCCTAGGTACAAAATTTCATGTCTTGTTTTTCTCTCTCTATTCTATCTCTTCATTCATTTCTTTTATCCATTCATCATTTTCCAGTGCAACCTTAACATTTTTCAATTCAAACTCACAAACTAAGCATATATCTTGTCTTAACTTACTTATTGTCAACATGTCAGCCTGCTTATCTCTAATTATTTGGTTCTCAGGATGATGTCTTCTAACAAATCTTCCTAGCACTTGATCTCTTCTTTGTTATTCATCATGTTTAGGTTGATTTCCTTTCTCGGTAGCTTCTTCTTGATCCTTGATTTCCCTTTGTTGTTCCTCAGTATTCTTTTCATGATGCTTAGTCAAATCAGCCTATGGCTTCGATAGGTACACTAGATGCTCAATGTAAGTGAATCTACCATAGTCTTCCAGCTCCTTAGTGCATTCTTCACCATTTTTATCATCAAATTCATCAACTCTGACATTAGCACTTTCAATCATTTTATTAGTAACCTTATTCAGACACTTGTAAGCTTTGTTTTTAGTAGAATATCCAAGAAATATTCCTTCATCCTCTTTTGAATCAAATTACCCATTCTTATCATCTTTTAGAATAAAACATTTGCTACCAAAAATTCTAAAGTAACTTACAGTCAGTTTGTGACCAAACCGTAATTCATAGGGTGTTTTTTTTGTACATCTTCTTGAATTGTACTTAGTTTAGAACATATATAGTTGTGCTAACTGCCTCTCTCTAGTATATTTGTGCAAAATTATTTTCTATCATCAGTGTTCTCACACAATCAACAATTGATCTATTTCTCCTTTCAACAATCCCATTTTTCTGAGGTGTTCTTGAAGAAAAAACCTATCTTTTTATACCATGCTCATTACAATAGTTAGTGAATTCATCAGAAATAAACTCACTGCCTCTATTAGATCTCAAGTATTTTAGTTCTTTCTAGGTTTCTTTCTCTACTTTTTCTTTGTACCATTTAAACATCTTAAATGCCTCAAATTTCTCCTTCAAAAACATTACAGTCATCAATCTAGTGTAATCATCAACAACCAGAATGAAATATCTATCTCCATAGTAGCTATGAGTTCTCATGGGACCACATAGGTTGGCGTGAACTAACTCCAAGATTCTCTTTATTGAATCATCTTAACTTTTAAAACTAGATTTTGTCATTTTTCCTTTTTGGCATTCATGAAACATAACATGATCAAGCGTTTCTAGGCTAGGCAAACCTCTAACATTTTCCTTTCTACTTATCTTTATCATGTTATCAAAATTTACATGACATAACCATGCATCCTCATTTTTCATTATTAAATAGGAAGTCTCAGCATTGTCAAGATAAAACAAGTTACCTTTGGATTGTTCTCCTATTCCAACAAGCTTTCCTCCATCATCAAATATCTTTACCTTCTTGCTCTCAAAATCTAGTCAATCACCTGTGTTGTTAGTTGTGCCACACTTAGAAAATTGTAATTTAGTCCTTCTACCCAATAAGCATTATCACATTTGATTTATCATTTATTAGTAAAGATCCTTTTCCTCTAACTTTACATGGTGTATCATTACCCATTTTTATAGAACCTCCATTATATTGCTCAAGATGATCAAAATTTTCTTCATCATGAGTCATGTGATGTGTGCAGCCACTTTCAATGATCCATGTATCATTTTTTTTAACTTTAGAAATGAGTGATGTCTCTACATACCTTTCTTCTTCCTCAAAATCATCCTTTATTGCAACAAATACTACTTGAACATCTTCATCAGTGTCGATATCGGTATCATTTTCTTTAGCAATGTAACATATATTTTTCCCCTTATCATTATTGTCTTAGTTATCTCTATTATAGTGTCAATAACTTTTGTTGTTTCTCCTTCCATAGCTTCCTTCACCAGATCAATCTTTGTTAAAACATGCAAAAGGCAATTCACCCTTATATCTACCCTTACCTTTAGGTAATCTCCTAGCCATAAGAGTTTGAAGTTCATCAAGCTCATCATTAATATTAATTTCACTATCATCCCTATTATATCTACTATTGGACTTACTAATCTTTAGAGAAGATATGAAAGAAGACTCAATGGATAGTACAATACTATTATCAAAATTGTTCAACTCAAAAGTTGTTAGCTTACCAATCAGACTATAATGAGTAAAATTATTTCTAGGTGTAGACCTCATTTCATGTATAGCTGATATTCTGATTGCATAAGTAGGCAACAAGGTCCTTAGAATTTTTCTCACCATTGTATTGTCATCAATGACACCACTAGATCCTCTAATAGAATTTACTACCTCCTTTATTTGGTTTGTATACTATACTATATTATCTCCTTTCATTTTCATATCGTCAAACCTTCCTCTTAGGATTTTAGCTTGGGCTCTCTTGACATTAATGTCACCACCATAAACTTGAGCAAGTTTATCCCACATTTCCTTTCAAGTAGTGTAATCTTTGACATCCTCAAATTCAGCATTTGATAGAGCAGAAACAATCTCTATCATAGTCATGTTGTGCTCATGTTGATCCTTTAGTTGAACAAAAGTCAAAGGTCCAGTCGATGGTTGTAAGTAGCCATTCTAAAGTAGATATAAAGGAGAATCTCTGATTTTAGATATATGAAGTTTCATTCGACTTTGCCATATGGTAAAATTGTCCTTTTTCAACTTCACCACTTCCATCTTATACATTTTGTGATTGATGCAAGAGCATCTTGGGTGTAAAAGAAATCTTGCATCAACCAAAAATATTTCATATTTCTTTTCAATAAGGGTTATCTTGTGTAGAACTACTTTATTTGAAAAGTTACTATTTTTAGTAATTTTTCTGTTCAGGATCAGAATGGTTTATTTTACTCCCTAGAGGTTCATTTTGGTCATGTCAACCTACCAATAAATTTTCATTTCCAGATCAAGTCTAGCTTTGCAGATATTGAAGATTTTCAGTATTGGCAGCAAGGTACAAAAACTTTGAACTCAGTTTTGAAGGCTTTAGAGGCCCTAGATGAGGTTTATACTTCAGTTGACTGGAGCATACGCAAGTCAAATGTTGTAGAGAACTTTGTGCCCTTTCCAAATTGGGGTTATAATATTCAATGAATTCAAGGGGTGATGACTTATGGTCTCTGAAAGTTGGGTCACCTAAAATGACAAAAAATGATTTTCCTTCAAAATTTATGTTTGGGTTTCAAAAGTTATTTTGAGCTGACTCTGATGTAATAAAATGATAAATAAAATAATTCTAAGTTTGGTCAGCCTTATTGGCTAAAATTTTGGAACCTTCCTAGGTAGTGGAAAATTTCCTATATAAGGTAGGCCGTAGTGTTGTTTTAGGTAGTTCAGAGTGATCTGGGTAATAATTCAGGGCTTTTTCCTACAAAATATTAAAGGGAAAATGTCCATGTGGCTTTGTATATTGTAATTCTAAAATTTGTAATTCCACATTTGTGGATATAATAAGAAGCCCATTTTTTGTTCTTACAAATTATTATTGTTTCTCTATTTTTATTATGTGTATGTGGTATTAAGGGAAGCACCCTTCATCAAGTGGTATCAGAGAAAGAGTTCTTGAGTGTGTAAACAAATCACTGACTATGAGCCAGTTTGCACAAGGACCGTGGTTTAGGGTTTCTGTGTAAATAGATCACCAACTGTGAGGTAGTTTACACTAGGACCATGGTTAGGGTTTCAACAATAAGCACAAAAATGACTCCATGAAGGGAATGTGGCAAAAGAGCTGGTGTTGTGACACCTGAGGTTAGAGCCCTCCAGAGAAAAGTGTGAGCATTTCAAGAAGAGATTCATAGAGGAATGAATCTTAATGTTAGAGATGAAAGTGAGGATGAAGTTGAAGGAGAAAGAAATTCTAATCAGGAAGGAGAAGTTGAAATTTTCAATCAAGAAGAAGAAAGACTTTTATGAGCCATTTCCAAAATTGAAAAAAGACTTGAGATTGAGGTTCTAACATTTTCTAGAAATCTTAACCCAGAGCAGTTGATTGACCGGATCAATGAATGTGAAGAATATTTCAAGTATGAAGATATTGAGGATCCTAATAGGGTCAAGTTTGCAAAGGCTAGACTGAAAGGCCATGAGAAGATCTGGTGGCAAGAAATTCAATTAGAGCAAAATAGAAGAGGAAAGGATAAAATCACAAGATGGGATCAGATGGTGGATAAATTGAAGTGACAGTTCATTCTTGTTGATTATGAGCTTGACCTACTAAATAAAATGCAAAGTTTGAAGCAAGCAGGAAGATCTGTTCGGGAGTATATAGAGGAGTTCTATCGAATCCTCATCAGAATATTCCATGCAGAAGCTCATAAGGAGAATGTTTCCTATTACCTTAATGGGTTGAGGCTGAGCATTCAAGAGGATTTGAATTTAGTTCGAATGAATAATATTGAAGAGGCATACTAGTTTTCCCTAAAAGTAGAGAAAAAGATGAACAAGAAGTTTGAGAGCAGACAAAATGGAAGAGGTCATGGTGTAAAATCAAGAGGATGGTCATATGGAGGCCAAAATGAAGATCCAAAAAAGAAGGATGAGGCTAGTAGTAGTCAAAATCATAGAGGAAACAATTCTAATCATTTCCATGATTAGAATAATAGAAATTAGAGAGGAAGAAGAAGAGGAAAAGGATCTAGAAGAGGAGGCTTCCATGGAACATGTTTTCACTATGGAGAAGAAGGTCATAGGGAATATGAATGTCCTCAATGCCAAGGAAGGATAGATAGGAGGAATGAAGGACAAGTTGGAGTTGCACATGTAGATGAAGATGTTAGATCATCACATTCTAAAGATACTAAAAAAGGAGAAACACTAATTAATAGAAGAGTCCTGGTAAGTGGTGAGAATGAAACTAAGAAAAGGAGGATACTGTTTCACACTAGGTGCAACTATGAAGGTAAATGTTGTGATGTGATTATCGATAGTAGAAGCACTAACAACTTGGTGTCAGAAGAGATGGTGACAAAGTTGAAGCTCAAGAGAGAGAAACACCCACATCAATATCAGATTGCCTTGGTGCAGGATGACCACAAGGTCATGGTTAATGAATAGTGCCTAGTGAAGTTCATGATTGGTAGGTACCATGATGAGGTACTATGTGATATCATACCTATGGATGTATTTTATATGTTGTTGGGTAGACCATGGTAGTTTGATAGGCATGCTGTACATGATGGTCATGCGAATACCAATTTATTGACAACAAATGGAGTGCGACATAAGATAAAGTCATTGAAGGACATAGAAGAAAAAGTATGTGGTAATGCAAGAATAACTTTTGTTGATGGAAGAAAATTCCTAGATGGTATGAGGCATGAGCATGTGTTTTTTTCTTTAATTCTAAAAGCTAGTAAAGAGGAAGTAAATGTACCTATAGAAGTTGCAAATTTGTTGAATAAGTTTTAAGATATTGTATCTGATAATGTACCTAATGGATTACCACAAGTAAGAAAGATCATTCATCAGATCGATTTGATTCCAAGAGCCAGTTTTCTAAATAAGGCAGCACACAAAATGACACCAAAAGAAATCAAATAGTTGAATAGACAAGTACATGAGTTTTTATCGAAGGGGTCGGTTCAGGAGAGCCCAAGTCCATGTGTTGTACCAATAGTATTAGCACCAAAAAAGAATGGAGAATGGAGGATGTGTATAGATTCTAGGGCTATAAACAAAATTTCAATCAAGTATAGGTTTCCATTGCCATGGATGGATGATATTATGGACTGTTTGAGTGGAGCTATGTATTTCTCAAAGATAGATTTGAAGAGTGGATATCATTAGATTCAGATCAGAGAAGGAGATGAATGGAAGACTACTTTCAAGATAGAGGAAGGACTTTATTAGTGGTTAGTCATGCCTTTTGGGCTAACTAATGCATTGAACACTTTCATGTAGATCATGAACGAGATTCTAAAAGAATTTTTGGGTAAGTTTGTCATTGTTTACCTAGATGATATTTTGATCTTTAGTAAAAAATTGGAGGAGCATATGATGCATATTCATATGGTGTTTGAGAACTTAAGAGAAGAGAAATTTATGATTAATTTGAAGAAGTGTATTTTTGTGAAGGAGTTAGTGTATTTGGGATTTGTAGTTTCAGAAAAATGTCTAATAATGAACCCAGAGAAAGTGCAGGCTATCATTGAATGGCCTGATCCAATGAGTGCTATTGAGGTAAGATCTTTTCATGGTCTGGATAGCTTTTATAGAAATTTGATTAGAAATTTTAGTAGTATTTTTTGACCCTTGATTGAAACAATGAGAGGGGATAGAAAAGAGTTTAAGTGCACTAATGGGGCAAATCAGAGTTTTAGGCTGTTGAAACAGAAAGTTAGAAAACAACCTATTTTAGCACTTCTAGATTTTAATAAGGTGTTTCAAGTAGACTGTGATGCTAGTGGTAATGCAATAGGAGTTGTTATGAGCCAAGATGGTAAACCTATTGCTTATTTTAGTGAGAAGTTAAATGATGCCAAGAGGAAATGTTCTATTTATGATCAAGAATTTTATGCTATAGTTCAGGCATTAAAAAAGTGGAGACACTATATTCTTCCTAAAGAGTTTGTTTTATATATTGATCATCAAGCTTTGAAATATTTGAATATTCAAGGGAAGTTGAATCAAAGGCATTTGAAGTGGGTTGAGTTTTTGAAAAGTTATACATTTGTTTTGAAACATAGGAATGGAAAGTCTAACAGAGCTGCAGATGCCCTAAGCAGACATAAAATTTTGCTAATAGAGATGAAGGTTGAGGATGTTGGGTTCAAGGAACTCAAGATTTTGTATCTAGAGGATCTTGATTTATGGTGAAGCTTGGAAAGCTTGTATAGAACCTATTACTCTAGACAGGATGAAGTCGCTGGATTTCATCATTTAGGATGGTATGTTATTCAAAGGGAGTTAGTTGTGCATTCCAAAAAGTTTTATGAGGGAGAATCTCATCAAGGAGAAGCATAGCAGAGGATTGGCTAGACATTTTGGTCAAGATAAAACACTTGCTATTATTAGTGAGAACTATTATTGGCCACAGTTGCAGCAAGATGTTAAGAAGTTTGTATATAGTTGTAGAGTATGTCAAATGGAAAAAGGAGTAAAATAGAATACAAGGTTGTATCAGCCATTACCTATACCAGAGAAACCTTGGGAGGATATCAATATGGACTTTGTTCTTGGATTGCCGAGGATGCAGTGGGACATGATTCAATTTTTGTGGTAGTTGATAGATTTTCAAAGATGACACATTTCATTCCCTGCAAGAAGACTAATGATGTTGTTCATATAGAAAAATTGTTTTTAAGAGAAGTGGAGATACTACATGGTTTTCCAAAGAGTATAGTTTCAAATTGGGACATGAACTTTGTTGGATATTTCTGGCATACATTGTGGAAGAAGTTGAAGACAAATTTGGAATTTAGTTCATCACATCATCCACAAATAGATGGATAGACAGAAGTGGTGAATAGGAATTTGGGGAATTTGTTGAGATGTTTGGTTGGAGAGAAGCCAACTAGATGAGATTTAATTCTACTACATGTGAAATTTGCATACAATAATTCTATGAATAGGATCACTGGTAAATCACCATTCTAGATTGTAAATGGAATTACTCCCAAAAATGCATTTGAGTTGAGGAAGATAGATAAACAAGAAATAACTAGTGCTAAAGTTAAGGATTTTGTAGAACATTTGAAGAACATTCATGAGCAAGTGAGGAAGCACATTACCAAGATGAATGCACAATATAAGACTAAGATAGATGAGAAAAGAAGGAATAAGGAATTTCAAGTTTGAGATGAAGTCATGGTTCATTTGTGGAAGGAGTGATTTCCAATTGGTACATATAATAAGTTGAAAATGAAGAAGTTTGGGCCATGTAAGAAACTAAAGAAGCATGATTCAAGAAATGCCTATGAGGTAGAATTTTCTACTGAGCTAAATATTTCTCTAGTATTTAATGTTAGGATTAACAAGGCAAAAATAACAATTATGTGCAAATATAACCAATATCAGAAAATAATAACATACACATAAAAGAACACAAGACACAAAGATTTAATGTGGTTCACCTAATTCCTGGGCTACATCCACCAACAGTGAGTCCAATATTTTATTATCCAGTGATTACAACCTGATTACAATCTGCAATCCCCTTACAGCTCAATTCTGCCACAAGTACTAAAATCATACAATATGAAAATCCCTAACCCTAAGCCATATTATACAATATTTTTGCTTCTTTAGGGTTAGAATGAGTTATAACATGTCAGCCCAAATAATCAAAAAGTAGTTGGCCTCAAAAAAAATTTCCTAGGGGGCTATGCCCCCAAACCCCCACTCGGGGCCTAGTCTGGCCTCAAACCCCAGTGAGGTCGGGAGAAAAGTGTACAGTACTTTCTTGGATAGCACTTTCCTGATCAGTCACCACAAGCTAACAATCTCCCACTTGGTGATTGATCAGTATCCACACTATACAAAACAAAAACCTCCCACTTGGAGACTGATCCTGTAGCAATACCGCTACCCATATGAGGCTCCCACTGGATCCAACCACCCTAGACTCAACTATTCCTTTATTTTGTTCAGTCTAGAAGACCAACTAAAGCTGAACATGAGTTCAACTTCTCCCTTATTACTACCTTTGTAAGCATATCTGTTGGATTATCATCAGTATGAATCTTTTCTAGTCTTAACTTCCTATCATCCAAAACTGACCAAATGAAATGGTACCGTAACTGTATATGTTTTGTCTTTGAGTGAAAAGCAGAATTCTTTGCAAGATGAATGGCACTTTGGCTATCTATATGTAGAAAATTATCCTTCTATGGATGTCCCAATTCTTCCATGAATAATTGAAACCATATCATCTCCTTGGCTGCCTCTATAGCAGCAACATACTCTGCCTCGGTAGTGGATAAAGCAACCACCTTTTGTAGTCGAGAAATCCAACTCACTGCTATCCCACCAATAGTAAATATATAACCTATAGTACTCCTCCTGCTATCTATATCTCCTACCAAATCTCAGTCAACATAGCCGTGTATAGTAGTAGTAGAACCCCCAAAGTGTAAACACTTACTGGATGTACCTCTCAAATATCTGAGAATCCATTTGACTGCATTCTAATGCTCAATACCAGGGTTACTCATCTATCGGCTAATGACTCCCACTGCGTGTGCAATATTTGGCTTAGTACATACCATAGCATACATGAAGCTCCCTACAACTGAAGCATAAGGTACCTTAGATATTTTAGTCTCTTCTTCTGGTGTCTTGGGACACATATCCTTAGTCAATTTCAAATGACCAGGCAAAGGTGTGCTAACAGCTTTGGCATTTTCCATAGAAAAATGTTGCAACACCTTCTCAATATAATCAGCTAAATATTTTGCTAACTATTGTTTCAACCCCTTAATGTGATCCATGTTAGACCCATCTACAAGCATATCATCAACATATAAACATAAAATAATGTGGCTATCATCATCCAACCTCTTAAGATAAACACAATGGTCAGAATGACACCAACTATATCCATGATCATTCATAAAAGTGTCAAATTTAATATACCATTGCCGAGGTGCTTGCTTCAAGCCACATAAATTTTTTTGCAATTTGCACACCAAATTCTCCTTACCCTTGACGTCAAATCCTTGTGGCTAAACCATATATATTTCTTCATCCAAATCACCATAAAGAAAAGCTATTTTAACATCAAGCTGCTCTAAATGCAAATCTTCAGTAGCCACAATACTTAAAACAGTATGGATGGAAGTCATTTTAACAAGAGGAGAAAATATCTCATCAAAATCAATACCATGTTTTCTGTGAAAATCCTTTTACGACTAATCTAGCTTTAAATCTTTTCTTACCTCCATCCTCTTCTTTTATCCTATAAACCCATTTATTCTATAAAGCCTTTTTACCTACAAGTAACTTACATAAATCCCATGTTTGATTTTTCATAAAAGAGTCCATTTCATCTATCATTGTAGACTCCCATTGAAGCTTTGTATCCACCTTCACAGCTTCATTATAACATTCAGGTTCACCAGCATCTGTTAACAAAATAGAATACAAAGATGGAAAAATTATTTTTGGAGGTCTAATTAGCCTTGTTGACCATCTAACATTCACTGGTGTGTGTGGTATTTGTTGTTGATGTTGTTGCGGAGCATAAGGAACTACTGGAACATGAACTGGTGGAGTATCATCTAGTACAACATAGTCATTTTCTTTCTTCTCATGCTGCAGCAACAGATCTTTGTACAATACTTTCTCATTGAATATGACATCCTTGTTTCTTACAATTTTATGATTTTCAAAATCTCAAATCCTATAACCAAATTCATCAATGCCATATCCAAAAAATACACATTTCTTTGACTTAGCTTCTAGCTTGGTTCTATTTTCAGATTCTATAAGTGCAAAAGCTTCACAACCAAAGGTTTTGAGAAAAGAATAACTCACCTTCTTACCACTCCATGCTTCCTCTAGAATACCATAGTCCAAAGGAGTAGAGGGGCCTCTATTGATTAAATAAATAGCAGTGTTCACAACCTCTGCCCACATATTTTTAGGCAGCCTAGCATGCAACCTCATACTCCTTGCACACTCCATTATTGTCTTGTTCATGCATTCAGCCACTCCATTTTCTTGTGGAGTCCTTGGTATAGTTTTCTGCCTATGAATACCATTAGAGGAACAATATTCTTCAAATTCTATGCTGCAATACTCACCACCATTATCAAATCTGAGACATTTTAACTTTTTACTAGTCTCATTCTCAACCAAGCATTTCCATTTCTTAAAAGTTTGAAATACATCAGATTTCTGTCTAAGGAAATAAATTCATACTTTTCTTGTTGCATCATCTATAAATGTAACATAATACAGAGAGCCACCAAGGGAAGATACCTGAGCTAGTCCCCATACATCTGTATGCACAAGCTCTAATCTCTCATTTTTCTTTTCCTTCCCATTCTTCACAAAAATAACTCTCTTTTGTTTTCCATAAACACAACTTTCATAGAAATCCATATTGACACATTTCAAACCAAGTAAAATTTTCTTTTAATGAAGTAATTTCATACCTTTTTCACTCATGTGCCCGAGTCTATTGTGCCACAGTGCTGTGTTAGAATCTATAGCATGGTCTGATGTTCTTCCTGCTCAACTATAGCCACTATTCCCGAACATTCATTTTCTTCTGAAATAATTAAAGTAGAAGGAACGGTATGACCTGTACAAAGATATAAGGTACCTACTTTCACACCTTTTTCTACTACTAAGGAACCTTTTGAAACCTTCCAATTTTTATCATTAAAAGTAACTATGCAACCCTCATCACCCAGTTGCCCTGCTGAAATTAAATTCCTACTCAGCCTTGGAACATGTCTTACCTCTTGTAGTAGCCAATGATTCCCATTCTGCAACTTAATCTTGATTTTCCCTTTTGCAACAATTTGACAGGATTCATTATCTCCCAAATAAACTAGTCCAAAATCCCCTTGGACATAATCAAGAAAGTAACCTCTATGGGGTGTAGCATGAAATGAAGCCCCAGAATCTAAAACCCATGAATCATCAACATTTTCTAAAGAAAAAAGCAAAGCATCCTCTTCGGATTTGTTACTTACCACATTTGCCTCCTTGTTTCCATCATTTTTGTCTCCTTGATCTTTCTTCCGAGACCAACAATCTTTCTTCTTATGACCTAGTTTTCCATAGTACCAGCAATCACTTGGCCCTTTGGATTCAGACCTCTTTCTCTTTGATTTTCCTCTTGATTTACCATGATTTCCAAAGTTGTTTCCTCTATCTCTTGTTTTGCCTCTGCTTTCTGTGTTCAATACACTACTCGATGTGGATGCCCCTAAGCTTTTCCTATGAATTTCCTCACTCAATATAACACCAATAACATCATCATACTTTAGGGTATTAGAACCAAAAACATAATTACTAACAGCCATTCCAGCTTTTTGGCAAAGAACACAAAATTAAGAGAGCCCTAACCTCTTCATCAAAATTAATTTCAACTGAGGTTAATTGACTTGTAACTGTATTAAACTCATTCAAATGATCAGCAACTAATCCATCTTCTACCATTTTCATATTAAATAAATGCTTCATAAGAAATACCTTGTTTGAAGCTGAAGGCTTTTCATACAACTTCGCTAGGGTTTCCATCAAATCTTTAGCTATCTTTGCTTCAGTAATATTGAATGCCATCGATTGTGTTAGGCATAGAAAAATACTCCCCAGTGCCTTCCTATCCAAAATATCCCAATCGTCCTGAGACATTGATGCCTCTTTCTTGGCTACTACCTCTAATGGCTGTCATAGATCCTTCTGATAGAGATAATCCTCCATTTGCATCTTCCATAACTAGAAGTTCTTCCCATTAAACTTATCAACCTTCAGCCTACCGTGGTTTGCCATTTCTCCCACTTAACTGAGAGACTCTCCCATTGACTCATGAGACTCACTTCAAAGAATAGATGAAAGAATGAATGAAATAACCTCACTCTAATACCACTTGTTAGGATTAACAAGGTAGAAATAACAATTATGTGCAAATATAACCAATATCAGAAAATAATAAACCACACAGAAGAGAACACAAGACACAAAGATTTAACATGGTTCACCCAATCCCTGGGCTACGTCCACCAATAGTGAGTCCACTATTTTATTATCCAGTGATTACAACCTGATTACAATCTATAATCCCTTGCAGCTCAATTCTGCCACAAGTAATAGAATCATACATTATGAAAAAACCCTAACCCTAAGCCATATTATACAATATTTTTGTCGCTTTAGGGTTAGAATGAGTTATAACATGTCGGCCCAAATAAAAAAAAGTTGTCGGCCTCAAAAAAAAATTTCCTTGGGGGCTGCCACCCCTAAACCCCCGCTCGGGGCCCGGCCCGGCCCGGAACCTTGGTGAGGTCAGGAGGAAAAGGGTATAGTACTTTCCTAGATAGTACTTTCCTGATCAGTCACCACAAGCTAACATTTATTATTTCAGATCTGATAGAGTATCATGAGGGAGGTGTTGAAGATGAGATCACAACAACATAGTGGAGTAGTCCAGCAACCAGTTTAGCTACCAAGGAGATTGAGGACATACTAGATAGTCATGTTGGCAGAAGCACAAGAAACAAGACATATGAAGAATATCTGGTCAAATGGAAAGGATGACCTATTGAACATTCATCATGGCTGACAAGGGAGGAGGTTAACTATCTTGGTTTTCCTCTTCACACCTAAGTCGTGACAGGGTCACTTTTTAAATTACCCTGGGTGTCTGATGCAGGAGTATCCTAGGTTTAAGAGTAATCTTGCATCACCCAAAAATATTTCTGGTTTCTTTTCAATAAGGGTTATTTTGTGTAGAGCTAATATATTTGAAAAGCTATTATTTTTAGTAAGTTTTCTGTTTGGGCTTTGAATGGTCTATTTTCATCCCTGGAGATTCATTTTGGTCATATCTTCCTACCCGTAAATTTTCATTTCTAGATCAAGTCTAGCTTTGTAGATATTGAAGATTTTCGATATTGGCGGTAGGGTACAGAAACTTTAAATTTAGTTTTGAAGGCTTTAGAGGCCCTGGATGAGGTCAATAATTCAATTGATTGGATCTTGCATGAGTTAGGCACTATAGAGTGCTTCATGCCCTTTCTGAATTGGGGTCATAATAGTTAATCGGGTCAACGGGTGATGACTTATGGTCTCTGGAAGTTGGGTCACTTGAAATGGCAGAAAATGATTTTCCTTCAAAATTTCTGTTTGGGTTTCAAAAGTTATTTTGAGCCAACTTTGATGTAATAAAATAAAAAATAAAATAATTCTAAGTTTGGTCGGCATTATTTGCTAAAATTATTGAACCTTCCTAGGTGGTGGAAAATTGCCTATATAAGGAAGGCCATAGTGTTGTCTTAGGTAGTTTGAAGTAGTTCAGAGTGATTTGGGTAATAGGTTCGGGCTTTGTCCTATAGAATATTGAAGGGAAAATGCCCATGTGGCTTTGTATATTGTAATTCTAAAATTTGTAATTCCACATTTGTGGAGATAATAAGAAGCCCATTTTTTGTTCTTGCAAATTGTTGTTGTTTCCCTATTTTTGTTATGTGTATGTGGTATTAATGGAAGCACCCTTCATCAGTGATCTTTCTACTAAAGTCCTTAGAACTTTGTTGCAAGCAACCAATGCTCTGATACCAATTTTTAGAATAACTGGGAGGGGGAGTGAATCAGTTAGATCAGTTATCCAATAGTCCTAATTATAAAATGTATCCCTTTAAACAAATTCAACACATTTTTTTAGTTCAATAAAATCAAATACTAAACTATCTATGCATTTAATGATTACCAGTCAAATAACTCATGGTGATTACTGAAAAAATATAATATGTAATATGTAAATTATGAGAATGAATCAATCACCACATAAACACATAACAAAAAGATTTAACGTGGAAACCCTATTAAGGGAAAAACCACCTAGGACTGGTAACTCAAAATATTTTTCACTCTTTTGAACTGAGCTCGATGAAGAGCCAACCCTGTTAAAGATTAGAAACACACTATTAGGTGTGACCTTGTTAGAGGATTTAAGACTAGTAGTTATCATTCAACCAGCATTCACTATGGGGTTGATAGGATAATAATGTACATTCATTGAATGACATGGGGTATATCATAAGACAGTTAAGTCCACTCAGTTAAGAGATTTTTCTATATCAATGGTTAAACTAAAATAGTAGTTGATTAACTTACAATACAACTCAATTTGTAGATGTTCAAATCTATTCTAAGCCCATACAAATACTCGGATCAATCTATCAATTCACTTCTTCAACTTACTTTACTCGGTAATAGCTCTCTAACACTTAGTACTATTCTGTAGTTTGGTTCTTCTTCAACTAGTCTGATCAGACATGCATGAAACTATATTCACATGATATCTCTATAGTCTTCTATCTTCTGACATGATTTCATAAAGAAACTCATATCTCCTATATAGACAGATAAATCATTTTCATATCAACCATCAATTTTTTTTTCTTAATCTCCTTCACTAATTTTGCTGCTTTAACCTTCCTCAGCATATGTGTCAATAATACGTTTCACTTTCATTCTTTACATCTTCTTCAAATTTTGGCTATCGTGGATCTTGTAACAAACTTTATCCTTAACCTCGAAATCATAACAATTCCATCTCATCAATTCTTCATCGGCTAACCTTAAACATTTATTACTTTCATCCATACTCATTTAATGAAGAAATGCATCAGTAAAAACAAGTTCAGTTAATACTGTTGCTCAGTATACACTACACTGGCTCGGTGTATACTGAAGTGGTTCATTTACTGACCACACTACTTTGTTAATTTTTTCTTTCTTCTTCAAAATAGATTAGTGCAACATAATCAAGTCAACCATATGAAGTCATAGACTCATCAATAAGTTACCCAAAGTGTTTCTTATCCTCATTTGTCATATCCATCTTCCTCCATGTAGATATCTTAGTTCTTCATCTTTTCTCTCCTCTTTACAGATGTTTAGATGTTTGCAACTATCATGATAAATACTAGGTATGTGCAAGATCATGAGGGGCCAAAAAGTGGCGATGTGAAAAATATTCACTTTTCACTCGTCCAAAAGCGCATGAAAATGCTTGTTGACTTCTTAGTAGGCCTGGCTATTAGTACACTTGGGCAAACTTGACACCAAAGCACAGGCCATATTGGGTACTCGATACCTGTGGCAAAAATTTGAAACCCGCAAGCCCTTTTCTTCATTTCTTTTCACATTTTTGCTTGCAAAAATAGCTTGAAATATCATATACACAATATATTTTGGGGTATCTAATTTTGGCAACAACAAATTTGACTCCCCAGCATATTTAGTAAGTAAATTATTTGTATATTTTGATTATTTTATTTTATTTTCATGCTAAATGTAGTTTTTTTTATTGAAATAGGTTTTGTATTTATATTTGTAATAATATATGTAATCAGAATGAAATTTAGATTTGTTTTTTATTTAATTAGGCATAGCTGACAACAATGAAGAAAATAACCCTCCCGCACCAAATAACGATCCTGAAAATAATCTCCCATATCTAAACCCTCAATTTTTACAAGATTTGATACAAGATAATTTGAACACAATACGAGGTTTCCAAAACACATATCAAAATATACCTACATTATGTCCCATGCTTGCCACACCGAATACAATTCTTAAAACTATTGACACACTCACGCAGCAACATAATGCTTCTCTTCAATGGCGTGATGATATGCACACCCAATTTGATGATGGGATTGTGGACCTTAATATAAGGAAGATATAGCCACCCTTTTTGTCAATCCTAAAACTAGAATACAAGTTGACCCCCAAAAGCCCAAATTATCAATAAAATGGTGCACAAATGAAGTAATGCGCACACACTTTTTGGATCGTTGGTGGATGGTTTTTGATAAACCACCCCAAGCAATTTGGAGGTCCCATTTTATTTCATACAAAAATTGTATGTTGAGTTTGTGCTTGGTCACCATGTTGATTATTGGAGTATGAGGCCCAACATGAGCGTAGGTGGAGGAGCTTCTTAGACTAAGCTATTTACCCAGTGTAAAAAGGCCACTACCTTTGTCCCCCCCACTGATGTTGCTCCCCCTCCTTGAGTGTAGCATCCCAATATCATTGCAGAGGTTGCCTCACAAACTATTAGGGCCATTCATTTATTGAGTGATCAATTGAACACATAGACTAGGTTAGTGTTGCCTCCTGGCATGGATGACGTTGGGGCATCAACATCTCGTCAAAGTTCACATGTATGCAAGCCCCATATTTGCATTATATGCAGGAATATGTGCCTTGGACTGCTTACTCATGCTGATACATATCAGTATGTTATTGATAAGGAGGATATAGGAGATGCAACTGCAGAAGCTGCAACACCTCATGAGAGTGCTTAGGAGGTGTACGTAGAGCCATTGACTCCTATAGATACAGTAAGAGTAAAGATTATAAATAAATTTGTCACACGACTTATTTAATTTAAAAATTATTTATTTATTTAGATTAGTTTTAATGATTACATGCACTTATGTATATATATATTTTTTCCATTTATGTTTAGTTGATGACACAGGAGGAGATGAGATAGGTGGATGAGTCCACACTTTTGGCTATTTCATTTGGCCTTGATGACTATATGGTATATTATAAATTATGTACCCATTAGGTTTTTTTAATATTATTTGGTGTACATGCTTAAATCTCTATCAATTAGAGGAATAAAATTCATACATTTACTAATAAATTTTCATCTTATTGTGTTCTTCTAGGCTATAGCCGATGTTACTGGGGGCCATGAGGGGGTTCCTTCATCAGGTGTCAACAAAGGAAAGGTAGTTAATTGTTTAAGATTAATTATGCATGCATATGTATGCCACTTGTGTGTAGTAATGAATATTTTACTTCCACTTTATTGTATAGGGTGTGGCTATTGATGATGTCTTGACACCAGTTTGGGAGTGTAGGGTTATAGGCATCTCAATTCAATGTGATAGCCCGATTGTACATAGACTTTTACATATTGTTATTTGTATTTTGTAACCAGGGTTGTTATGATGAAGTACATTGATATATAATTGACAATCTTTTTACACTCATAGGTTACTAAGTATGAGGGAGGGCCCACAAGAATCTTTTGTATCTTTGTTGACCTAGCCCACTATTCCAGAGGAGTGATCACCAGATTTAAGTTTTAATTTTAATTCAATCAACTTGTAATTTTATTATGCTATCATCCTATTTTGTAGATATATTACTCTATGTTGCACCACTCTACTAATCTCATTATTACAAATATATATTTATAGGTCAGAGTTGGTATTGTTGGCATGGTCCCTTTGCTACCTAGGACTTATGTTAGGACACTTGATCATGGTAGGTGATTGAGAGACCAGGTACAAACATTTGTATTCAGTTATAATTTTAATTAAATTAGTGTTTGAATTATGAATTATATATGTGTGTGTGTGTGTGTGTGTGTGTGTACAAATCATATAAAGTAGGCAATCTAACTTGGGGTTGAACTCATTTTTTATTCAGGATCAATCAAAGCCCAACACTTCTTCAAAGAGGCTACATTTTGATGATCCCCCTACAACATAGGATGTAGTTTTAGTTTTTTACAGATGCCACTTGGCACATTTTCATATGGCATATATGCCACATTGTACACCTTAAAACATTGATTTTGTAGACATTTTGAAATGGCATGTGCCATATTTGTATATCGAGATACTTTTGATACATTTGATACTTTGTATATATAGAACATGTTCATTTATATGTTATATTTGTGTCATCTTTTGTATACACATATTTATTATTCATGTTTATGGAATTGAATGGTGAAGTTATATCTTGACTATGATTATCATTATGATTTAAATTTTATATTGTTGAAGTTACATTCATTTTTCTTTACTCTGGAATACCCTGTTCATGGAGCTTATTATGTTTGAGGTTTAACTTATATAGATTTCCTATGTTCTTATGTTTCATACCATTATATATACTCACTTGAGCCACTTAGTACTACATTATTTCAATACTATGTATATACTCATTATGTATATAACTCATCATATTGGGGTCACTTGAGCATCGGATGATCATTGCCCAATCATGCTTAGTGCACCTTCGGGTCACTTGGGTCCAGCGTGGTCGTGAGCTTTCTAGTGACTCTGTGGGAAGAATGAGGTTATCATTGGTGTTTACCCAGCCAACTATAGTTGATGAATTAGATGGTTTGATGCAATGTCAAATGGTTTGAAAGATACACTGCTGAGCCACTTTTAACTAACCCTCACTGCAAGTTTGGCATTGACTGAGATCGCCTTTCCAAATGCAAATGAAGTCAACTTTCCCAAAACTAAGAGAGGTTATTGTAGACCTTAGAAATAGGATCCCATAGCCCTTGATGTTTTTTCAATACCTCTCACGAGGTCTGAGATATGAGCCATGGAAAATCACTACCCAATCGTGCTTAGTGCACCTAGGGGTCACTTGGGTCGAGCATGTTCGCTAGCGTTCCCATGACTCTGTAGGTGGAATGGGGTTGTCATTAGCATTTACATGACCAATCAGAGCTGATGGAGTAGATGGTTTGATTCTAGGTCAGATAGTTTGAAAGATACGTTGTTGAGTCACTTTCAACTAACCCTCACTACAAGTTTTGGCATCAACTGAGATCGTCTTCCGAAATTCAAACAAAGTTGAATCACCCAAAATTGAGAGAGATTATTGTAGACCTCAAAAACATGATCCTATAGCACCTGAAATCTTGTTGATACCTCTAACGAGGTTTGAGATATGAGCCCCGAAAGATTGCTGCCCAATCATGCTTAGTGCACCTTGGGGTCACTTACGTTGAGCGTGGTTACAAGCATTCGAATGACTCCATGGGTAGAACAGGGTTTTCATTGGCATTTACCTAGCCAAATAGAGATAATAGAGAAGATGGTTTAATGCCAGGTTGTACGGTTTGAAAGATATGCTACTGAACCACTTTCAACTGACCCTCACTGCAAGTTTTGGCATCGACTAAGATCACCTTTCCAAATGCAAACAACTTCAAATCACCCAAAACTGAGAGGTTATAGTAGACCTCAAAAACACAATCTTGTAGCACCTAATGGTTTGTTGATACCTATCATGAGCTTTAAGATATGAGCAATGAAAGATCACTTCCCAATCATGCTTAGTGCACCTTGGGGTCACTTGGGTCAAGAGTGGTCACAAGCATTCCAGTGACTCCATGGGTGGAATAGGGTTGTCACTAGCATTTATCCAGCCAACCAAAGCCAATGGAGTAGATGGTTAGATGCAATGTCACATGGTTTGAAAGATTCACTGCTGAGCCACTTTTAACTGACCCTCACTACAAGTTTTGGCATCAACTGAGATCGCCTTACCAAATGCAAAAAAAGTCAAATTGCACAAAACCAAGAGAGGTTATTGTAGACCTTGGAAAAATGATCCCATAGCTCCTAATATTTTATTAATACCTCTCACAAGGTCTAAGATATGAGCCATGAAAGATCACTACCCAATCATGCTTAGTGCACCTTGTGGTCACTTGGGTCAAGCATGGTCGCGAGCATTCTGGTGACTCTGTGGGTGGAACAAGGTTGTCACTAGTGTTTACCCCAGCCAAAAAAAATATGATGGAGTAGATGGTTCGATGCTAGGTTGGACATTTTGAAAGATATTCTCCTGAGCCACTTTCAATTGACCCTCACTACAAGTTTTGGCATCGACTGAGATTGCCTTGCCAAATGCAAACAAAGTCAAATTTCCCAAAACTAAAAGAGGTTATTGTAGACCTTAGAAACATGATCCCATAGCCCCTAATATTTTTTTGATACCTCTCATGAGATCCAGGATATAATCCATAGAAGATCACTCCCCAATCGTGCTTAGTGCACCTTGGGGTCACTTGGCTCGAGCATGGTTGTGAGTGTTCTAGTGACTCCATGGGAAGAATAGGGTTGTCATGGGTGTTTACCCAGCCAACCAAAGCTAATGGAGTAGATGGTTTGAAAGATACACTACTAAGCCACTATCAACTAACCCTCACTACAAGTTTTGGCATCGACTGAGATCATCTTTCCAAATGAAAATGAAGTTGAATCACCCAAAATCGAGAGACATTATTGTAGACCTCAAAAACAAAATCCCATAGCACTTTATGGTTTTTCAATAGCTCTCATAAGGTCTGAGATATGATCCCTAGAAGATCGCTGCCTAATCATGCTTAGTGCACCTTGGGGTCACTTGGGCTGAGTGTGGTCACGAGCATTCTGGTGACTTTGTGGGTTGAATGGGGTTTTCATTAGCATTTACCTAGCCAACCAAAGCTAATAGAATAGACAGTTCAATGCCAGGTCAGACGGTTTGAAAGATAGGTTGCTGAGACACTTTCAACTGACCCTCACTACAAGTTTTGGCATCGACTTAGATTGCCTTGCCAAATGAAAATGAAGTTGAATCAACCAAAACTAAGAGAGGTTATTGTATACCTCAAAAAAAAAATCCTATAGCCCCTAATGGTTTGTTAATACCTCTTACAAGATTTGAGATATGAGCTACAAAAGATCATTTCCTAATCATGCTTAGTGCATCTTGGGGTCACTTGGGTCAAGCGTGGTCGCAAGCGTTCTGTTCACTCCATGGGTAGAACGAGGTTGTCACTATGTTTACTTGGCCAACTAGAGCCGATGGAGTAGATGGTTCAATGCTAGTTCAAACGGTTTGAAAGATATGTTGTTGAGCCGCTTTCAACTGACCCTCACTACAAGTTTTCGCATCGACTGAGATCACCTTGCCAAATGAAAATGAAGTTGAATCACCAAAAATTGAGAGATTTTATTGTAGACCTTAGAAACATGATCATGTAGCCCTTGATATTTTTTTGATACCTCTCACAAGGTCTAAGATATGAGCCACAAAATATCGCTGCCCAATCGTGCTTAGTACACCTTGGGGTCACTTAGGTCAAGCATGGTCATGAGCATTCCAGTGACTCTGTGGGTGGAATGGGGTTTGATGCCAGGTCAGACAGTTTGAAAAATACATTGCTAAGCCACTTTCAACTGACCCTCACTACAAGTTTTAGCATCAACTGAGATCATCTTGCAAAATGCAAATGAAGTTAAATCACCCAAAACTAAGAGAGGTTATTGTAGACCTTGAAAACATAATCTCATAGCACCAAATAGTTTTTTGATACCTCTCATGAGGTCTAAGATATGAGTCCCTAAAAATTTCTGCCCAATCATGCTTAGTGCACCTTGGGGGCACTTGGGTCGAGTGTGGTCACAAGCATTCTGGTGAATCTGTGGGAAGAACCGAGTTGTCACTAGTGTTTACCCAGCCAACTAGAGCTAATGGAGCAGACAGTTTGATGCCAGGTTGAATGGTTTGAAAGATATGCTACTAAGCTGCTTTCAACTGACTGTTAGTGGTATGTTTGAAATTTGAACTATGAAACTAATCATGATTAAGCTTATGAAATTTGAACTATGGAGCTTATTATTTTTGAGGTTTAACTTTTATAGATTGTTTGAAATAAAAAAATATAATATCTTTAAAGCATTAGAAACAACAATCAAACATTTAACAATTCAAACCATGCAAATGACATAAGTAAATGACATGCAAGATCCCTTCTTGGCACTATTGGCCACCCATACATGATTTTGGTCATAAGTCCTTATCAAGAGTTTTAGGACATTTAACTTTTAAATCAAATTGATTGTTACAAATTGTAATGATAGGATTCAAAATATCTCAATTAACCATTAAGAATCCTTTTGTCCTTTTATCTCTGATTGGATCCATGGTGATTGTAGGCATCTTCATAGGTGCTCCTGCACAAGTTATAATCCACATACAAAACCAAGTTTATTGACTCAAAATAGAATCTAAGAAAGGTGAAATTAATGTATTGAAATTAAGATTAACAAACATAGAAAATAATGCACTAAGTTAACTTATTACCTAGTCAAGTGTTCCTAAGGGGTCATCTCTTTGCTTTAGGGTCTCCAATAGTGCTTCATGATTAGTAGTACTAATAGTCCAAAGTTCTTTTGTCATTGGTCTTCCTTGATGCTTTGAAAACTTGACATTTGTTGCTATAACAAGGTGTGAATACATGAGAATAGTTTTGTGCTTCTCATAGTCTTCAAATGTGGGAATTCCATTCTTTCTAATCATGTATGTTCGCAGCCATTTTCCTACAACAACAACTAAACCGGTAAGATATGTGAACCCATCACCATCTGTCATTGGTTTTTCAAGCTTCTATTTACCTTGTACACAATGTGCTAATCAATAACCCGACCTCTCATCATTCCCCTACTTTACAACCAATGCAAAAAGATTTCCTGGCTTTAGAAGATTTGAAAGATGGTCATAGTCAACTGAAGTGTTCATGTCATCATTTCTTATAGAGAGTGTCAAAGATAAAGGAGTTAGATACTATGGAACCCATGTATCCACCCACTTACTTGACTCACAATGATCCCAATCATACTAAAAATAGATGGGGCAAAATAAAGCCAACTCTCATGTCCGAATGGTCCATGTACTACTATTGGAGTTTTGGAATGAATGCATTTTTTAAGAGTCTTTCACTATTTGACAATCCAATCTATCTCCTATAGTTCCCTCCTCAACCAACCAAAAGAATCTATGCATTTTACAATCAAGAGTCCCCCTATGATAATGCTAAAGTATGCCAATCAACAATAGAATGAGCATCAAGAAGTACAACACCTGAAATCATCAATTGCTCCTTAACTAGAGCTTTCTTCACACACGCACCTACTTCATCATGCTCCTGTTTCCCATGCCCTGACTCAAAAAAGCTCCAAATATGAGGTACACCTCTCTCCACATGCATTCTACACAACCAATAAAACATTCTAGCATTCTTAAATTGATCGGTGCAATTATCCAACCAAATGAGATGCCTATCCATAGTAATACCATTTTCTTGCAAGAAGTCAAAATAGTTCTGGAAACAATGTTGAACAAACTCATGAGAGTGAGACCTGTTGTTGCTCATATAAAAATGGTACTCTTTGATTATCTTTCACTCATATTTTGTGCTATTAGGGGAATGTCTATATGTGATGTGTACAAAAATAGCAACCTGAATGGAATTGTAATATTGAGCTTGAGTCTCATTTTGGGGCTGCAATGTATAGTTCTCTACAAAGTTTACAATAGATATAATAGTTCCAATGGGGAAGGTGTCCTTACATGCCTTGAATTGTTGATCCAACCATTGAGACCTGTGACTATGCCTTGCATACTTTTAAAAAGGATTTGTCTTAAAATCTGAGATAAAATCAGCAACATTGTATTCTTTTGCAACAAACTCACATCTAGAGCCTTCACCTCCACTCCTCAATGTATATTTCATTGTTTCATATACATTTTTTTGGATGAGTGTCTTTCCAAAATTATGTTCCAAACCCTCATGAAAACATGTTCTAAACTTGGACAAGCCACCACATTCTTAGCACTTGGCATTTAAGCAATCTTTTTTATAAAATAAACAATCATCATCTCTATGACATAAAAATTGATCTAGCAAGTCTCTTGATGATTTGGGAAGACCACTTGCACCACAATCCTATAGCATTTCATTAGTATGGAAAGTAGAATGAATGGACCTTAATAATTCATGATGCATTGAAAACTCAACATGATATTTGCAACAACATGTATTCCAAATCTTAAGGGGTATACAATAAAATGGCTTCACGGATTGATAAGACCTTTGTGATATTTTCAATGTTGGATGTGTCTCACAAAATTTTTTATACAACATTGTTTGAATTACCTCCACATAATGTTTAGAATGTGGAGTCCAGTCTCGATTGTTAACTCTCAACTTCAAGACATCCTTCACATTTGGTGACACTCTTGAGTTAGCATCCCAAAATTGTTGAATTTCATCCTTGACAACATCTATTAGCTTCTTATCAAAATGTGGAAGTCTCCCACCATAAGCCCATGTACTAATATGAAGCAGATCATCAAGTCTTTCTCTTCTTGGAAGTGCTCTACCCAAAGTTTTATAGTCTATATTGAAGTCAACACAAGTTTGTCTCATCAAACAAGCCTTTCTCAGCTGATGACTTACTAAGGAGGTTGTAATAATCCTCTGAGAAACTCTCTTGTCTTTTTTTTTGCTAGTCTTCCCAATGCTATTGAGAGCATTGAAAAGATTCTTCACAACAATGGCATTTCTCTCCATTTTCTTGTTCACACGAATCTTCAATTTCACAAGCATAGGTCTCATCTTTTGCATCTTTAACAACTACACAAAAATTTGACATTGCTCAACTAATGTCTTGTTTCCACTCTTTTTGTCTACTAGTATTCCCAATGCTATTAAGAGCATTGAAAAGATTCTTCACAACAATGGCATTTCTCTCCATTTTCTTTTTCACACGAATCTTCAATTTCACAAACACAGGTCTCATCTTTTGCATCTTTAACAACTGCACAAAAATTTGACATTGCTCAACTAATGTCTTGTTTCCAAAAAATTGATCATAAAGTCTTGAAGCCCACAACCTAATGGTTCTATGTGACCTCTTTCCTTCCCAATTATTCATAATGTTCTCCTCAATTTCAATTAACCATTTAGGTGTTCTTGAAAGCCTCAAATTTGAAGTTTGATTATCTTTATTGCAAGGGACTTCATTTCATATATAATTTAGAGATGTGTAACGTTCATGTGGTTCTTGTGCAACATTTTCATTCCCCAAGTCTACATTTTCAATCTCCATCTGTACATTTTCATCTTCATTCCATTCATTATCATTCCC
This sequence comes from Chamaecyparis obtusa, assembly GCA_027943335.1. Taxonomy (NCBI): domain Eukaryota; kingdom Viridiplantae; phylum Streptophyta; class Pinopsida; order Cupressales; family Cupressaceae; genus Chamaecyparis; species Chamaecyparis obtusa. The sequence goes on from BSBK01007729.1 coordinate 474,592, forward strand.
CAAATATACATTTTCATTCCCCAAGTCTACAATTTTATTCTCCATCTCTACATTTTCATCTTCACTCCATATATTGTTATTCACAAAATTAATTTTCATATTATTTCCAAATTCAACATCCTCTTCACTTACAACTACATTTACGGGGTCGCCTTGATTAATGTTTAACATACCTTCTATCCTTCTTTGGTGATTTTCCTTATCTTTTTCCCTATATGCTTGAATTTCTTCATCCTTCACCTTCCTCTTGTGTTTAGCCTTTCGATGACTACTACTTCCCATGGTGAGACCACAAGTTGACAAAAATAAAATAATGGGCCCCAAATCACTTTTTTTTTTTGCAACACATGAAAAAAGCATGAAATCCCATGCTTCTCTGGTCGATGGGGACAGGGAATATTTTGGTCAAATATTACCTGTCCAAAATCGGGTATCTGATTCCATATCGGGTACCCGATATTTCCAGGCAAATAAAAAAAGGGCAGGAGCAAATGAAAAAAATTGAAATTTTACATATAAAATGGGGCATATAATATATAAAATGTATATTATATATATACTAATGTATATAATATATATAATATATTATATATATACTAATTTATTATATATACTAATATATATATAATATATATATAATACATTTCTATATATGTAATGTATATATATAATACATATACTAATGTATACTAATGTATTATATATAATATTACCTTTTAGCTATTAATTTTTTGTCATTTTTCCTATATGATGCTTTTGTATACGATTTGTGGATATTCTTTGGGAAACTATCTAAGGAAGATACAATAGCTGATCTCTGTCCTTTGGATCAAAAAGATGATCTATAAAACTTAACCTAAAAATTTAGTTCTGCTAACAAAAATGTCTAATCATGTAGCAAGGTATAGAAGCTTAGAAAAGGTGTAACAAATTAATATGAAAATATTTTTGTTCATAATAGTATTTTCTGTATTTATTATGATATTGATCTGATTTGATGCACCTTCACTATTTGATCAATCCCTTCCCTTTCATTTCACTTGGCTTTCTCATTTTGCACATCATAGGCCATGATTTCACAGCAGATATGACCTTGTTACTGAGAGCGTTAATGATAAATTTTACCTTTTAGCTATTATTTTTTGCAATTTTTCTTGAATGATGCTTTTGTATATGAACTGTGGATATTATCTGGGAAACTTTTCATTTTTTCCTGTAGGATGACTTTGTATACAAATTTTGGAGAATCTCTTGCAGAAATATGGAAATTATAATCTTCCTCCTAGAGCATACATTAATGAAGTTCTTCATGCCTTAGTCGAGGAAGCCAACTGGATTGTTGAACCTTATAGTACTACATATAGAAATGTTGTATGTATTTTTGGCCTAAATTTATTTATCATTTCTTTTAGGTCTTTAAAGGTGGTTGGCTAAATCTTTGTATAAAATGTGCCTTTTACAGACACCGTAAACCCTAGCTATGCAAAAATGGAGGCTTCAAACAATAGTTCATTGGAGGCAGAGAGAGAGAGACTTCCTAGGAGTCATGGGGATTTCCTAGGGGTCCTAGTATGCCTTATCACACGTTAGAACCCTTACGAAGTCCCCATGACCCCTTTTCACACATTAGAATGCTAAAGTATGTCTTAAGGGGTCTTAGGACACCTTCAGACATGTTTGTGCATTCAAATGTGTCAAAAGGGGTCATGGGGACTCCCTAGGGGTCCTAGTATGTGTTATCATGAGTTAGGACCCCAAGGAAGTCCCCATGACCCCTTTTGACACATTGGAATGCTCAAGTGTGTCTTAAGGGGTCCTAGGACCCCTTACAACACACTTAAGTATTCAAATGTGTCAAAAGGTATCATGGGGACCCCCTAGGTGTTCTAGTACACCTTATCACACGTTAGGATCCATAACAAGTCCCCATGACCCCTTTTGACACATTAGAATGCTCAAGTGTGTCAAAAAGTGTCATGGGGACTCCCTAGGTGTCCTAGTATACCTGATCACGCGTTAGGACCCCTAGGAAGCCCTGATGACCCCTTTTGACACATTGTAATGCTCAAGTGTGTCTTAAGGAGTCCTAGGAAACCTTCAGACACACTTGACTATTCAAATGTCTCAAAAGGGGTCATGGGGACTCTCTAGGTGTCCTAGCACAAATTATCATGCGTTAGGTCAACAAGGAAGTCCCGATGACCCCTTTTGACAGATAGAATGCTCAAGTGTGTGTTAAGGGGTCCTAGGACCCCTTCGGCCACACTTGAGCACTCAAATGTCTGAAAAGGGGTCATTGGGACTCCCTAGGTGTCCCGGTATGCCTTATCACATGTTAGGACCCCTAGGAAGTCCTGATGACCCATTTTGACACACTGGAATGCTCAGGTGTATCTAAAGGGGTCCTAGAACCCCTTCGAACACACTTGAGCATTCAAATGTGTCAAAAGGGGTCATGGGGACTCCCTAGGGGTCCTAGTATGCCTTATCACACATTTAGACCCCTAGGAAGTCCCCATGACCCCTTTTGACACATTGGCATGCTCAAGTGTGTCCTAAGGGATCCTAGGACCCTTTTTGACACACTTGAGCATTCAAATGTGTCAAAAGGGGTCATGGAGACTTCCTAGGGGTCCTAATATATCTTATCACATGTTAGGACACCTACAAAGTTTTGATGACACCTTTTGACACTTTGGAATGCTCAAGTGTTTCTTAAGGTGTCCTAGGGCCCCTTAAGACACACTTGAGCATTCTAATGTGTCAAAAGAGGTAATGAGGACTCCCTAGATGTCCTATTATGCCTTATCACATAATAAGACCCCTAGAAAGTCCCTGTGACCCCTTTTGACCTATTGGAATGCTCAAGTGTGTCTTAAGGGGGCCTAGGACCCCTTCGAACACACTTGAGCATTCAAATGTGTCAAAAGTGATTAGGGGGAATCCCTAGGGGTCCTAGTACACCTTATCATGCATTACGACCCCTAGGATGTCTTGGTGACCCCTATTGACATATTGGAATTCTCAAGTGTGTCTTAAGGGGTCATAGGACACCTTCAAATACACTTGAGTATTCAAATGTGTCAAAAGGGGTCATGGGGACTCCCTAGGTGTCCTAATATGCCTTATCACACATTAGGACCCCAAGGAAATCCCCATTAACTTGTTTAACACATTGGAATATTGAAGTGTATTTTAATGGGTCCTAGGACCCCCTCACACACACTTGAGCATTCAAATGTGTCAAAAGGGGTCATGGGGACTCTCTAGGTGTCCTAGTACACCTTATCACATGTTGGGATACCTAGGAAGTGCCCATGACCCCTTTTTACATGTTGGAATGCTCAAGTGTGTCTTAAGGTGTCATTGGGACTGCCTAAGTGTTCTAGGATGTCTTATCATACATGAGGACCCCTAAGAAGTCCTCATGACCCCTTTTGACACATTAGAATGCTCAAGTGTGTTGTAAGGGGTCCTAAGACCCCTTTGGACACACTTGATCCTTCAAATGTGTCAAAAGGTTCCATGGGGACTCCCTAGGTGTCCTAGTACACCTTATCACACGTTAGGACCCCTAGCAAGTCCTGATGACCCCTTTTAACATAGTGGAATGCTCAAGTCTATCTTAAAGGGTCTTAGGAACCCTTTAGACACACTTGAGCATTCAAATGTATCAAAAGGAATAATGGGGACATCCTAAGTGTCCTCGTATGCCTTACCATGTGTTAGGACCCCTAGGAAGTCCCCATGACCCCTTTTGACACATTGCAATGCTCAAGCATGTCTTAAGGGTTCCTAGGACCCCTCCAAACACACTTGAGCATTCAAATGTCTCAAAAGGGGTCATGGGGACTCCCTAGGGGTCCTAGTACTCCTTGTCACACATTAGGACCCCTAGGAAGTCCCCATGATCCCTTTCCACACATTAGAATGCTCAAGTGTGTCATAAGGGGTCCTAGGACCCCTTTAGAGAGACTTAAGTGTTGAAATGTGCCAAGTATGCCTTATCACACTTTAGGACCCCTAGGAAGTCTCGATGACCCCTTTTGACACATTGTAATGCTCAAGTGTGTCTTAAGGGATCCTAGGACCCCTTCGGACACACTTGAGTGTTCAAATGCATCAAAAGCTTTCATGGGGACTCCATATTTATCCTAGTACCCCTTATAACACATTAGGAACCCTAGGAAGTCCCGATGACCCCTTTTGAAACACTATAATGCTCAAGCATGTCTTAAGGGATCCTACAACCCCTTCAGATGCTCTTGACCATTCAAATGCATCAAAAGGGGTCATGGGGACTTCCAAGGTGTCCTAATATGCATTATCATGCATTAGGTCCCCTAAGAATTCCTGATGACCCCTTTTGACACATTGGAATTCTCAAGTGTGTCTTGAGAGGTTCTAGGACCCCTTCAGATACACTTGAGCATTCAAATGTCTCAAAAGGGGTCAGGGGGACTCCCTAGGTGTCCTAGTATGCCTTGTCATATGTTAGGACCCATAAGAACTCCCTATGACCCATTTTTACACATTAGAATGCTCAAGTGTGTCTTAAGGGGTCCTAGGACCCCTTCAGATACACTTGAGCATTTAAATGTGTTAAAAGGGGTCATGAGGACTACCTAGGTTTCCTAGTATGCCTTATCATGCCTTATGACCCCTAGGAAGTCTTGATGACCCCTTTTGACTCCTTGGAATGCTCAAGTGTATTGTAAGGGGTCCTAGGACCCCTTTGGACACACTTGATCTTTCAAATGTGTAAAAAGGTGTCATAGGGACTCCCTAGGTGTCTTAGTATGTCTTATTAGATGTTAGGACCCCTAACTAGTCCCAAAACCCCTTTTGACAAGTTGGAATGCTCAAGTGTATCTTAAGGGGTCCTAGGACCCCTTCAAACACACTTGAGCATTCAAATGTGTCAAAAGGGGTCATGGGGACTTCCTAGGTGTCCTTGTATGCCTTATCATGCGTTGGAACCCCTAGGAAGTTTCCATGACCCCTTTTGACACATTAGAATGCTCAAGTGTGTTTTAAGGTGTCCCAGGACCCCTTTGAACACACTTCAACATGCAAATGTGTCAAAAGGGGTCATGGGTACTCCCTAGGGGTCCTAGTACTCCTTTTCACATGTTAGGACCCCTAGGAAGTCCCCAAGACCCATTTTGACACATTGGAATGCTCAAGTGTGCCTTAAGGGGTCCTAGGACCCCTTCAGACACACTTATATGTTGAAATGTGTCAAAAGGGGTCATGGGGACTCCCTAAGGGTCTTAGTATGCCTTATCACACTTTAGGACCCTAGGAAGTCTCGATGACCCCATTTGACACATTACAATGCTCAAGTGCATCTTAAGGGTTCCTAGGACTTCTTCAGACACACTTTAGAAATGAAATGTGTCAAAAGGGGTCATGGGGACTCCCTATGTGTCCTAGTATTCCTTATCATGCATTAGGACCCCTAGGAAGTCCATATGACCCCCTTGGACACATTGGAATGCTCAAGTGTATCTTAGGGGGTCCTAGTATGCCTTATCATGTGTTAGGACCCCTAGGAAGTCGTGATGACCCTTTTTGACACATTGGAATGCTTAAGTGTGTCTTAGGGTGTCATAGGACCCCCTCGTACACACTTGAGATTTCAAATATGTCAAAAGGGGTAATGGGGACTCACTAGGTGTTCTAGTATGCCTTATCATGTGTTAGGACCCCTATTAAGTCCCCATGACCCCTTTGACACATTGGAATGCCAAAGTGTGTCTTATGGGGTCCTAGGATGCTTTCAGACACACTTGAGTCTTCAAGTGTCAAAAGGGGTCATGGGGACTCCCTAGGTATCCTAGTATGCCTTATCACATGTTAGGACCCCTAGGATATCCCGATGACCCCTTTTGACACATTTGAATTCTCAAGTGTGTCTTAAGGGATCTTATAATAGCTTTAGAGACACTTGAGCATTCAAATGTGTCAAAAGGGGTCGTGGGGACTCCCTAGGTATCCTAGTACACCTTATCATGCTTTAGGAACCCTAGGAAGTCCCTATGGCCCCTTTTTACACATTAGAATCCTCAAGTGTGTCTTAATGGGTCCTAGGACCCCTTAAGACACACTTGAGCATTCAAATGTCTCAAAAGGGGTCATGGGGACTCCCTAGGGGTCCTAGTATGCCTTATCATGTGTTAGGACCCCTAGGAAGTCCCAATGACCCCTTTTGATATATTGGAATGCTCAAGTGTGTCTTAATGGGTCATAGGACCTATTCGGACACACTTGAGAATTCAAAAGTGTCAAAAGGGGTCATGGGGACTCCCTAGGTTTCCTAGTACACTTTATCACATGTTAGGACCCCCGGATGTCCCCATGACCCCTTTTGACACATTGGAATACTAAAGTGTGTCTTAAGGTGTCCTAGGACCCCTTCAAACACACTTGAGCATTCAAATGTATTGAAAGGGGTCATAGGGACTCCCTAAGTGTCCTAGTACACCTTGTCACATGTTAGAACCCCTAGGAAGTCTCGATGACCCCTTTTGACACATTGGAATGTTCAAATGTTTCTTAAGGGTTCGTGGGACCCTTTTAGACACACTTGAGCATTCAAATGTGTCAAAAGGGGTCATGGGGACTCCCTAGGGGTGTACACCTTATCACGCATTAGGACCCCTCGGAAGTCTCCATGACTCCTTTTGACACATTGGAATGCACAGGCATGAAGAACTTCATTAATGTATGCTCTAGGAGGAAGATTATAATTTCCATATTTCCACAAGAGATTCTGTTTGATTTTGTTTCTTTGCTATTATAATTTTTGTATTCTCTAAGAGGAAGATTATAATTTCCATATATTCGTCAGATAGTTTGATTCTGTTTCTTCGCTATATTTTGCTAAAATGCATGGGCAATTGAGTCCAGAATACTAGAAAGAATTCTTGAAGAGTCCAATCCAGATTCTTTAATGTTTCTAGTGAATCCAAATTTAGTTGTTATAAAGATGATATGTTAGTGAATGACTTCTTGCTAATACTACTCTTCCACCAAATCCAGATTTCAATCCTTTTGTGGATCTAGAGGCTCAATTGCAAGCCCATAGGATTGGCCAAGAGAAAAATGTTATTGTATATCATCTAATTACAAAATGTTCAATTGAGGATAAAATATTGCAATGATCAAGAAGAAAATTGGCTATGGAAAATCTAGTTATGAATTCTGTTAAGAATGAAACTATTAAGGAATTGCATGATATATTACTCAATGGTGCAAGGAATATTCTTGATGAACATGGGATTGCAGTTACATCTATTCAATATACAAAGGAAGATATAGAAAATCTTCTTAATAGAGAGATTTTAAAGTGAGAGAAAAGGGCATTTCAAAAGAAAATGGCTATTTTGGTGACATCCAAGGTATGCCAATTACTCAGGACAAAGAGTAAAAGCCCACAATTAATGGGAAAGAGTGGGAAGAGATTCTTGGACCCATGATAGAAGTTACAGATAAGGAGGAAGAGCAAGGAAGGGAAAAGTGACAAAAGAAAGTAGATATGTGTGTGAGCCTATATCAGATGATGATGATGAGTACTCACCATCTGCTAGTAGCTCAACTAGCAAAAAAAGCTCTTTAGTGTACATGTACACTGTCACAAAAAATTCAAATAGAGAAGTAACAAGTATTGTGGAATTATCCACAGAGCAATGTGAAATGAAGCCTCAATTTAGTTCATTAGCAGGAAAAGAATTTGGTCATGCACTGCATTCTAGCACGACAAATATTTCTATTAGAAATTCCTATTCATCAATGGCCTTGCATTTACAAGACTTGGGAAACTAGGTTACTCATGTTGGGAAATATCCCTCAAATGCAAGTTCATTGCCACCTTTGGCAAGGTAGTCTCACTCCTCATTTTACAACAAAAGGCATCCATCTATGGTCCAAGGTTTTAATTCAGATGACAAATGGAGAGCTTCTCAAGGTACTGATCTCTTTCATAGAGAAGCTCCTGATTCATCTCAAGGTTCTTGTTTAGGTGAACAACTCCTTTGAGGTCCACAAATAGACCCATTGATTTCCCAAATTGGTAAAAGGGTAGATGCAATTTTGGAAAGAGTATCCCAATTAAAGAGAAATGGAAATTCCAGTGAGCATAAAGTTATTGCAGATCCAATGGGTGTATCTTCTCCACTGACAAATATAACTGCATTTCTAGAGACTTGAGTTTAAATGGAGACTTTCTGTTCCCAAACATGCCCTAATCAAGAAAATGAACCAGATGTTGCTCAAGTAAAGAAGATAGTGGTTTATTAAAGCATCTACATTATCCCACTTGCTATCAGTTACTACTTTTTGAGTGGCTTGCCAGCTGCTTCTATGTGGGATTCCTGTAATATATAATGTCCTCATGCAAGTACATGCCAGTTTTTGTGAACATTTTTAGCTCTAAAGTGTTAGTGAGAAATATCAAAGAAAAGGTTCTTGCATGTGTTATTTAGACACATATCAATAAATTAGGAAACCATTTTTCTCCCATTACATGGCAGAAATACCTAGATTCACTTTGTCAGTATCAATAGGCAACAAGATGAGGGAAGAAATATATTTGTGAAGAGGAAGTACAAATGCTACTATCCAAAACCATTTGGAGAGTAATATTCTTCTCCTAATTGTAATAATAAACTCAAAATGTAGAAGACACCAAATAGTTGGGGCATTTATTTCCTATGACCTATGTCAATTTCAGTTCAATTCCTAAGGATGATATTCTCAATGTGTAAAAATAAACTGATGTGTTATTTTAAAATGGTGTTGACTGAAATTTATGAACATGTCAAATATCCATTTTTTCTAGAATTTGAAATAGAACCAGTGGCAATATAATCAAATTTGTGAATTTCACATCCAATCATTGGATGTTAATCAAAAGTAGAACACAGTAATATTTTTGAATAGATAAGCAATCTTAGTCTTACTTCAAACCTACTCCTATGTATGTCGGTTCTTGGAGGTATCTACTAAACAATGTGTGGATCTATAATGTCCCTATCCAGGACCTTACTTTGCTTAAAAATCCTAATTAGAATTTGGATTTCTAATGCCTACTGTGATATTATTTAAGTTTTCCTTGCTCCTTACTGATTAATATTGTAATGAATTGGTTATCCTTCCCCCCTCTCTCTCTCTCCTACTCTCTCTCCTTCCCCTTCTCTCTCTCTCTCATCAACCTCTCTCTCTATCTCAAGCTATCTCTCTCTCTCACCTTCTCACTCTCTCTCTTCCTCAATGGCCACCCATGAATTTTTTAAATGGCTGATTAATTTCCTTTGCTTCTTTCAATGGCCATCCATGATTTTTCTGCAATCTTCCAACCTTTCATACATAGTCATAAAATACATATAAAATAATATATAATATATGATATATAATGTAACATTTAATATTAATATATATTAAATAATATTTAAAATGTAAAATATATATTATATAATATTATATATAATATATAATCTAATATATAATTCTAATATATATATAATTTTTGATATCAATATATAATTAAATAATATTTAATGTAAAATGTATATTATATAATATTTAATATATATAATATATAATCTAATATATAGTTTTTAATATTAATATATATTAAATAATATTTAAGGTAAAATGTATATTATATAATATTTAATATATCTAATTAATATCTAATATATAGTTTTTTATATATAATATATCATATGAAAGATGGAGAAATGGGAGGGAGAAAGTGGAGGGAAAGTGAAAATTCAAAATTCTGCCATCATATTCGGGTACCTAAAAATATCAAATACTCGATTAGGCTCAGTATTGCTTTGTGCATCAAACCTAAATGGTTAACTATTGAAATGTCTCAAATATGTGTTTTTCCCCTATATCTCTAAGTTCCAGACTTCGACAATGTAGCTAACGACTTTTTTTCACCCAAATTTGATAAAACAAAAAGGTATCTTAAGGAGATTATCAGATTTCTATCAATATAATTGCTATCAAATTTTGAATTCGATAAATAATTATTAGTTATTTTCTAATTGAGCTACCTCTAAAGTGCTGATTTATATACTGATTGAAAAACAACTATAACTTTCAGATGGTATAACATTTTTGAAATCTGAAAAATGTGTCACATTCTATGCTTCACCTACTATAAGGAAAAATAAAATTTGAATTTTTAAAATTTTTGAATGAGTTAAGGTGGTCACACATAGGAGTTTTTTATTCTGAAAATGTTGTAGCAGAAAATTCATAATTAATTTATTTTTTGAAATAAAATTATAAAAAAATATTCGTCACATCCAGGAATGAGTCTACTAATTATATATAAAATCCTATAATAGAATATTATCATTTGATTATGATTAAGGTGGTCAGACATACACCTACTTCTTATTTTTCCTATAAATTTTTGCACTGGTGCATTGAAATCTATACTTTTCACCAATCATACTAACTTTTTCTTAAAAAAGGCCTAGTAGTTTAGAAACTACATTCAATTTTCTATAGATTCTATTCTTACAACTTTTTGACATTAGGTTCATAGCTAGTTGAAATTTTCACATCAAGTTGACTAACCCTGATTTGCTAATTTTTCATTGCCACTTAAGGGCATAGTTTGGCCCCTCATGATCTTGTACATACCCTACTATCAAAACAAGTTGACATCATTGACAACAAAATGACTGACTTAATTATCTTACATATCATTGCAGTACTCAGTGATCTCTAATCACTGATCTTCAAGTCATTTAGGTATTCAATCAGTTGTAGTCCATCATAATTACCTCAGAATCCACACCTCAAGCATGATAGAAATCAATATTGATTAAAAGAGAACATAGAAAATAACCAAATACCATATCACCGTCATAAGAAAACCTTCCATATATATATATATACATATATATATATATGTGTATATATATATATATATATATGTATGTATGTATGTATGTATGTATGTATGTATGTATGTATGTATGTATTGATGAAGGGTGCTCCCCTTAATACCACAAACACATAACAGACATAGAGAAACAACAACAATAATATGCAAGAGCAGAAAATTGGCTTCTTATTATCTCCACAAATGTGGAATTACAAACTTTCAGAATTACAATATATGCAAAGCCACATGGGCATTCCCTTACAATATTCTGTAGGACAAAGCCTCAAATTATTGCCCAGATCTACTACCTAGAACTATTCTGAACTACCTAAGACAATGATACAATCTTCCTTATATAGGCAATTTTCCACCGCCTGGAAGGTTCCAGAATTTTAGCCAATAAGGCCGACCAAACTTAGAATTATTTTATTTTACATTTTATTACATCATAGTCAGCTCAAGATAACCTTTGAAACCCAAACAGAAATTTTGAAGAAAATTATTTTTCGCCATTTCAGGTGGCCCAACTTCCGAAGACCATAAGTCATCACCAGTTGACCCGATCGGCTATTATAACCCCATTTCAGAAATGCCACGAAGTGCTCTACAGGATTGACCTATGCAAGCACCCGTCACCCAAATTTTTGACCTCATCCGCGGCCTCTAAAGCCTTCAAAATTGAGTTCAAAGTTTCTGTACCCTGCTACCAATACCGAAAATCTTCAATATCTTCCAATATACACTTGATCTGGCAATGAAACTTTACTGGCAGACTTATATGACCAAAATGAACCTCCAAGAAAGAAATCAGATCATTCTGAGCACATACAAAAATTACCAAAAATAGTAACTTTCCATAAATAGCAACTTTGCACAAAATAGTCCTTATTGAAAATAAAAATAGAAATGTTTTTGGGTGATGCAAGATTGCTCTTACACCCAGGGTAATTTGAGAAGTGACCTTGTCACGACTCAGGTGTGTAGAGGAAAACTAAGATGGTTAACCTCCTCCTTTGTTAGCCATGATGAATCTTCAACAGGTTGTCCTTTCCATTTGACCAAATACTCTTCATATGTCCTGTTCCTTGTGCTTCTGCCAACACGACTGTCCAGTATGTCTTCAATCTCCTTGATATCTGAACTAGTTGATGGAATACTCCACTGTGCTACTGCAACCTCACCTTCAACACCTCCTTCGTGATACCCTGTCAAATCTAAAATGTTAAACACTGGTGAAATATTCAGCTCAGTAGGCAATTCTACCTCATATGCATTTCCTGAATCATGCTTCTTCAGTATCTTACATGGCCCAAACTTCTTCATTTTCAACTTGTTATATGTACCAACTGGAAACCGCTCCTTCCGCAAATGAACCATGACTTCATCACCAACCTGAAATTCCTTATACCTCTTTTTCTCATCTGCCTTAGCCTTATACTGTGCGTTCATCTTGGTAATATGCTTCCTCACCTCCCCATGGATGTTCTTCAAGTGTTCTGCAAAATCTTCAGCTTCAGAACTACTTATTTCTCCTTTATCTATCTTCCTCAATTCAGATGCATTTCTCAGACTACTTCCATATACAATCTGGAATGGTGATTTACCAGTGCTCCTGTTGACCGAATTATTGTATGCAAATTCCGCCTATGGTAAAATGAAATCCCATCATGTTGGCTTATCTCCAACCAAACATCTCAGCAAATTTCTCAAACTCCTATTCACCACCTCTATCTGTCCATCAGTCTGTGGATGATGTGATGAACTGAACTTCAAATCTATCTTCAACTTCTTCCACAATGTCCGCCAGAAATATCCAACAAATTTAGTATCTCGATCTGAAACTATGGTCTTTGGCAAACCATGGAGTCTCACTACTTCTCTGAAAAACAATTCTGCTACATGAACAACATCATTAGTCTTCTTGCAGGGAATGAAATGTGCCATCTTTGAAAATCTATCAACCACCACAAAAATTGAATCATGTCCCCGCTGAGTCCTCGGTAAACCAAGAAAAAAGTCAATGCTGATATCCTCCCAAGGCTTCTCTGGTACAGGTAATGGCTGATACAACCCTATATTCTACTTCACTCCTTTCACCATCTGACATACTCTACAACTCTGTACAAACTTCTTCGCATCTTGCTGCAACTGTGGCCAATAATAATTCTCACTAACCAAACCAAGGGTTTTATCACGACTAAAATGTCCAGCCAATCCTCCGCTATGCTTCTCCTTGATGAGATTCTCCCTCATAGAGCTTCATGGAATGCACAACTGACTCCCTCTGAATGGCATATCATCCTGGATGATGAAATCCAACCATTTCATCCTGTCTAGAGTAACAGGTTCTGTACAAGCTTTCTAAGCTTCACCAAAATCAGGATCCTCTGGATACAAATTCTTGAGTTCCTTGAACCCAACCACTTCAATCTGCATTTCTATCAGCAATAGTTGCCTTCTACTAAGAGCATCTGCAACCCTATTAGACTTTCCACTCCTGTGTTTCAAAACAAATGTATAACTCTGCAAAAACTCAACCCATTTCAAATGTCTTTGATTCAATTTTTCTTGACTATTCAAATATTGCAAAGCTTGATGATCAGTATAAAAAACAAACTCCTTAGGAAGCAGATAATGTCTCCACTTCTTTAATGCCTGAACTATAGCATAAAATTTCTGATCATAAACATAATATTTCCTCTTGGCATCATTTAAATTCTCACTGAAATAAGCAACAGGTTTACCTTCTTGGCTCATAACAGCTCCTATTACAGTACCACTAGCATCACAATCTACTTGAAACACCTTATTAAAATCTAGAAGTGCTAAAATAGGTTGTTCTGTAACTTTTTATTTCAACAATTGAAAACTCTTTTTTGCCCCATTAGTCCACTTAAACTCTTTTCTATCCCCTCTCATTGTTTCAGTCAAGGGTCCACAAATACTGCTAAAATTTATGATAAACTTTCTATAAAAGCTAGCTAGACCATGAAAAGATCTTACCTTAGTAGCACTCCTTGGAGTAGGCCATTCAAGGATAGCCTGTACCTTCTTTGGGTCCATTTTTAGACCTTCTCCTGAAACTACAAACCCCAAATACACCAACTCTTTCTTCACAAAACTGCACTTCTTCAAATTAATCAACAATTTCTCTTCTCTCAACTTCTCAAATACCATATGAATATGCATCATATGGTCATCCAATGTCTTACTAAAGATCAAAATATCATCTAGGTAAACAATGACAAACTTATCCAGAAATTCTTTCAGAACCTCATTCATGAGCCGCATGAAAGTGCTCGGTGCATTGGTTAGCCCAAAAGGCATGACTAACCACTCATACAGTCCTTCCTTTGTCTTGAAGGCAGTCTTCTATTCATCTCCTTCTCTGATCCAAATCTGATGATATCCACTTTTCAGATATATCTTTGAAAAATACACAGCTCCACTCAAACAGTCCATAATATCATCCATTCGTGGCAATGGAAACCTGTACTTGATTGTGATCTTATTTATTGCCCTAGAATCTGTACACATCCTCCATTCTCCATTCTTCTTTTGTGCTAATACCACTGGTACAGAACAGGGACTCACACTCTCACGGATCAATCCTTTTTGTAATAGTTCATGTACTTGTCTGTTCAACTCCGCACTTTTTACAGGTATCATTCTGTGTGCTGCCTTATTCGGCAAACTCACTCCTGGGATCAAGTCCATCTGATGACTAATCTTCCTGACTGGTGGCAATCCATCAAGCATGTTATCGGATACAATATCCTGAAACTCATTCAACAAATCTGCAAATTCTACAGGAACATCTTCTACTTCCTCTTTACCAGCTTTTGGAATTAAAGCAAAACATACATGCTCATGCCTCATACCATCTAGGAAATTTCTTCCATCAACAAAAGTTATCCTTGCATTACCACATACCTTTTCTTTAGTCTCCTTCAATGGTTTTAGCTTATGTCGCACTCCATCCTTTGTCAGGGAATAGGTATTCATACGACCATCATGTACAACACATCTGTCAAACTGCCATGGTCTACCCAACAACATATGACATGCATCCATAGATATGATATCACACAATACCTCATCTTGGTATCTGCCAATCTTGAACTTCACTAGGCATTGTTCATTGACCATGACCTTGTGGTCATCCTGTACCCAGGCAATCTGATATGGATGTGGGTGTTTCTGTCTCTTGAGCTTCAACTTTGTCACCATCTCTTCTGACACCAAATTGTCAATGCTTCCACTATCAATAATCACATTACAACATTTACCTTCACACTTGCACCTGGTGCGAAACAGGCTCCTCCTTTGCTCAGGTTCATTCTCACCACTCAATAGGACTCTTTTGTTAATCAACGTTTCTCCTTTTTCAGCATCTTCAGAATTTGATGATCTGGCATCTTCATCTACATGTGCAACTCTGGCCTGGCCTTCATTTCTCCTGTTTGTTCTGCCTTGGTGCTGAGGACATTCAAATGC